>JBBMEF010000003.1:8042876-8056586 GCA_037832685.1 Sicyos baderoa
AAGTAAATACTAGTTGAACTATACTCAATTTAATTTTAATTGGTTCTTATTATATTTAACCATATACTTGAAGTGCACTTGAAGTGCATTTGAAAAAAAATGAAATTAGAGTTAGTACTATTATAATATGTCAAAAAACGATGACTTTAATAATATTAGGAAGGATTTAGAAATCAAGAAGATACATGTTCGAGATCTTCCTCGGATATGTTGAACTAAAATATATATATATATATATATATATGAATGTTATACTTTTAATGAATTGAATATTATTATTATTTGTTAAGATATTATTTGTTATTAAAATATTATTATTATAATTTTAAAAAGAAAGTTGTTAATATTTTTTTTTTGGTCGCGTCTTTCAGAAAGACGCGACCCAACTAACGTTTTGAATTCGCGTCTTTCCGTCAATCGAAGCGTCGTTTTGACTGTTGACCCGGAGTCACGTCTTTCAGAAAGACGCGACAAACAAAAAAGGGTCGTCGCGTCTCTCCGAAAGACGCGACGACCCCGATTTGCAAATATTTTGGGTCCGAACCCCAAATGGCAATAGGTTTGGGGTCCGAACCCCTGCATGCCATTTTTCCCATTAATTAGTACAAAAGTTATTTTATTAGATAAAAACATTAAATTAGAGAAATATGGTGTTTGTTAACTTATTTAAGGAGCATTTAGTTAAAGAGTTATTTTGACTAGTTAAAAATTTAGAGTTGTAGTATAAAATTTGTTTGGATATAATTTTTTGGTAGATGAATTAAAGTCAAAACCTTTCTTTTTTAGATTACAACAATTGAGGGTAGGAAGACTCAAACCTAAGACCTTTTAGTCATTAGATATACATTATTGTCGCTTGAGCTACTGTTTTTGTTGGCAGTCAAAACCTTATTTAAATGGAGACTTAAAATGAATGGTTAAAAAATGAATGATAAACTAAAAATAAGTGAATAAAATTGAATTATTTTAATTGATTAGAAACGAATGATTAAAAATGATTGAGCAATTAGAAATGAATTAAAATGAGAAGTTATCTTCAAAAGTAAAAATGATAAAAAGTTGATAAAAACTAGTTTGAATGTAAGTTTTTTGAAGAAAGAATTATTAAATACTACACCAAAGTCCTTAAATATGGAAAACAAACACCTCCACAAGTCTCAAATTTTTTTTACCCATTATTTACTCTTCTTTTATCAATAAATGATTAAAATATTAAAAATTTGTTTAAATGTAATTTTTGAAGGAGACAGTTGAATCCACATCAAACATAGCAAACAAACACCCCCTAAAAGCCTTAAATTGCAGGCTGAAATCTTTTTACCCGTCATTGACTCTTCTCTCACCAAAACGGCAGAAACAAAACAAACTCCAATTCCCACCCCGATGTCAACCCCGGCGGCGAAGCCCACCTCTTCCGAGGGCGCTGCCGGAACCCTAACCCATTTGAGCGAAGAAGACGAAGTGAAACTGCTGAAGTGCTACCTGGAAATGGGCAGATCGAAGAAGGAGAAGGAGAAGAATCCCCATCCGAGTGTGGACTCCCCCACCTTGGACCGCATCCAGGCCGCTCTGGGCCCTGCATTCACCCACTCCCGCATCGCCGACAAGCTCCACCGCCTGAAGCTCCAGTACCACAAGTTCGCCCGAACCAAGTCCCTCGTCAAAACGCCCCACCACCGAAGGATTCTCGACATCGGGCGCGCCATCTGGGGCAAATCCCTCACTCCCACGCCCACAACAACCAACCCAACTCCACGCATGTCTCCACGCAGACTCACCCAACAACGCTCCCCTGCAACAACAACATCAACAAGTGAAGGGGTTGATTTGAAGCACTTCCCCCTTGTTGTCAGTGAGTTTTCTCGCCAGTTTCCCGGAAACGGGGTCTGGAAGAAGGGGCTCCGCGAAATGGAGGAGAAGACCTTGGAGGGTATGAATCAAAGCTGGGCTTTGTTGCATTCCCAAGAGGCGGAGCTCAAGGCAACAAGGGCTGCCTTATTACACCGCCAATTCGGAATTACACACACTTCTAAGACTTCTTCTCAACACTGATGTTTTCTAAATTGTTCTTACATTGCTTTCTTTTCTGTCACTCTTGCTCTTTCTATTTTCATTATGTACTCTATTGTATTGTTTTGTATTGTTGTATCAGGATAATCAACATTTTCCTTCATTCAAGTGCTACAACAAATTCTCAACTCCTCTACGTGTTTACACAAAAAACAATCTTGTTTTCAACTTTTTATTATCTTGGCAAAAGTTCAATTCCAAGCCCATGAATTGTAAAGCATAACAAAAACTTTAAAATACAATGTCAAAAAACTGAAAAGAATGGTTTATACTTTTAATTTAGACACTAATTAACACATTCAAATTCATTAGTGGTTATTCATGTTCAAAAACTAATACTACGTACCAACAAGAGCATTAATCCAACCGACCTAAGCATGCGTTCATAACCGGTTCAATCTTCCAACCTAAATTGTCAGTAAAACTAAATATAAAACTAAAATTCCATCAGAAGCTGACAGAATTATAATGTGGACGCAAAAGAAATTAAATCATGGCAAAATATTATAGAATTTAATGCCCAAACAAAATTTTGGAAAGCTTCCTTCCTTTACCCCCACTTTGTTTCTTCACAACCTTCAAAACTAACTACCAACTCTTCTTTTTCCATTGTACACTAAAAAAAAATATATTCACCCCATCATATTCCTCAGGGTTGTATGGCCATTTTTCTGTACACCCAAAAAAGAAACAAAAATACACCACCCATCCATTAAGGGTTGTATGGCCATTTTTCTGTACACCAAAAAAACACCACCTCTGCCCCTCCCTCCCTCCCTCCCTATATATAGATTTCATCAGGGCAAATGGACTTGCTTCATTGCTGCTTTCCACTACAACACAATTTCATTTACAGTCAGTCAGTCACCTAAGTTCAACCATGCTTCTACTTCAGCTTTCTTCTGCTGCTGCTCTACTAATTACACGATATTGCGGCACCACCTTTTGCAGCACCGACGTCTTTTGGAAGACCATCATCTGGTATTGTCTTTTGTACTTCATTACCTGCAATAGGAAAACACTTGTCTTTCAAATCACCATCATCTGGTATTGTCTTTTGTACTTCTTTTTTATCTCATAACATGCAATCATCAAATTTAAATATTAGTGCACCTCTTCAAGAGGCAACTTGCTGAATCCAAACTTGTTAATCCACAACGACAATGCTTCGTCTGCAGCTGGCAGAACTATATTCTTCACGTTCAAAAATCCCAAGAACATTTCAATGCAGGAATACAGGGATTGGAAATAACCCTGAAAATACATTCTTTATGAGCCATGCAAGTTCACAGACATACGAAAAATTCCACTGAGAAAGAGGGAAACCTTTTTTCATGGTGAAAGAGATGATACTTACCTGTCCTTGAAAGTTGGTATCGGTTGCTACTAAAGGAAGTTCCGCTAGTTCGGTTCCAAATATACGAAAAATTCCCGCTGACACAACAGATTCACTACAAAATGAAACCATGTTAATTTCTAGTGATAAGATTTCAACAACAAAACTCTGACCGTTCAGAAACTGGGCAACCAGACTTACTTCACAGTAAGAACTGCACAGTATATACCACCAAATTCTTGACCCCTGATGCTCCTCCTGCACGGCAAAAACAGTTCAAAAGATTACTCTCAACAGCCTCTATATTTCAGAACTTCGTAGCAGGATGCACGAACCAATCATTGAGGAAATGAAAGGACGAAGAAAAGAGAAACATAAATGTTTACCCATAAAGCATTGACGGAATGAAGTCCCTCCCAGACGCAGAGTCAACTATGGGGCTAAAACGATCCTGGATTTACAAAAATTGGATCAGTTAACAAGCAGAAGTAAAAAACTAATGCCCTCAAAACGATATATTCGATACTGCTAAAACATTACCATCAGTAAACTAGTATCCCTCTAAAGGTATTGCCTACTAATGATAGTCACTCACATGGAAAATAGATACGGCCTTCGAAAGCAATGATCTAGTTTCATCAGAAGATGACATTTTCCAATTTAGGACCCGCCATCTAATTTCAAGATTGTTCAAGTTTTCTGGACCCTTGTCCTCAATCTTTTTCTGTACAGAGACCAAAACAGACTCAGGCAGCTTCTCTCCTCCCGAAGCCACCAACTTTACCAGTGAAGAATGTATCCTGTTACACCCTGGACAACAGAACCACTTTCCTTGGGGAAGTTCCTGCAAGAATATCAAGATTATAAATGTTGAATCACAACATTTATCACTCACAACAAATCTGCAGTGGAAGATTATATTGGGCGGCACCTTGAGATCTTCCATGTTGTGTTCCTTTAAACAGCCAACATGAAACTCCTTCTCACACTGAGAAAATATTGGCATTTAGTTAATTTAGGATTAAGAGAAAAGTGGTAAGAGAAAGACTAAGATAAAGCACATCGCAAGATAAATTAACTTTCATAGAATAATACCTGATCACAAAGAATCACGGTTCGAGGACCAAAACCAGACTTGCTAAAGCCGTGGCATCTACAACAGTTGAGACACTACCATTTAGACTTCTTGAAAAACGTTAGGAAGGCAGAACCAAACATGCAACAAAAATATTGAGGTGGAAAAAATGTGAAAAATGAAGCTGCTTTCAAGCAAGAAACACAAACCTGCATAATGCACATCCACCAACTTCCACTTCCATAGTTTTTACAATGCGAATGCATCTCGTTGTTATCTGTTCAATAGGATCAACACCAGCAACCCTTCCAGCGGCAACCGCATTTTCATTGTGCTCGACAAATTTTTCCTTTTGGAACAAATTCTGGCAATATTTACAGTACCAGGCCCCGGTAGGGATACATGATAAAGGAACACAATCTGAATTGGCAAAACAAAAATTGTCAAATAGAAACGCATATAAATAACCGACAAATGGGGAATGTCTGTATTCTTCAGAATTGAATATACATATCCGGCGCAGCATGCATTTTAATTTTGTGATCAAGAATATTTATGCACTCATGTTGTGAAAGAGATAATAGTCAACAAATCTTTCAACATAGAGCTCTGAAGAGATTTTTCAAAATTTTGTGACAAAGATACGACAACTTCAACAGAATGTGTAATCACCTCTGTGAAAAGACCTGGGGCAGCCATCACAACACAACAGATCCCCTCCATCCGCACAAATGCTACACAAATCATCATTATCATTGGCAGAAAACTTCCGTCCTTTTGATAGAGATATGGACAACTCATGCAAAGACACCCCATTTGATGTGTATATATGCAAATATCTGCACCAAGTCAAAATCAAAACCAATTATATCCGACTCAAGTATGATCTTATAAATTATAAACAAAGTTTCATTTCAATTGAAACTCCACGACAGTCGGTCGCTTTCATTCAAACATAGGCATGAAAATTGCATTGGCATTGAACACTAACTTATAGTAAAAAAGAGAGAAAACAAGAAGAAACCAAAATAAAAAAGAAATAGAAACTAAAATAGAAAACGTTACCAAATTGTCCTTCCATTATTCATGTTTTTTTATAAAATTCCAAGCTCATTAAGAAAAAATGAAAGACCATACAAGCGAAAGGGCATACAAAAATAGAGAGTCCACAAAATGGAAAGCCTACCTAAAAAACAGCCTCCAATCAAGCAAAATAATGCATAGAAAATAATTACAAAATGACTTAAAAAAAGAAGTCTAAGGAGAAACATAGAATTTAATGAAGGCATACACATCACCCATCGATCTTTCAATCCCTCTAAAGATTTATTTGTTTCTCCCTCCATTATTAACGTGTTCGTGTGTTTAGATTTAAAACAATCATATAGAGGATAAACTATATCAAAATGAACGAAGCAAATACTCACGGCTTGCGCCTTGATGCCCAACCAGCATGAGCTTCAAATTGTGATGGGCTAACCTGCTCATTAATCAAAATTTCAAATTAGAACTCCAGAAAATTTTCATGATCAAGAATGGTTTAGCAGAATAATACTACCTCCGAGTTGCAGCAGCTACAAAAAATTCCATACCCCTTTTTATACCCTACCAATAATTTCTGCGACAAAATAAAAAGATTGAAAAAAATAAATATACTATATAGTATACAGAACATGAAAACTAGTCTATGATTGAAAAGGAAAAAACCTGCCCACGAGCATAGTATGCAACTTCAGTTCCATCGGGCAATATATCTTCCTCAAACACTAACTTATGCAGGCGTAGATCCCTGGAAAAATGAAACCAGATAATGATGAAAAAGAGGATGTCAGGACATGTCCACATAAGCAAGTATGCTGTAGGCACAATTGTTTTTATACAAGGTGCACATCACTTACTTTCTAGTTATTTTTCCATGACTTTTACCACGAGTAGAACCGCTCTTAGATGCAGTATCAGATGATTTTGGAAGTAAATTTGGCTGTGGAGTGCTGCAACAAATAGACATAAAAAATACACGGTCAAAATCTGTGAGAGCATAGTGTATACAAGTAATCTGAGATGTGCAACATTTTTTAAACTTGTATTTCAATTTCAAGAACCAATAACAGTAGGTGAGATGATCCACCCAATGTTCTTATGTATAATAGTGTGCAAGGATATCCATGCCTAGAAATACATCATCCGAGGGATTTGAATATCGTCGAGACAACCAAAATCAATACATCAATAATGGCATTCCTAAACATTGTAAAAAGAAAACCGTTGATTCGTACAGAGGAAATCGATCCATCTGCATCAAAGCCTTGGCAAACCATGACAATTTGACAAGTCGTGTTCAAAGTAACAACAGCAACTTTTTCATGAAACTTGCTGAACGAAAAAAATGCATTGAATCAAAATATAATATACAAATAATAACCATCATGGGTTGGGCTCCTAGTGGTAAAAAAATAAAATAAAAGGGAACCAAGAGCTGATGGGCTCAATCTATGTTAGCTACCACGAAGGAAATAATGGCCTATGGATTTCCTTGCCATCTAAATGTTGTATGGTCAGACAATATCCTGTGAGAAAAGTTGAGGTACGTGTAAATTTGTCTGGACACTCACGGATATCGAATATATATATACACAAATGATAGACTACATTTAGTTTCTATTTGATGTAAGGATTCATAGAAACTGTGTGTAAACAATGGATAAACCAACAAAAGGCCCAGGCATGTCCCACTGCAAACAAATATGCTAACCTGCCAGTTTATCTCACACAACACAAAGGTACTGCGGAAATAAGCTATAATAACCAAAGGAATGTTGACTGCATATCCCCAGCACCAAAGCATTCTACCACTAATAACCAGTTCATATGCAGAACTACAAAATTTTCATAGATACAAGTTTTCAAGTATTAAGTAAACCTAAGCATTATAGTTTTAAAAAATGACTCTCTCTCATCCCCTTTCTCTCTCACCTCTCTCCTCCCCCAGCTCAAACCTCAAACAACAATCATGGAAAAAACATCTCAAAAAGTCATAGAACATACATAAACCAAACTTATTGAGAGTGCTCCATGAATTGTTCAAGAGCGGGGTTGTGAACGCAAGCCTAAACGAAACCTATATTTGTCTTATCCAAAAAAGACCAAAGCTAAAAGTGTCAATAAATACAGGTCAATCACCCTCATTTCTTGTATGTATAAGACTTTGGCTAGGGTTTTATCTCAAATATTGAAGAATGTCATACACCATTATAGAACGACAATAGGATATGCAAATTCTTGATCAATATTTTCTTTTTTGAAACCGAGAAATCGGAGCTTTGCTCCACAATACCTGGGATAACCACGCTCATCCCTCGGCCAAGCACCAGAAGCCATCGAAGGAATGAAGACACGGAAGGTGTCTACAAATTAATGTCAAAAGTTAGTCAAGAACATGGGACCTTGAGGGGAGCACACTTTCAAAACTCAAGCCTTCGACCACCGCGCCACCCCTTGGAGACAATTCTTGATGCAATACTTATTGGAGCTAACCTTGATTTGAGTGGAAATGAAAGAAAAAGAGAGTTTGTGATCAAACTAGACGTCGAAAAGACTTTTGATATAACGGATTGGAGCTACCTTGATTTGATAGTGTGCTAATGGGTTTGGCCAGAGGAGAAAATGGATCCATGGATGCATCTCCTCACCAAATTACTCTATCATTATAAATGGGAAGCTTAGAGGTAAAATGCAAGCTACTAGAGAACTTAGATAAAAGGACCCCCATCACCCTTTCTTTTCACTCTTTTTGGTGATGTCTTGAGTAGAATGTTGAACCAAACTGTAGAAGAGGGCAACATATAGGGTTTTCACATTGGACAAGCTTCCCTAAAGATTAACTATCTATAATTTGCAGAAGATACTCTCCACTTCTCCAACTTTGATCTGAGTGCTATAGATGAACTCTTCAAGATTATCAAGGCTTTTGAACAGTCATTGGGTTTAAAAATCAATGTGCAAAAATCTGAAGTTCTTGGCATTAAACTTGAAGAACATGAGATCAACTCCATTCCTTTCAAATATGGTTGTATAGTGGGAGTTTGGAATACAGCATACCTTGGGCCTCCCTTAAATGGAAACTCAAATGCTTTCTTCTATTGAGAACCATTAATTGAGAAAGTTGAAAAGAAAATTTTGTCATCGAAGAACAATCACATCTCTGAAGGAGGAAGACTCACTCTTATTCAAGCCATCTTAGCTAACCTCCATACATGTCCATAAACAAAGATGCCTTCCAAAGTCATTAACATATTGGAAAGACTTCATAGAAACTTCCTTTGGAAGGGAAGCATTTACAGTAGAGGCATTCATCTTGCCAATTGGAACGACTTCATCTTGCCAATTGGAACGACTTCATCTTGTCTATTGGAACAACCCTGCTCTTCCTACTGATCAAAGGTCGAAGAAGGTGTATTGGCATACAGCAAATGAAAATCAGAACTGAGGCTTTATTATCCAAATGGATATGGAGAAATCGAAATTATGGAGGAAAAATATTATTGCTAAATTTGGTTTCAATCCTAGTAGCTACAAGTCGTAGCCGTAGGAGGTTAAAGTTGAGACATCAAGGGGTCTTGGAAGACTATCTCTACTTATGCACCTTTGATCCTCGATAGAGTGACCCACAAAATAAAAAATGGAGCAGCTACACTTTTCTGGAAGGATATTCAACTGAATGACTCTCTGCTCTCTCATCAATTCTCCCATTTTCGTCTTATCTTCTAAGATGAATAGGAATATGTCTGTGAAACCACACGGTAGGAGGATAGTAACTCTTGAAAAAAAAATTAGAAGAAATTTAAAGGAAGAAGAAAGAGATCACAGAATTTTTCTCTTCAACCAACTTGTTGATTGATGTTCATTTTGCTATAGGAGAAGATCTTTGCATATGGAAATGCAATAGAGAACCAGATGGCCTATTTGGAGAGGAAAATTCCCTAACAATGTCAATTCTTCTAGTGGCAGCTTCTTAAGAAGGCGGGGCCATTAACACAAATGAAATGCTACAAAGGATACATATCTTTCTCCGAGCTGGTGTTTGATTTGCAATTTGTCCTCAGAATCTCAACTCCATCTGTTTATTACTTGCTCTTTTGCAGCAAGATTTTGGGACTTAATGTGAGAATGCTTCTCCTAGACCATGGTTCTTCCTGGAGATACACTCTCTTCCACCTTACTCTCTTGGGCCGCTCTTTCAAAGAGAAGAAGAAGCTTTTGTGGGAAAACTTGGTGAGGGCTTTTTGCTCGAACATTTGGAGAGAAAGGAACGATTGACTTTCCAAGATTTGACTTCTTCATAAATGGGCTTTATAGAGAACTTGACTATTGTTGTAATTTCTTGGAGCAAGCAATCTCTTTTTTTCAATGATTAAGATCCATTATGTAACTGACCATGAGCCCCATTTGTAAAAATTATTTCTAATCCAAAAAAATAAGTAAACCTAAGCATTGCAAAACCATAAAAGGTTGCAACCCTTATATCTATTGTGTTGTCACTAGCTACTAAATCTAAAAACATTGTGAACACACCTTTCATTACAAAAAGTGGCTAAAGGAACGGGGCTGCTATCATGAGGCTTCTTCGAATCCATGCATGAGCAGCAAAGTAACATGGAAATCCCAGGGTCTGACTCGGGAATGCGACCTATAATATGAGTTAAATAAATAATTGTCAGACTGTTGGTAAAGCAACTAAGCAGAGGAACAGTGTGACAAGCATCATAAAAGAAACCTTTGCAACTCAGGCAGATAGCAGATCTCTTTACCAAGGAACAACCAATTGCACTTCGAATGGATTCTTCTGTCTGGTTGAAAGAAAATTTTTGGCATGCATTCATGATGTCAAAGAGGGTATTTCCATTTTTCAAGTAAATGTACTCTGGTGGTCGTTTATTTGAGCTACCGGCATGAAGTTCAAATAAAGTGGGAGAAACAACCTGCATTATTCAGAGTCAGAGATGATGGCTTAAAAATCTTTTACATTTTCATGTATTTGTGATCATAAACAAAACTCACTTCATTTCCTTTGCACTTGTCACAGAAACAAATTATACCAGAACCACTAATTACCCCTCCAAGCCCAGTTTCTCCTTGTGCTTTAATCTACAATAAGTCAGAATAAGAAGCTATACAGAAATCATATAGATTTGCAAAAATCAAAGCAACTGTAGTTTGAACAAATACCTTGGAGCCTCTAATATATGTCACTCGAAGTCCCTCCAAAATACCCATGTCCAGAAGGTCTTTTAACTTGGCGGGAAACTTCTTGGCAGATATTTTCTTAAGCTTCGTCTTTCCAATCTTCATAGGAGGTGTAGCTAAAGGGCTAGGGACATTCTCTGTTTTCGTTTCAGTAACTTGCATTGTCATATCCATATCAGATTTTGCTAGAGCTTCTGTAGATGTGGTTTTGGACTCCAAGTTCTGCTTCAAAGCCGATCGAGTAAACCTCTTACGAGGCTGCTGAACCATCTTCTTTCCCAACTGAGCATTAACAACAATAACTGATTCATGTGATGGAACATTTTTAGCCTCCTTCCCTAGAACCCCACTTGTTGATGGCCCTTCAACAAGTTCATCCACTTTTTCATCAACCAACTCCCTATCCCTTGCCAAATCCACCCTCTCATGGATGCTTGGATCCTCACTGTCCAATAGCTCCTCCTTCGATTCTTCCACACAAATGGTTGCCTCGTCTTTTGCCCCAGTATCACCTATAGATTCACCCACCTGACTCTTGGGTTCTTCGTCGCTAACAAGGTCTACGACATCACTCTTGGCTTCTTCCTCGCTCATTGAATCCACCATATCTTCCATAATCTTCACCCTATTCGCTTTCATCGTCGCTAAGCCCCTTAACTTCTTAGGGGTGGGACTCTCTAAAATCCCATTATTCCGCCTCCTCGAACGAGTCCGACCCAATGACCCAGAAATCTCCGATTGAACTTTCAAAGCAAATGCAAGCTCGCGCTTAAGACCAGACCGGACCCGCGGCAACACCGCAAACTCATCCGGAGCCGTGTCGTTCGCCATATACCATATAGATCGATCAACCCCTCGAATTACCCCGCGTCCCAGATTCCAATACGAATTATAAAAGAAAAACAAGAACAAGATATTGACGGTAACGTAATATATGTATGTGATTGATAAGATTTCAATAAGCTTCAAATTGAAGAACTCGGAAGGAAGAAAGAACAAAAAAAACACGATTATGATTTCGTTCTTTTGATGAGAAGGGGAAAAACAAAAACGAAAACAAAAACAAAATCAAAAACGAAAGAAACAAAATTAGGGTTTAGGAAACGTCGGGGTTTGAGAATTTGGGTTGGGGAAGACGGAGAAAAGAGAGGAGGGCACTGAGTCGGTTTCTTGAGAAGGCGAACCACTTTTCATAATACCGAAAATAGCCCTAAGAAAACGAAGACGGAGAAGATTAGGGCAAGAGGGAGGAGCGTGATACGACGTAGTATTGGTGAATTTTGTTGAGGGTAATTTTGTGAGTGAAAAAAACATAAAGGCAATCGCTTCGACAAGGCAGCTCCACGTTGTAAATATATAATTGTTCTTTTATTTTTGTGCAAAACACAAGTTTTTTGAAAAACGAGAAATTTTCGCGGCTTGAACCAAAGGATCTTTACACAGAATCGCGTGCCACCCAATTACAGCCTGCCAAATGTATTTCCCTTACTAATTTTTTAATATACACCATGGAATTCGCGGGAAATTTACCGGAACTGGGCCAAATCCACAGTGATTCTATAAAAGGCCCATCTCTTGAATCTGTGAACATCAACTATAACGGTTCAGTATTTTCAAAATAAAAATAACGGTTCGATTATGTATATAGAAACATAAAAAAAATAAACATAAATTGAATTCAATCAAACAAAAAAATAAAAACAATAATTAGGGTCTTATAGCTCTCAAGAATGGAAAGTTAAAGTAGGAAAATATATATATATATATATATATATATATATATATATATATATATATAAAATGAGAAATTGCTGCTATTTAAAGGGATTCATATGAACTTTCGTTGTCATACAACAATATTTTCGCCTATAACGAACTTCCTATAGTTTTTTGAGTAGGAAGCATTTTAGAGGATTTGTAGTAACAAATAGCATGTAGTGCCTACAAAGTGTAGTATTTTAAGGAATTTGATACGTGTTATTTTGTATGCAGCGAACTTGTAAGCATTGACGAAGCAAGGGAAGAAGTCGCCAAAACCAGTTAACAAAGAATCAACGAAATTGTCAGAACCACGAAGTGAAATCCACGAAGTGAAATTCCATAAACTCACGAAGGCGAATCCATTGAACGAGGAAAGTATCTCAGCCAAGAACGCGTGGCGTCCATCCGAGAAAAGTCCATTCAATCTCACCCGCTCGTTTGTAACGATCGTCCGTACTGACACAACGGATCGTGGAGCAAATGATATTCAGAGCATGGTTCGTGGAGCAGGCGTAACAGAGTTTTGTCGGGAGAGCTATAAAAGGTGTGGAGCTGCATTGTCTTCAACGTTGGAGATTTTTGGAAAGAAAAGAGATTTGTCGAAACTCCACAGATTCCGACCACCATTTACAGTGTTCTAAGTGTATTTTGGCCGCCGGAGCACTTTTGTCGGGCCTAGGATTAGTTTTATTTGTTCGTTGTTTATGTGCTTTGTAACCAGATTTTCTTCCAGCGTCTGCTTTCAGGAAGATTTCCAGGCTTCTTCTAAACCTTTGTTCATTACTTTCTTACTCGTTTTGTACGTTTGCATATTCTTCTGTTTGTTTAACTAATTCTCACATTCCGTATGTTCGTCGTTATTTATTTCATCTTCGTTTATGTTCATCTTATTATGAGTAACTAAATATTCAGTTAGAGGGCACGAGGGAAGTAGGGGAGTTCGTAAGAACAAATAGGCAACGAAATAGGGCTAACATACATGGGTATAAGTATTTCGGTCACTTGGTTGAGAAACCAGCGACTATCCTCACCTTATTTCGAGAGAAACGAGCGAGCGAACCCCTGTCTAGCTCTGTTTTGATTATTAGATCTAAATAAACCTTAAAGATAAGGTTCGCCTAAGAGCACGCTGACCGCGCTAAGGTGTGTTAATAGTAGATGCTCCTATCATTTTGGTTTTCGTGAGAAGGTCTCTTGCATATTTCTCTTGTGAGAGCAAGATTCC
>JBBMEF010000003.1:8068435-8094895 GCA_037832685.1 Sicyos baderoa
TATAAAGTAATACTTTTTATACTGAATAACTAATATATAATACAGTATGATGAGTATTATTTATATTGTATATTTGAGTTAAATATTTTCAAATTTACTTAGATCTGTAATTATTTTGTAAAATTGGACTATCCACCACAATTTCCCAACTTATAATTTACCCATTTATAATTAAAGGAAAAAGTGAAGCAATGCATAGGTAATAAGGCTAGCTAGCTATATCTTAAGTACAACACAATATATCAATTTCATTTGGCGTAGGTTTGAAACCTTCCATTTTTTTTTTTTTTTTTTTTTTTTAATCCTGAAACCTTCCTCTTTGACTAAAAGAGGAGAAGGAACTTTCGTACATAGAATTTGAAAATTCTCAAAATTACAAGTATTTAAAAAAGATTTAGTTGGAGAATTTATTAGATCTTCCTTAAAAATTTACATCCAAATGAATTTTTACTAACTCTTTATTTTTTATTTTTAAAAATAACTTTCATTTATAATCATTAATTTTAAATCAATCAAAATAATTTATTTTCAACCACTAATTTTTAAATATTATATTTTTAACTACTCAAAATAACTACTAATTTTAAATCTACATCCAAACATAGTCTAACTCTAATTCACCTACATAAAATTCATATCTAAACGAATTTTTTATTATAACTTTTAATTTTTAATTACTCAAAATAACTCTTCCATATAATTTTTTAAACTAAGCAAACACCCCCATAACGTTTCCCTAAATTTCTGTCCTTTCTGTCCTTTCCCCTATCTATTGTTAAAATGTGCATTAAAAACAAAAACAAATTCAATCCAATTAGTTGTAATTTTGTTTTTGTTTTGGTACTTTCAAATGGCAATATGTTACTTATAAATGTAATATAAAACTATTCTTTTTGTTTTTCTTAAAAATATTACTCTCCATAAAATTTAGAAATCATATAATGTTATTTCTTGTATTCAAATTGTTATCATCATTGAATAAATTTTCAATCAAAATTAATAGTAAATTTATTATAAAAATCAATTTTAGGTTTTATTAAAAATACCAGAACTAAAATTGTATATTTAAAAATATTTATACCAATGAAATAAATTTCTACAAAACTAAAAGAGTTATTTAACAACAAAGTGTGAGAAGATATAATCTTGGGGCCAAAATTACCAAAAGATAATAAACTATCAATATAAGAAAATATTGTTGGGTTAGTGACGCAATAATTTCATTATTTGGTTGTGAACCAGTGCAACACCAGTGTGTCACAAGTTCGATCCCAGAAATTGGTATTTGTATTCCCCTCCCTAACTTGTACTTAATATATATATTGCTATCTTCAAGACCTCATCTTTAGGACGAGTGAACATGTAGGAGTATATATGATTGGGTTGGGTTAGAAGAATTTTTCGGAACAATCTAAACTTTTGGGTTGGTCAATCTTCCAACTCGTTCAATATTATCTATGCATTAGAGCAACTCAACCTTATATTTTTGTGTTGGATTTGGTTCTTAGATAGTGTTAATCTCCTATTTCTTCTATAAAAATGACTTTATTCATATCTAGTAAACATATTAACAAAGAAATAAAATATTGATGATGATATTATACTTGAACCAAGATTACCTGTCTTATTATTGCATGTTATTTATGTACATTAAAACTTAACTCGATCTTTACAATTTAGGTTTGGTAATCTGGGTTGCTCGAGGTCTTTTGATGATACGAAACTTCGATTCTCAAGTGTAAGAAATGGAAAAGGTAAATTTTTAATCCTCGATTGTACATATTTTTTTTATTTGGTCCATTGTTTCAAGATCAAACACTTTTACCTTTAAAATTTCAATAATATTCAATTTTAGTTCTTTTATGTCTTTCAAGTTTTTTTTTACTTATTTTCTTTTAAAAAATAAATTTATGTCAAAAAAAAAAAAATTACTTTAGTAATATATTAAAATTTAAAATGAATCTAATCATTATTATATTTAATTTTGTTATGTAACTAACTAATTTGTTACCTCAATGACAAAAACTAAAATATTAATATATTTTGAGTAAAAATATTTGATTTAAAAATATAGGTTAAATTATCAACATACTCCTCAGTCATGGAGTTTTTGTCAGTATAATTCATAATCTTTGAAAAGTTTCAAATTTAAACTTTACAAAATATTTCAGAAATATTTGTCGTTAAATTTAGATGAAAACAGTTAAAACTGTGTTTAAAAAAAATGAACATAACTAAACTTTTAAAAAGTTTTAAAAAAATACAATTATAAAAAAATATTAAAAAAATATCACCCCATCAAATTTTGAATGAAAAATATTAAAATTTTGTTTGAATATATATGTCATTAACAGTTCATAAATATTTAAAAATATATATTACTCTAAAATGATTGTTCTACTTTCTCACATTTTTTTTCAATATGATAATTAATGACAATAAATAATACATTAGTTGATCAACTAAGGTCAAGAAATTCAAAATTGATAAGTATAATTATTTCAAGATTAATCAAATACGAAAAAAGAGAGACTAAACTCTTGTTGACATAAGTTTTTTTTGTTTTAATTCAACTACTGTTTGGATGAGTTTTAAAAACTCAAATTGAGCAAGTTTGATGTAGAAATTTATTCACTTCTTTAAAATTAAATGATAACTTATCATTATTTTATTTGGTAGCATCGATTTCTTTGAATTATTCAAATAATTTAACTTTCTAAATGTTTGAATTGAATGTCAATTGACCAACCATAAAACCTTGATAACTTCATGATTTCTTTCAAATTAAGATTTTTTTTTTCTTTTTTGTTTAACATTGCATCAAAATTGTCTCCAACAGGCAACCTAACTAATTGAGGTGTTGGGCATTTGGGGCATGCTTCCTCAACCATCTTGAGTTCAAGAACGTAATTATGAAGTGTTTAAAATAATTTTTTTTGAAGTATCCTAAATCTGGGCCGTGAGATATAGTATTAGACTGCAGATGTAGTGGGGCTCATATGTTAATACAGGTAGCCCGATAAGGTTAGTACCTTGCTTGGTTCGGGAGCTAGATTCAATTGACTGGTTAACCAAAAAAAAATATTGCATCAAAATTAAAACTAGAATTTAGAGATCATTTGTAATCTTGTGTCGGTGTCGGTTAATGGTGAAAATTGACACCGAAACCGACATGTAGGTTAGACAAAAAATGCAACCGAATTTTTTATTTTTTAAAAAATTTCGATTGGTGAAGGCGGTCGGTGCGGTCGGTTAAATCGGTTAAATCGGTTAATATTTTTTTTTAATTAAAAAAAAAAAATCTTCAATTTATATATTTTAGTTATCTATTTATTGACGAGAAATTTATAATAATATTTTGTCCTACATAATCATTTACATATTTTAGTTATCTAAAGTTTAAACGATGAAAAAAATTAGGAATTAATTTGAAGAATTGAGTATATCAAATATTCGGTCGGTCGGTCGGGGTTTTTTAAAATTAATTAACCGACCGACCGACTTTCGGTTTTTAAAGGGTATTAACCGACACCGATCGCCTAAGGTTGAAAATTGACCGACCAACCCAAATCGATCGATTTCGGTCGGTCGGAACGATTTTCGGATAATGTATGAACACCCCTAGCTAATATTAGTATATAAAAGTAATTTATGAGTTAAAAGTACAAAGATAAAAAATAAAAATAAACATGTAAGGTATTTAAAATAAAATTTTCACCTTTTTATAAAAAGGATTAATGATACAAGTCTTTTATAAAAAAATTATCATTGAAAATATATTTGAAACTTTTTAAAATTTATGGATATTTTGTAAAGGTTTTCATCCAATCAATTTTAACAAGTGGTATTTTTAAAACATTTTATAAAATTTAAAAGTATTTATGAAACTTTTCAAAGTTGAAAAATAATATTGACAAAAATCATAGTTCTAGAATATGTTTGATAATTTAACTTAAAAATATACATCTACCATAAATATAAAAAAAACTATATCTATAATCTGGGAACTAGAAGAGTAATTAAAAAAAAAAAAAAGGAAAAAACAATAAATTAATACCCTAATTGTACCGACTAAAAAGGAATTCAGTGAGCCTCACGACAAATAAAAAAAGGACAAAAATGGCAATAGCAAGTTTGAATGTGCCAATTGCTCAATTATCGCACGTATAATTGATTTTCAACCGAAATTCCCTCGATAAGTTAAAATAAACCCTCCAAAAATGTAAAAGTAAAGCTTGGTCTAATTTAGGGAGAAATTTATAGATTTGAACACATATTTTTTGGACTAAAAAAAAAACAATTCAAATTAATATGACAATAGATATGCTCTGCCACTACTACACCGCAATTAGTCATGTTTATGTATTTATATTATATCATATGCTTTGTGCATTAAAATTTATGAACCTGGCCGAATCCCATGTGGTTCAATTTCATTTCGAAATGATTTTTGGGATTTTGTTTATTACCTCTCAATTATTCACGCTTGTTATATTATTATTATTATTATTATTATTATTATTATTATTATTATTATTATTATTATTATTATTATTATTTCGAAACACACACTTATTATGTTAATAAATATTAACAAAAAGGAAGATTGAATAATCTGTGACTGTACTACCGACAGCCCTTCGAAACTGGAACGACGTGTCGGATGAAGATTGGGGACTTTCTTGATTTTATTTATATACTTTCAAAAGAAACAAAGATAAATATAATTAAAATGAATTTTTTGATTTTGTATATATTATTTTTTTAATCACTATATTTAAACATTTATTTTTTTTGATACGATTTGATTATTAATATTCTTTATTGATTTTTCTCTTATAGATTTTTTCTGTTACCAAACTTGTAAGGAACTGTTTTTTATGTACGTGGTTATTATGAATCGAACAAATTCATAATTAATTTAAAATTTTGTCATAATATTTAAGATATTATGCCATACGTACTCTCACCATTAGAGTTTTGAATTTCAAACTCTAAAATTGTACTTGAATTGAACATTTATTTAAAGAAAAACTTGCTAACATGTTATGCATAGGTGTCACCTACATTCCACCATCTCATAAGGGAAAGTGTCATGTGAGAAATCTCTCCATCTTTTCAATGTGGGACAAACAACTTAAGGATATCTTTAATATCCCACCTTAAAATGGTGTTTTATAAGAAAGACCATCTTGAATTGGACGAAATTGTGGACTAAAATATCCACTTTAGCTTACTTGCTTGAGTTGGATCCAAATTTATTGAATCAAATATGTGATCTAAGCTTATGTGCGCTTGAGTGAAGTTTAAGTTACCTAATTATGTTGAATCGATGTTGGAACTAATAACCTAAATACAAAATCTAAAAGTTACTATTAGTCGTCAAAAGAATGTAGAAGAATTAAGAGATGATGATTAAAAATTATATTTTTATGAATTTAGAATTAGAGGGTGTGATAATAAGAAACCTAATTTAGAGTGGGGAAAAAAGGATTGTGTGAATATTATAGAGCGTTTGTTGAGTGTGGGGGTTCGTGGAACGAAACGGCGACGTGTTGTTGAGTGTGGGGGTTTAATATTTGTCATAAGTAAGTCGCCGCTCTCTCTTTCTCTCTCTCTCTCTCTCTCTGTAACTTTGGATACAGCTGAGATTTCGTTTCCTTTACTTAGAAAGAAACCGCAGGCTCAGGGCTTCATTGCTACGTTTTTCCCTTCTCAGATCACTGCCAAACCGTAAGTCTTAGTTTTCGAATCCATTTCATTTTTCCCCTTTGCGTTTCAACCAATTCTTCTTCCAATCACGATGATGATGATGATGATTTTCGTTTACTTTATTTTTCCAATCTCCCTCTGGATTGAGATTTGGTTTTTGACTGCTTCATGAAATTCTATGTGGATTTAGATATTGTTCTTCCGTTTTCAGTTTTTTGTTGTTCTTCGTATTGGCTGCAAATTAATGTAATGGAAGGATTGAATCTTTTCATATGGAGTTGACCGATACACACCGTTGAGTAACTGTGTTTGAGTCTCATAATTAATGGTACAGAAACTTCGGGACTCAAATCCGCCTTCTATTCTATTTGTTTCTTCTTTGATTTCCTGTCAAATTTGTTAGGGCTGGGTTAGATTCATCAGATTTCTGCTTCCGGTTGTGTTTTCAACTTTCCTAAATGTTCTTTATATCTGGTTTCGATTGTGTTTTCAACTTTCCAATATGAGTTATGAACTTATGTATGTGGTTTTTGATGCAGTGAAATCGAGGAAATGAGTTTTTTCAAGCCTGGTGGATTCAATGCCAGACGAAATCAACCATGGAACTGTATTTTCCAAATTTCCTCCTCATATAGAGATTGAAAACGGAGACCGTGTACTTCATCGTCAAGATGACGACAATCAATTCACAGATACAACAATCCTGATCTAACTTCTAATAAGTTTGAGCCTATTCATGCATTTTCAGAGACGGATTGAAACACTAAATTAATAGTTTATTGAAAAATGGCTATTGCTGGTCTACATAATGTCTCTGTTCTTGATTCTTCATTTATTAGAGAGTCTCAGTCTCAAGCATCAAGGCAGTTAGGAAATGAAAGTAGCGTAAGCACCCGGGCATCTTCTCTTCTACGTGTATGGCGAGGGCTTGAGGATGAGCAAGCGGTGGGAGGTACGCAGGAGAGGGTTAGTGAAAGATCTACTAATCTCTCAAGAACAGATGCACCTGATGGGCAAAGCACCGTACGGGGGGATGATTCAGAGAATATGGGGATGAATATTAGTGAGAATGATATTGACACATGGTCTGACGTACAAACTGCTTCACAAAATGATGATGAGGATTCTGGTGAATTTGGGGTGGTCGAGAGGGAGAGGGTTAGGCAAATATTTAGAGAATGGATGAATAGTGGCGTGGGGGAACATACACCTAACGTTTCCCAGATGAATAATGGCTCGAGGGCTGAGTGGCTTGGTGAAACAGAGCAGGAGAGGGTGCGAATGATAAGGGAGTGGGTGCAAAAGAATAGCCAGCAGAGAGGCACTCATAGTCGTAATGGGGAAGTCCAAACTGCTGATCTTGGTACTCAGAATGAAGGCCAGATCCAGCATGCTCGGAGGGGTATTCGCAGGTTATGTGGCAGACAAGCTCTTCTTGATATGGTTAAGAGGGCTGAGAGAGAAAGGCAAAGAGAAATTCAAGTATTGTCTGAGCAACAAGCTGTATCTGGCTTTGCTCATCGCAACCGCATTCAGGTTAGCCAAGTTCCTTCTCTTTTTCATTTTACCAGTTTGCAATGGCATTGGACAATTTTCTTCTTCCTTCGCCTGTCGATGATGAAAAAAAGAAACTTGTTGCTGTTTTAGTATCTCAAATTGTTATACTCTTAGAGTTTAGATAGAAGTTGCTAATTATTCATGAGCTCAACATGTTTATTTGAGTTGTAGCAAACTGTATACATGCATCTCTGTCACTTGTCAGAAGTGGTTTGTTTTTCTGTGGTTTCTTTGATTGCACACATAACTATCGATGCATAATATACAATCATGGGATATTATTTTGCAGTCATTACTCAAAAGTAGATTCTTGCGAAACAATAGATTGACTTCAAATGCGAGATCTATATCTGTTGCAGAATCCGAGTTGGGCCTTTTAAGGCAAAGAAACACAGTCTCTGGTTTGAGGTACTTCCGACACTTTATATTTCATTTCACAGTGATTCTTTTTCAATTTTCGATTGCCGATGTTCTGTAGTATTATTTATGGACAGCTGTACTGTACTTGTTTCCTCTTCTGGGGAGTTCCGTTATCTGGCAATGGAGGAACAATCAAAACCACTCTGTTTGTTAGTGTTCAAGTTTCCTAGAACATTTTTCTTCACATTCTAACTAGTTTACGAATTTTTCTCACCCTAAAAGTTGATTTACAAATACCCCACTATCTTTACTTTGTATTTACCTTAGATCTTACTCTGCTGAATCCTTTTTTTTTTAAATCTTATATTGAAAATGGGAAACCAGTGTCAAATTACTGCCATGTAAATAGCTATGAGCGTCATCAATGCCACTCCAATCATCATTGGCTTCTAAGATGAAATATAAAATGCAAATTACAAAGGCAGGGAAAATAGTGTTCAATTTCACTTGAGAATAGATTGTATATACTAACTCTAGAAGTTGTTATAAGGTAACTAATTATTGTGTCTTACTTTGGTTAAACTAAACTTAGAGATTATAAACCTTTGTTATTACTAACATCTTTTTCTACATTATTGTTAACTCTGATGGACATTATTTGTTTTCCTCGTTGAACTTCAATTGGAGTTATAGTCATGAAAACAAAAATCTGAGCTCTGGCCATGGTCGTGTATTGATTTGTTCAGTGTCACTGTCAACCTTGAATGTTTACTGGTTGTTTTTCACTAGTTCACTGGCGACCTGATCTGTTTTGTCCATTCTATAATGCTGACCTATCCATTTTGATAACAATGATATTGTGACTTCTTTGATGTAGGGAAGGATTCTTCTCCAGATTGGACAATTCTGTTCAAGATCAAGCAAGTAGCCGGCATTCTGACACCACCTATAACAGTGATGACGGTGATTCTTTAACTGACCTGAATCGTACAAGGAGTTTTGAGGTCCTAGATGATCTTCCTGAATATTCTAGACTCAATAACATGGAAAGTCATAACAAAGGCTCTTACAGCACTGGTCTAACTGAAGTTAGATCTGATTTAGAAGGAAGTACTGCTGAATGCGTGGAAGCATCTGTTGATGTGGCTGAAAGTTCACAAGAACAGTTTTCTGAGAATGCTTTAGCCAGCCAAACAGCAGGTGTCAACTCTACAGAGATGAGAGAAGATTCAGGACAAGGTATGAGAAGAATTTTACAAGAAACTGCTGCAATTTTTTTAAACCGTGAAATTCCTCTAATTAATGCTGAGGATCATACTAGCATACCGGATGTTGAACTCATTCAACAAGTTAATACTCTTGAGGAAAATGTTGTTATTGGATTATTATCAGATAATTCTGGAAGTTTCCAAGACAATGATCTCGAAAATATAGATCCGCTGGAATCTACATCTCACGAGGAACTAAATGAAGAAGTTGGTATGGAAGCTGAGCCAAATGATCGGCAAGAATCTGATTTTCAACAGGATGAATGGGAAAATAGCTTTGAAGATGATTTAAACGAAACTCAGTTGGAAAGCATTACTACTAATTGGTCTGGAGAGTTCTTGAGTACAACATACAGAGGAGATATTCAACTGCAAAATGCCCCTGAAGCTTCCCATGAAAATGTTATCTTCGTCGAGGATGTGCCTAATTGGTTAGAGGGCTCCCCTAATCAGGAGGCTACATCCAGCCGAAGGTTGGAGACGTTTTATTTTCCTGAAGAGGATAATGTGCATAATGGGGAAATCAGAGAACTTTTAAACAGGTATTTCAAATTTTATTATAACAACATGCCTTGCTGTAATCAGACCTATCTAAATGATGAATTTACGTACGGCCTGTTTCTTTTTTTTGTTTTGTTTTTGTAAATTATGCAGGAGAAGTGTTTCCACTCTTCTTAGTAGTGGTTTCCGAGAAAGTCTTGACCAGATAGTTCAATCTTACATAGACAGGCAAGGTCACAGTACCAGTAACAGGGATCTAGACGAGATGATGCCCCCTTACGCATCTGCCGAACAAGGGCAAGAGCAAGAGCAAGAGCATGACAGGCAGAGTGACGGTCAAACGGGTTCTGTTGAGAGCCATTTGCCTCTGCCACCTACAATGCCTTCTCGGCAGCTTTGGGATCATGAATTGAGTAATGATAGTTGGTCAAGACGTGATATCCGTCAGCAATTTGGACCTGTATGTGTCTCATTATTGTTCCCTTAAATAAAAGAAATAGTTATAAATTGTAAACCATTGATGAACAATGATTCTGTACTTCTATTTAGAACTATTGCAATTATCCTTTAGGGGAAGTTGGTGTTGGTTATTGGATAACCGTGCCTATCCTTTTCTCCTCCTCTATTTTGTTATATTTTTTGTAATGATTTTTTAACTTGATATTGTTGCTGAATTTTACAGGATTGGGAGATCGTTAACGATTTGAGGTTTGACATGTCTAGGCTACAACAAAGGATGAGCAACCTACAGAGAATGTTGGAGACATGCATGGACATGCAGCTTGAACTCCAGCGCTCAATTAAGCACGAAGTTTCTTCTGCATTGAACCGAGCAGCTGGTTCAGAAGGTTTGTATTCATTCTTAATGCTGCTAGATTCGTAGTTTACATCATTTAGATTTGGCCATTTAACAAGCCTGAATGAACCTGGAAAAAAGTACTGGTGACATACCTTATATCTTAGTGATTTCATTATATATTTTCCTAAGATTATCTTTCAAGCTAGCAATCTAAGATACAAAAATGTGGAATTATTATTATTTTGATAAAAGACCAACTTTTATTGAGAAG
Source organism: Sicyos baderoa (assembly GCA_037832685.1). Classification (NCBI taxonomy): domain Eukaryota; kingdom Viridiplantae; phylum Streptophyta; class Magnoliopsida; order Cucurbitales; family Cucurbitaceae; genus Sicyos; species Sicyos baderoa. Next base: position 8,078,904 of record JBBMEF010000003.1, read on the forward strand.
GGCGTGGAATTTTGTATTTGATTGTGATTCCTGGCCTGGACCATTGAAAGCGTAGGGTTGGAATATTCTATAGCTGTGGTTTTTTGTGAGTTCAGTTTCGCATGTCATTTCCACTGATTTCATATAATGCCCTGTCCCTTGCACAGAGATATTTGAAGACAGTTTGCCAGATGATGAACCCAAATGGGACCGAGTAAGGAAAGGAATTTGTTGTATATGTTGCGATAACCATATTGATGCTTTGTTGTACAGGTAAAGCAAATTTTATACCCTTTTTTGTGTTTTTCTTTGGTGCCAAGTTCTCAGCTTTTTTATATTTTCCCCTCATTTACAACTTGTAGATGTGGGCACATGTGCACATGTTCAAAATGTGCGAACGAGTTGGTCGAAGCGAGAGGAAAGTGTCCGATGTGTCGTGCGCCCATTCTAGAAGTGATTCGGGCTTACTCCTTGTGACGTTGTAGATGACAATAAAGGAAAATGAGATTACTAGTGAGATTCATTGATTTTCTTCATCATCTTGTTCCGTCCAGGTGCCTTACTGATTCTTCTCGTCCCGATTTCTATGCATATAATGTTTATTGTACGGTGACGGACGATTGAAATAATATATGTAATCTCTATTATTGATTAATTTGGCAAGAATAAATGTGTTGAGTGGATATAGAAACCTTATTTGGTGAGTTTTGAGGATTTAGGTACTTAACTTGCTATCTTCAGCAGGGAGGGACTTCTAATTTGCCATTTCCAATGTTGAAGCTTAATTTGCTATTTCCAGTTTGTATGATTATTTTTATTTTTTAAAGAGAAAATTGACTGATACAATTAAATTGTTAACATGAGCATCTTTAATCACCTATCGCATTTAAAAATAGAGATGGAGAAAGTAAGGGACAGGGCGATCCTTCCTATATACTTTGTTGTTTTAGGGCACTTTTTATTTTTTTTATTATTGTTTTTTAAGATGTATATAATATATCACATGGAAAGGAATGTAGACTTCTAATGAGCTGGATGTATGCAAACTATTCAAGTATTTTAATTTTGAATTAAAAAAGATTTAAATTTCTAAGAATTGAAAAGTTAAAACAAGATTTCGTGAGAGAAAAACATAAAAGTAAAACAAGATTTACCATCAAATAATTAAAACAAAACAAAAACATGTTTAAAAAAAAAGTGCAGCATCCACCCATAATGTCGTAAAAAAAAAACCTAGTTGACTGGGTCGCAAAAAGTTTCACCGATTAGAAATGCTTAAATAATTTATTTATTAAACTAAATGCTTGAATCATTTTTTTCTGAAAAATACTATATGATTTAACATTTTTATTTGGAACAGCATTAATGATTTAACTTATTTGTCATAAGTATAACCAATAACCAAAGTAAGGTGGGTAAAAAAAGAATGTTATTAATTTACTTTCCTTATATATATATTTTTTAAAAAAATGATTTGATGTTTTTTTTTTTTTTTTTGAATCCAAATGATTTGAAGTTATTAGGATGGAGACTAATTTGTTAACTTTTTAACGTATAAAATACATACTTAAAATAACATACCTGTTTGAGAATAAGTGTATTTAAGGGTTTTTTTTTAGGAATAGACCAAATTGATAAAATATTTATAGCATAGGCAAATTTAAAAAAATTTAGCAACCATAATCAAATATACGGTATAAAGTAATATTTTTTATACTGAATAACTAATACATGATAGAGTATGATGTGTATTATTTATATTGTATATTTGACTATAGATGCTAAATATTTTCAAATTTGTCGAGATCTGTAATTATTTTGTAAAATTGGACCATTAGTACAATTTCCCTATATTTAATTCTAAGAAAAAAAAGAATAAGTATTTTAATATTCGAAATACATGCACATACATTTAATTGTTTTGTTAGAGTTAAAACGAGTAAAAATGTTTTAATCATTTGAGCGGTTTTCAAAGTTGATAAATTACTTTGGCTTAGAGGATTTTATCCGTATAATAAAAAAGACCAAAATATATATTTCTATTTATAGTATAAAATTAAAATTAATTTATTTTGTAGTAAAAAATCTATATTAAGTTTTATGACTGATTGAGTTCCATCGTTCATAGAATTCAATCAACAGTAAACTTATTTTTATTACAAATTAAGTTTTAGGGAAATTTTACTGGATAGTCAAATTTTACAAAATAATTACACATCTAGGCAAATTTGAAAATATTTAGCATCCATAATCAAATATACAATATAAATAATACTCATGATACTGTATTATGTATTAGTTATTCAGTATAACAAGTATTACTTTATATCGTATATTTGACTATAGTTGCTAATTTTTTTCAAATTTGTTTAGTGTTGTAAATATTTTATCAATTTAGTCTATTCGTGTAAAAACTCCATGTGTGTGTAGATGAATCATTTTAGAAATTATACTGCAAATATAATATAAGAGGTAGAATGTACCGTTGATGGTCCCTTTGTTTTATCTTATACTTAAAAAAAATTTCATACAAATTTTAAAGATTGTTGTTCTTCGTTTTAAATTCACGACACATCAATGCCCGAATCCCAACATTATGAAAAACTTTCATATTTATGAAATTGAACCATTTTACTCAAATAATTGTATTGTAAATCTATGTAAATTTTTTTGTTAATACACCAACAAAATTTTACTTCTTACCAAAACTCACAAATCGGTAAAAGAAAAGAACTACTCTAAATGTATTCCGATCTACAGAAACCTAAAAAACAAATACAGAAGGAGGATCAAAATTTGTTGTAAGATTCGAATTGCATTAAAAAGAAAAAAGAAAAAAGAAAAAAAATTAGAGTGTGGGTTGTCATGAGACCAAGCTTGTCTGTTGTGATTGTATCAAAAATAATTAAGAGCTGCCCAATTCGTTGTCTTTTGTCTTTTATAACTCCCCCATTGTTACATACAAAGCATTGATTGTTTTTTTTTTCTTGGCCTTTTATTCCACGTGCCCCTTTAACTTACCCATATAACAAAAATTACACTTTTTTTTATATATTGAAACAACAAAATTACACCTTGTAACTGTGTTGAATGTATTTATTAATAAAACTGTAAAAATGTATTGAATAATAGATTTGTATAAATTTGGTGGTTTTAGTAATAGAATTCTGAAACAAGGAGGAGGAAAGAAGGAAAAACTTTATCATCTGTGCTTGAATGGTGAAATTATTAGTCGTTAATGTTGGTGTGTGTTGGGTTGTGGTTTTTTGTTGTGTGTTTCGTGTTGGAACTTCCATAACTCAGAGATCTCCAGATGGAACCCAAGAATGGGGCTACGTTGAAGTCAGACCCAGTAAGCCAATTTTTTGTTGTTTTTTTTTAAAAAAATAAGAAATTACAAAATAATTTTGATATATATATATATATATGTATGTATGAATATAATTGTGTTTTATAATTTATATATATTCAGAAGCGCATATGTTTTGGTGGCTGTACAGAAGCCCCTTCAGAGTCGACCACGCCTCCAAGCCTTGGCCGACCATTCTCTGGTTACAGGGCGGTCCGGTGAACGCCTCATTTCTCTTCTAACTTTCATTTTTTTTTTTTTTTAATAAGGAAGGATATTTAAACTCAGCAATCTCTTTTTTTAAGTCATACAAGATAACACTCACATTTTTAAATTATTATAATTATTATCTTTTTATTTAAACATTATATTTCTTTTACAATTGTATTAGATCTGGGTGCAATTAATAATTATGTTTATGTGAACATTTATATTACACCCTAAATTTTAATAAAGGTTGGAATTTTAAGGTTTTGATCATTTTTCATTCAATAACCATCCATGAATCTAATTTCATATGCATTTATTGAATACAAAACGTAGGTTTTATACAAAATTATTGACGCTTCTATTTATTTATTTATTTTTTGACAAGTTTAATTAATTTAGGGATTTTCCATGAATAATAATTCTATTTTATATAGATATTATTAAAAATGGATAGTTTGAGTGAAGTAAAATTGGTATCTTTAATCAAGTTACACCAATTGAAAAAAAGGTAAAATTAATTGAAAATAGTGAAAGTTGTGGAATTTCTTTTAAATTTGATAGAAAGAAATTTGAATAAAATTGATTTGTAGGGGATAATTAGAGGTGTTTAAATTTAAAATGAAAAGGAATGAAATTGAGAATATAGGTGAAGGTAGAAAAATATAATGGTGGGTAGATTAGAAATTGGTAATATAAATAATACAATGATGATTGAAAACAGGGTGGGTCGGGAGTTGGGACAGGGAATTTCCAGGAAATAGGGCCACTGGACACCAATTTGAAGCCAAGACCCTCAACCTGGTTGCGGAAAGCTGACCTCTTATTTGTGGTGAGTTCCATTATTAATTATTAATTATTAATTATTAATTATATGATAAAGTTTTTTAAAAAAATACAAAAATAAATATAGGATAATCCGGTTGGCAGCGGATATAGCTACGTGGAGGAGTCGGGTGAATTTGCGAAAGGAGATTGGGAGGCAGCCGCCGACATGACGACTTTACTGGCTAAGCTCTGGAACGACACTGTCGGCCTACAAAACAACACTCCATTCTACATCTTTGCTGAGTCTTATGGTGGCAAATTCGCTGTCACGCTCGCTTTGTCTCTCCTTCGCACTTCCAACCTTAATCTACGGGGTACTTTTCTTTTTCCCTTCATATTTCTTTAAATTACTATTATACTTCAAATTGAACATAATTAATTTAAATGGGTCTTTCCTAATTACTATTGGTGTGATAATTTTGCAGGGGTGGCCTTAGGAGACACTTGGATATCCCCACAAGATTACACTGTTACTTCTTAATTCTAACTCTCAAATACTAGATATCTTTCGCTTTATATTAGATAGATGAATTATTCCTCACATTACCAATTATTTTTGAAATAGATATATATGCTATTTAATTTGGCGATACGTATTAAAATTGACATATTTACGCATTACAAATATTTATTTGAAATTTGAACAGTCTTCTTGGGGCCCTTTTCTCAAAGACCTCTCACGGATCGGTAGCGTTGCACTGCAGGCATCAAATAGGTCAGACCTTACTTTTTTTTTTTTTAATTTTAATTTTCTCTTATTTAATGATTTAATTAATTTAAAATCCGTTTGGGAAAACAGTTTAGCGTTGAAGATCGGTGAGCAAATTAAAGAGGGGATGTTCGAAAATGCATCCATTACATGGAGTGATCTGGAAAATCTAATTTTATCCAGCAGCAACAACGTTGTATGTTTTTTCATGCGTTATCAAATCATTTAATTCACGACTTTATATGTTTTATATTAAAACTCTTATAATTAGGGATCATTTTATTTTTGGCAATCTAGATAACCAAAATTTTTGGATGTTCAAAATAATAAATGTCCGACATTATTAAGTAGTCAGGTTTATTTTGTATGAATAATTTTATGAGTATTTGAGAATATTTAAATGTCTTCATACTTAATTTACACATTAATTTATATAATTAATAATATATATTATATTTAAAAATAAATTTATCCAATAAAAAGATCTAAAATAAATTCTTTAGTGGTGATAAAATTTGCTAAATATAGAAAGGGTAAACTGTTATATTTGAAAAATATAACAATGCAATTTAAATTATATTAAAAATAATTAAAATATTATTTAAAAATAAAATGTAAAATATAAATATAACTTACGTATGGTTTAGTTTAGCTGTTAATCCATGTATAATAATTGTATACTAAAACAAATATATTATTTTATTTTAAGTTACAAAGTACACACAGTATAAAAAAAATTGATAAAATATTAAGAAAAAACTTGAAGGTAAAAATGTCATTCGAGTAGGCCATATACATGTGAATCCTAAAATCTCAGTTGTATGAGAGCATTCACATAACTCTCAAATGATTTTTTTAGGATGTCGATACATTTTAAGTTGCTTGAATATTTGTCATTACTATAAAATAAAGTAGTAAATTTAGTGCCCATCCCATAAAAATCTTGGATTATTAATGAATTTCTATTAAATTTTAACCTCCTTTCATATATAACCTTTATTTTTTATTTTGAAATTTGAGTTTATAAATATTCTCTCTACCCATAAACTTTTTTGTTTTTCAAATTTGTATAATATCTCTTCTATTTATATTTTTCTAAGACTAAAAAAATATTAAATAAATATGTAGAGATCAATGGTATCTCCAAGTCAAAAAGAGTATAATTTTAATGACTGGATAAGTATGAGGTTACAAGTTTAAACATTCTTGTTGAATAAATCAATGGTAATATTAGACACAAAAGTTTTTTTTTTTTTTTTTTTTTAGTACAAATTGGGGGAGGAAGATTATAAATACGGACTCTTCCACGGTTAGACACAAAAATTAAAGATGCATATGTATAGTATGTCTTAGGGGTGATATTGGTTCGGTTTTCTTCGGTTTTAGGTCAAACCGATCCCATCAATTCTACAAAAAGAGGAACCGAACCAATGTCCAACAAAAGATAGAACCATTGGTTCGATTTTCCCTTAATTTTTAGGCCAAACCGATAACCGATCCGATTGATTTTACAAAAGAGAAACCGAACCAATGTTTGATAAAGGATAAAATTATTGACTCGATTTTTTTCGATTCGATTCCTTACGATTTAATTCTCTTTTACTATTTTACTTGATATTTTATTTTCAATTCATATTTTAATATTGTTTTACTTAAAAAATTCTCATAATTTATAATTAAATTAAAAAAAAATAAGTAATCATTTACCAATAAAAAGTTTAACTAACATATATATAAAGAAAAATGTACATAAATAAATCAATATTGGTTCGGTTCGGTTTTCCTTGGTTTTTACAAATAGGAACCGATCCGAACCAATAACTTTCGATTTTCTCTAAATAAAAATCAATATGTCTAATATTATGTGAAAAATCCGAACCGATCCAATAAATCGATTTGGCGGTTCAGTTTTGTAGGTTTTCGGTTTTCATTTTCACCCCTAGTATGTCCTAATAACATGGTATTATTATATTAATTTGAATTTTGATGTTGGAAGATGCGGTTATATAAAGTTAGATAATTAGGGGAATTTTGGCAGGATTTCTATAACTTCATGTTGGACTTTGATATGGATCCATTAATGGGAGGAAGAAGTAGTGCAGAATCAAATAACAAGATTGGAATCAGCTCAGCAAAACAAAACAAATACTCTGAGTATCTCACTTCACGAACCTCCTACAAACCAGGAGGAGGTGCAGACTTGAAGGCTTTGATGAATGGCCAAATTAAGAACAAACTCAAAATTATACCACCAAATGTCATGTATGTACCTTTTTATAAACCATTTTTATTTCATTGTCACACCTTCCTTAAAATCTCATTATTTTCCCCTTAACCTATGTTTTTACTAAGAGACAAAAAAAAGGGACCAAACCTATGTTTTTAATCCTAATATTTAAGTTTTTTTTTAACAAAAAAGTTATTTGGTTGCATATTTTAAAAGTTTTAAATGAGTCAATTATGTATTAAAAAACCATTTTCAATTAAAAGTGTGTGGATTATGCTAACTCCCTGTGTATTATTGAATATGGAAGTTATTACTATCTACTAATTTAATTTTCCCCAGGGTACAAGGTCATTAATAAAAAAAAACGTAAGAGATTTAATTCAGACTTTTTAAATAATAATAACTAAGCTAAATAAAACAAATCCAGGGTCTAGAATTTAGTTAAAAGTTTAAATACCTTTTTAAAGACTAAATGGTAAGAAATGAAGTTTTTTTTTTTTTTTTAAATATCTAAATGTAAATTTCGTATTGCATAGATGGGGTGGTCAATCAGATGCTGTCTTCGATCATTTTACAGGAGAGTTTATGAGACCAAGGATTAACGAGGTAAATCTATTAACCAAACTAATTTTAATGTTATTACTGTTGCTTAATTTCTACTTCACAACATAAATTATTTTTGCATCATTTTTTTTGTTTCTCTAATATTCTTCTTTTTATTTTTTCTCCTTCTCTCTCTGTCTGAATAGGTTGATGAATTGCTCGCTAAAGGTGTTAATGTGACCGTGTATAATGGTCAAGTAAGCTTCAACTCATGATTCCATTAAAAAAAAACAAAAAAATTTATCACAGCAAACTTTTGCCTTACTATTTTAATTATTATATTAAAATTTTAAAAATATTTATAAATAGGAAAAGATTAAATATTTAACCTGATTCAATCATATTGATTTAAAATTTCAGAAATTTATCAGTTTCACTTAATTGAAACCTATTAATTTTTTGGAGATCAATTTAACATGATTGAATTTTTTTTTTCTATATTTAAATTGTTTCTAAAACTTTATATCTATGCATTTTTTTTCCTTCTTTTTTGCTACTCATGAAAGTTTCCTAAAAATAGTTTCCATTATTTACATACATATTTTAAATTTATATAGTTTTTCAGTTAAAACGTACTGTTGTATTCAAATACTATCCAGTTATATGCTCACTTTAGCATATGATTTATTTATTATTATAAAAAATGGATTGACAAAATGAGAGTTGTAATAGCTTAAAAATTGAAACTAATCTAATTGTGAAAAGGGAAGAATAATTATATTTCTGTTTTCTTATATTTTTGGATAATAGCTGGATCTTATTTGCTCAACTAAGGGAACAGAAGCATGGATCGATAGGCTCAAGTAATTTCTTGTTCTACTCGATTGATTTATAGATTCTAAAACCAAGCATATTTATATTTACCCTTTAATGTTCATTAAACCCTAATTCTTGTTGGATTAAAAATATTTATGTAAATATTTTAAAAAAAATTTGTAATTAAGGTGGGAAGGGCTGAAGTCGTTTATCAACATGGAGAGAACTCCATTATTTTGTGGGAATGAAAAACAAACCAAGGGCTTCACAAAGTCATTTAAGAACTTGCACTTCTATTGGATCCTTGGAGCAGGCCACTTTGTAAGTTATTTACATATATTTTTTTTTTATTTTATTCTCATTAAATTTATATAATTTTATTTCAGTCTCTGCAATTTCAATACAAAGTTTAAATTCAATTGTAAAATTTTGGAGATTAACTTGGGATTAGGACGAATTTCATTTTTAATTTTTTAACTTATTGTATTATTATGATTATAAATGCAGGTGCCAGTTGATCAGCCATGTGTAGCATTAAATATGGTGGGAGAGATCACACAATCACCCGCTTCTTAAATTAAGTATTTGTTTACACATACATTTCCTTTTAAAAATAAAAGGAAATTAAATACATGCATCTTGTTTAGTTATCAAATAAAGAGAGAAAAGAAGAAGGAAGAATTGATGGTGATGTATATCTATATATGGTAATGGGTTTATGAGGGAGAACGCCATTATTATTATTATTATTTTTTAATTCTCTAACTTCAAAAATTCACTTGCTTTCTTATTGGTATATTCGAGTTTTTAACCAAGTTTCAATAAGAAAAATAAGTCATTTAAATGACTCTAAGCCTGAGACATTACATTGTTTTTATTTAGTGTTGGTGACGTGGTTTTGCCTTAAATATATCCTCTTGTTGCATTTGATTTGAAGTTCTTACTTTGATGTTGTAACCAAGGATTTCAGAGAGTAAGATTATGCTGTTGGAGATGCTTATCTGGTAGCATTTATCCCACATAATGGTTACTTTGAGGACTCTTCCTTTTATTATCAATTTGATTTTGAGGTGGAGGAGCTCCATATTATTTAAAATGGGTATTAAGAGTCTATTAAACCATCTTGAAGTGACGTGTTAGGATTCAACTATTTTCTCACATGGAGAAAATGGAGAGTTTCCAAAACATTTATAAAATAGGTGGATTACTCCTTATAGCACTAATTAATTTTGAGATAGATGTTCACACTATCTAATATGGTATCAGAATTTCAAGTAGGTTATTTGTCCCTAAACTTTGATCCGACCCAAGTGGGTAATCTAGACCTCACTCAAGCGGCTATAAGCTTAAGCATGTATTTGATTCCTAAATTTGGATTCAATTCAAGTGAAGAGTATTTTAATCTACAAATTTAAATCTAATCCAATATAGTCTTCACTACTACAATTTTGGCAATCCATGACAATTTTTAATTGTCATAGTTATTTATTATGACAATTTTTGTCAAAATATACTTTGTCATGGTAAGTTTTTTATGACATTTGCCGAAAGGTACGAGATTTCCACTCGCGGTCATTATAGCGGTTCCTTCTTATCCTAATCGAAAAACGACATTCGCCGCTATGAAAGTTAGAAAGGGACAGAAGGAACGAATTATAGCCATCTCAATGAACCGACTTGAATCTGAACGACGATTCAGATCAAATCTTACCGAAATCGGATTTCCGTTTTTCATATGCGCTTAGACTTGACTTTATCCCCCTTTTTTTCCCGGTCCATTATTTGTTCTCGAAAGTGTAAGGACCCGACCCAATACAAAGGTCTAAACCTAGGTCTTTACTGAGCAACCGCCCCAAAACGAAACACGATTTAAACATCAAATTAAACCACCTCAAAACATCTTTATTTCTCGTTTCAAAAGTCGCAACAGAATTTTAGGTTGAAATACAACGGACGGGGCACCCCTTTTTAAATAACAACAAGTTCAACAGGAATCAAATAAAAACTAGAACTCCTTAGTTTTACACAGCGTTATTTGTGGAATTAAATCTAACATCTAGTCCTATCCCATGATCAATCCAACATCAGTCAGCCACCCCGGTACATCACGTGGGTACCTGCGGCAAACCACAGAAGAAAAGGAAAAATGGTGAGTTCACAAACTCAGTAGGGCTTCCGTCTAACAATCAAGCAACTTTCGGGCACGAAACCCCTAATATCGAACGAGTAACAGTGGGTACTAGACCCCTCTAACAGATGGACGAACCCCTTTAACAATTGGGCGAACCCCCTCTAATTAATGTGGGCGAACCCCCGCTAAGTAACTTGGGCGAACCCCTTTAATAATTGGGCGAACCCCTTTAACAATTGGGCGAACCCCTTTAACATTTGAGCGAACCCCCTCTAAATAGTTTGGGCGAACCCCTTTAAGTAGTTGGGCGAACCCCTTAGATGCTAGCATAGTAATTGAATCATACAATTCAACACATACAACAAGGCTATGAGCATACAACATCGATGCAAGTGTCAATCAGACAACAGAACACAATAAACATGCTTACAGTCAAGGCAGTCATAACGTATAGGAAACACCCTTACCTTGGCCGAACTCCCCGAAAACTCAACAATTAGTGGATAATGAGTCCTTCCTAAGCCGTTACCGGTTTTCGTGGCCTAAAACATATAAATGAGTCAAAACCAGTACCTTAGATTGCCAAAAATGGACTCAGGACGTCGAAATTATCCAAAATGAAGCTTCTGGATTTTTTGGTCAACGGTCAACGGCGGCGGCAGCGGCGACGCGTGGGAGTACGCGCGGGTCAACGGTCAACGGTGGCTCGAGGACGCGCGTGAGGCTCGGCAGGACGCGGCTCGGTCTGGTCCAAATGGCAGGTTCGGATTGGCCCAATAGTAGGTTCGGATCGACCCAATCAGCAGGTTCGGATCGGCCCAGCAGGCTTGGCAATCCAACGACTCACGTGCTTCGGCTGGAGGCTCGGGGAGATCTGCGGCTCGCGTGCTTCGGCTGGAGGCTCGGGACGCGCGCGAGGCTTGGAGTCAGGCTTAGACGGATCCCAGCATGCACGTTGCTTCGACTTTTGGTTCGGCGGATCTGACGGCTCTGCTTGGTTTGGAGCTAGGCTCGGTTCTAGGTCTGGACGCAGCTCTAGGTTCGGTTCCAGCAGCAATTTTCGCCCAATTCTCATGTTTTTCTCCTGTTTTCGCCCAACGAAAGCAATTCTCAGCCCGATTTCGATTTCAATTCAAGTAATTGATTAATAAAATAAACCTTACCTTCTTCCAAAGCCAAGAATTGATTTCGGCGCTGCTCGGGATGGTCCGGTTCCTTATTTCTCACCCAAAAAGCCCAATTCTCGCCCGATTGGCACCAATTCGATCCCGAGAACCGATACGTTGAAGCCACAACCAGTGATGAAGGGAAGTTGAACTTTGGAATGGATTCGAGAGATACAGAGAGGGAATGACGAAGAAATCGATCGAGAGCCTGAGTCGTTTGGGGTGTGATGTGGCAAAATCCCAATTAATTAGAATTATTGATCCTAAAGTCCTGCAACCACATAACAAACTCCCCCCCTTTAATTCAGGCTAAATAACTCCCCCAAGACCCAATATTTTATTTTTTTTTTTAAAAAAAAAAAAAAAAACCATTTACCTTATTCTCTGAGGCAGTTCTACGGGTTGTTACAGAAAGTCTTCGTTTTCGTGTCAAAGCAAACTCTATCTCCAAATTAATAGTAATGTCATAACATCTAATTTATGACAATAAAAATTGTCATGAAATAATGAATAATAGGGTTTATTATATCCATTTATGACATTTTATGTAACGGTCCGGGATTTCAGAATGTCGCTCAAGGTTGGTTTTGGCCGTTATTATGATTTAATTACTCTTGGTTTTCTTGGTTTTAAATATTATTTTTGGTTCTTGGCAGGTTTATCTCGATAAATTATAAGTTGATCAGGAGTTCGTTCGGGATTCGAGGATTTAAAGAATTAAAGTTTGTGTTTTGGAGACCTTGAGTGCTTTGTAAATATTTTAAGGAAAGTTTAATTGTTGCATCCGTTGGGATTTGATCCATGGCTTGGAAGGGTGGAGTTAAAAGAAAATTAAAAGAGAATTAGATTTCCCGCGTGGGATTTGAAGGTTGGATTTTTAATGGAATTAAAGTGACTTAATGGATTAAAAGAAATTAGGGCTTTTGGTTTGGAGGCATCTCTTTCACGCATTCCAAGAGCTTCTTCATGGCCGTCTCATTCCCTCACCGTGGCGCGCCAATCCCGAGGTTAGATCGTCGTTCTTCTTCTTCTTCTTTTTGTTGTTCCTTTTGGTTTCAAGGGTTGTGGTTTGTTAATCGAGGTTTGTTGTGCTTGGGTTGTTGTTTTCTTGGAAATTGAATCAGCTGCTGCCGTGAACCTTGCTGTCGTTCATGCTGTCTCGACCTGCAGCCTCGTCGTCGCCCTCATCTCCGAGCCCTTCAGCCGTGACGCTCGCCTCAGCCAGACCGAACCGAGCCTGCTGCCAGCGCCCACTCCAGCCGCAAGCAGCACCTTCGCTGCTGTCCCAGCGCACACGTCGTCGCCCCGCACCGGTCCCCTTGCAGTGCTTTGATCCAACGCACACACGAGCAGCCGAGCCCCCGCACCGCCGCACGTCAGCGACAGTCCGCGTCATTCACCCCCGCGCGTAGCCGCGAGCCCGAGCGCCTGCAGTTGTCTGTTTCGCCTTGTTCAGCGTCTAGTGCTTGCTGCCTTTGACCCCTTGCAGCCACCGATCAGCACCTCGTCTTCGCTTTGGGTTCGACTCTTCGCAGCCTTCGTTTTAATTATGGTTTAGGGGCTGTCCGCTATAATTTTACTTATTAATTTCTATTTATTATTATTTATTGGATATGTTACTTGTGTTTGTGACTTGCAGCATTGGGAGTTATCTGTTTGAGTATTTTTTCTTGTCTTCCAATCCAGGTAAGGATTTCTTACTGGGGTTGTGTGGACCCTATAATAATATTGTGATGCTGTTTGTATGTTTGTACTTCGTTGTGAGCATGTTTAGTGGATATGCTTCTGTTGTTTAAATTCTGGCTGGCATGTATCTTGATTTTATCACATGTTAGTACCATGCTAGGTTGACCTTGCTGGCATGTCGTTTTACTGTCCTATGATTCGTAGTACCATGTTAGGCTCGCTCTTCTGTTAAGCACATTAAGCTTGTTTGTCATCATCTATAGGCGAGAGTGGCATAACGAACTTTGCCCCACAGGCAAGGATGCACGAGGACGTATGCTCCGTCCCTGGCCGCCACATGGTTTAGCTAACCATGGAGGCAAGCCTAGTCCGCAGTTCTTGGGCGAGAGTGGCAAACTATTAAATACCCAACTGTCGGGAGGATGACGAGGCTTGTCCCGTCCACGACAGTCGACATGATTTACATTATGTCGGCATGGCCCAAGGCTGCCACCTGCTAGGGCAGGACCGATTTGTGGCGTAAGCCTTCCACGGACGGATCCTAGCCTCAAGTGTGTGGTGGTTCAGGCTAACATAGTTGGGTGCTGAGGTCTCGCACCACTATGATTCAGTGACACCGATCCTAGTCGTTTAGGCATGCGTACTAACTGCGGGTCACGATGTGGTATAGTGGTAAATGTTTAAATTATAGAATGAAAGGATTTTATTGATTAAAACCCCTCAATTCGTAATCACAGCATTACGCAAGTATACGTAGTCGAGAGTGCAGTAAGTGATAAATATTTATTTATATCGATCCCACAGAGATTGATGTCTAGATTTACACTTTACAGAACAGGGTAAAAAAAAATAAAAGAAAATATTTTGGTTTTGAAAAAGAGTTTGATGTTGATATACTATAACTATAGAAAATAAATTTGCAATGCAATGAGTAAAAATCTAATAAAAAATCCTAGAAGATATTAGGTGCGAGGCTAGCTAACGCAACTCTTGCTTTCTATACAATTGAATGCTTCTGCATGTCAATGGTTTGTGAAGAACGTGCTTCCGCATCGCTACTTCATCTGAGATTTAGGAAACGCAAGTAATAGTGAGGTTATTCCTAACTCCATAAATAAAAAACAACAGTTTGTAAAACCTATCATAGTATATTGAGTCTACATGCACATTTTCCTTCCGGAATATTGCAAGGCTCATGCGTTGTAATAACCCACTTTGTCCTTTAAGTTATATGAGATTGGTGTTATTTGAAATAAATAGGATTTTGTGGCAATTTTGTAGTAAGATTGAGATGGAAGAGCAGTTTCGTCATTTAATCATTGTCATTTGAGGTCATTTCAACCCCTAGGTCTTAGAGGTTACTGTTCACACTTGGAATCCGCGCCGCCCCCTCCCTCCTCTTCCCCATTTTTTTGACCATCAAGCCTAGTCCGCCGGAGTGGCAGTTCCGGCAAGCCTTGTCGGCGTCAGTCAGGGGTCCATCGAGTTGCTGGTTCGCATGCGTGGAGGAGTCGGTTCGCGGTCGGCGCGTTCGAGCAGTGGGTTTGGGGTTGTCGTCTCGCGCGCGTGGAGAGGGTTGTGGCGTCGTTGTTGGTGTTGACGTGGGTTTCTTGGGTCTATCGCGTGTGCGTGGTAGCAGCAGCGAGCGTCATCGTGGTGCCAGCGTCATCCCAAAGAAGTCGCGCGCGTCGCCTGTAGTTTCACTGTCAAAGCCGTGGGTTTAGCGCGACTTGGGTTCACGTGTAGCTCTCGCGCGTTGTGGGTTTGGTTTGAGTCCAGGTGGTGAGTGCGCCGTCGCAGACCTACAGCTTGTTGTCGGCGCAAGCGCCACCGCCGATGAAGCTCAAGTAAGGTGTTTCATTTGGGTTTGTTTTAGGGTTTGGAGTTTTGAGTTCCAAAGGTAGGAGAAGAGGTGTGTTTGGTTTGGTAGGCAAACTATTCTAAGTTGGGTTTAAAACTATTCTAGTTGGGTTAGCTCTATTCTAAATGTGGATTAATGGTTATTCTAATGAAGGATAATAGTTGTTTGGTTGAGTTTAAAGTCATTTGATTCATGGATGAAGGGTGTTTGTTTGTAAGATTAATGTTATTCAAGTTCAGAATAATGGGGTGTTTGGTTAGAGTTTGAACTAAATTTAAAGTGTGGTTTGAGCTTGTTTAGCTGTTTGGATACGTGTTTAGTGGCTGTTTGGATACGAGTTTAGTGGTTGTTTAGATTAAAGTGTAATGGGTGTTTGGTGTTTGGCTTGGGTTAAATGGTGGATTTTGACCCGTTGTAAAGACCCGACCCAAAATATGGTCCTAAACCTAGGTCTTTACTCATGCATGACTAAAACGTGCGGAAAATATAA
>JBBMEF010000003.1:8094995-8129183 GCA_037832685.1 Sicyos baderoa
ATAGAATTCTTTATAAAAAATATTTTGAATAAAGGTAGGACAAGATATAAAAGAAAAAAAATAAAAAGTGAAAAAAATACAATTTATGAAACAAATTGAACGGGGAAAAATTTCCCGCGGGGAACCCGATCCCCGCAAAAAAAAAAATGGTGAATTTAGCGGGGACGGGGATCGATTTTGGTGGCAGGGACGGGGACGGGGAAGGCATTCCCCGGCCCCACCCCGCCAAGACATTCTCCAGCCCCACCCCGCCCCGTGGACATCTCTAGTTGAGTTCAATGGTACCAATATTTTAGTGATAAAAAAAGTCATGATTCGAATTGTAATTTGAATTCTAAAAAAAATGTCTATTTTAAATAGATTTAATTTCTGGTTGAATAATTAAAGCAAATGGGGTTCTAAAGCCAATTTTAGGATTAAACAATAGAATTTTAAATGCTAGACAAAAGTAGAATATAAATATGAAAGCTAAAAAATGCAATGATGAAAATGAAGATAGTCTTTTTTTTTAAAACCCATGTGTGTCCCTTATACTCTAACTATATAGTTATGTACCAAACAATTTTAAAAGAAACAATGATCATGTATTACATAAACACATTGAATATGTGTGCATCTATGGTACATAACTATATAGTTATAAACAATACAAACATAATTTGACAATCAAAACATCAAATATGTTCTCAAAAAAATAAAGCATCAAATAATCTTCTAGAATATAATGTTAGATCATAATTTTAATAAACATAATTGTCAAATCTTTAGAGATCTTTGAAGAATGAAAATTTAAATACCTGCTACATTTTTTTTTAACTCAATAACAATTAGAATTAAAAGATTCTATTGATGATCATAAATTTAGCTATTGTATCCATTTCAAAATAGTAAGATATATTATTCTAAAAAAAACCTTAATTAATAGCCACTCATTTATTTTATTTTATTTTCGTGATTGAAGTCTAAAAGTTTTTAGAGCTTATCAACTAACTAATTAAGGTATGGATACATTTTAATCATTTTAAACGAATTTGACTAATTTTCTATTATATACGTAATTAAAAGGGAATTTGTATTCTATAGCAAACTTTCTACCTTACATTAGAATTATAGCAACTTTTTAAAAATATTGTAAATATAGCAATTTTTTTTTTGATAGATTATATCAGACACTATCGATGGAGTCTACCAGACACTATTGATGGAGTCTATCAGACACTATCGATTGACTCTATAAATAAGATTTTGCTATATTTACAAATATTTTCATTATTTTATTATTTATGCAAAAAATTTACCTTATTATAATGTACATGCAAATTCTCATAATTAAAATGTTTTATTGATTATTATTTTTTATTGATTTTTTTTTGCTATACATTTAAATCCTCCCAAAGATATTGAGAGACCGAGAACCGTGGATTTCTTAATCATTACCATATTTATCATATTAGTTGAATTCAAACTTTTTTTTTTTTCTTTTTTCTTCTTTTCCTTTTTTATAACAAAATCAAACTCCTTCCTATTTACTTTTTCTTTTGTAATTTTTATATAAAAGTAAGAGACTAAAAAATTGGTTCTGTATAAACCACGGCGCAGTTGTAAAAAAACACTGATTATAAAACAAACAAAAACAAATAAAGGAGTATTTTTATGAGATGGAGCCGACATTGTATTTATGGAGGAAACAGAAAGGAGAGTGGAAATTCATAAATAATTAATTTTAAAGCAAACTTGGGAATTATTTTTAGTTGGGTATTAAAAGAGTCCAAGTGAAAAAAAGTTAGGTTCGAAAAAAAATCCATCGCTTAAAGAATTTCATCGACCAACCCCTTTTTACTTTAATAATTAAAATAATTAAGATAAACTATATTGTAAACTTTTGGTGGCAGCCATTATTTAATAACAGACAGCTTTTGGCTAAACTTAGGATAAGATATTGTTTTTGTTCATAGATTTCATGCATTCTATCAAATGCTCCTGTTTCTTGGAAAAGTTTATTTTATTTGTGTGTTTAGCGTTTTGGTGGGACGTTATGATATGAGTTTATTTGCAATATTTATTTCTTCATCTTTTTTTATTTTTAAAATTATATAGAGTGAAAGGTGAGAGAACTCGAATCCAAAACCTGTTAGTCATTGGACATACATTAAGACAACTGAGCAAAGCTTAATAGTTCCAAGGACAATCTTTTTTTTTTTTTGAGAAAACCGAACCAATAACATTAATCATAGCCAATATTACAACCTAAAATCTCATTGGGACCACACACGGGTCCAGCTCCACAAGACGGAGTATGACCACCCTTACCGATAAAACCAAAAACAAGACCCAATCGACACTGGACCTGAACCTTTCGAACAACTTTCTTAACTACAATGGAGAATTGAAGCTCCATTTGGGTAGAAGAACAAACTATCATAACCCTTACATCGGGTATTTTTTGATAGACTTTGGGAGGTAATCGCACATCGATCTCAATGACTATAGAACAGGACTTCACCAAAATAAGAAGGAAAAGATTAACCTCAAAATAGAGGTTACCTCTTCCCTTCCTCGAAAAGAATTGCTTCCACGTATCAATCTGGCCTTTGTCAACCAGCTCCATCCACAAGAACAGTACCAAAAACCAGCCATAAAAGCCTATTAAAAAATGTAAAACCCACACACAGCTAGATCAACCTAAAATCTTAAAAATCATAAAAAAGGCTAGAAAATAATTCATAAAAGTGTCCTTACACAACCTAGAGAAAAAAGGAAATGAAAATGAAGGGAGAAAACAAAAAGAGCACGCCGAATACCGGATCTGGGAACCACGCGGTTCACCCGAACCGGAGGAGCAGTTCGAAGACCAACCCAAAGGAGAAACCAAGTTGCTAGTTGGCTTTTTGGTTTGGTTTAACCTTTGAAACACACAAACTAAACCAAAAACTTTACCTTTAGTTGCGTGGGACCCATCTGTCAACTCCTCCAACCCAATGGTAGACTTTTGGCTGCTCCATTCTGACGACAACTGACCCCTTTTCTTGAGCTCCACACCAGCTCTGAAATTACCATCTTGCCCCTCCATTGATCCGGTAGCTTCGAGGTCCGTCGGAGACGGCGACGGAGGCCCAAGAGGCACACCTGCCTCCTCATTTTTTATCATCCTCTTCTCGAGCCCAACAAACGCCATTTGCCCTTCTAATCTTCCTGACACATATCCTTTTCTGAAATAGTCTGGTTTCTTGATCTTCGACTTCCCGATCGCCGGCGACTTCTCCGTATCTATCCGAACAAAAATCAGAACCACCGTGAACGACGTCTGGAAGCGAATCGAACCCCTACCTCTATAAAAAGGAAAGACTCCCCTGTCCTTCACCTCCCTTCTCGACGGAGCAACAAAAAACCCCCAAAGACTCCGACCAAAAACCATGAACCCGATGAATCTTTGGAAGCTCGAACCTCGAAATAAACCCATTTAATTTATAATATTACTTATTTAATAATTAAATTTTGGTTTTTTTTACAATAAAATAATACACGTGTCAACTAATTTAATATGTAAAAATAATTTTAGTGGTGTATAAGCTGAATGACACCTTCGACTATTTATCTTATCCATTAAACCAATTTTTGAATGGTCAACAGCCATAATGCTTATATATCATTCTGCTCAAATATAGTTTATTGGCTAAATTAATTTTAAACATTATTTTCCAAAATAAAATCAAAAGTAGTGAATGAGTATAACAATCTATTATTATTTAATTTTTCATATCAAACCCTTATTTCAAAAGAATAATAATAACTCGAATTCCAACTGAAATTATTATTAATGAACTAAAATAATTAAAAAAATATATATAGAAAATTAATATTTTGTGACTATACTACCGACAATCCTCGAGATTAATGGGAATTTATTTTAATTTACTTTCAAGCTAAATATGAAAGAATTGGAACGTTTCAAAAAAAGGAAAAAAAGAACAAATAAATATATATTTTTTACCTGGAAGAAAGGGACACGTGCCACGTGGAACAGTGACATGGCCTCTCCCTATAAATTATAGACGTTAGAGTTACGGCAAAAATTCCGAGTAAGAGGAACGAAACGGTGACGTATTTATTGTGTGGGTTTTAATATTTCATAAGTCGCCGCTCTTTTCTCTCTCTCTCTCTCTCTGTAACTTTCTCTGTACAGCTTAGATTTCGTTTCCTTTGCTTTGAAATCACAGGCTCGGGGCTTCATCGCTACGTTCCTCTTCTCCTCCGTTTCGCATTGCATCTCTTTTCAGATCACTGCAAACTGTAAGTCTTAGCTTTCGAATCGATTACGTGTGGCTGCTTTGCGTTTCAACCGCTTCTTCTTGTGTTGATAATCGTGATTATGGTGGTGTTTTGTTCAGTGCGTTGATCTTCGTTTGGATTGTGTTTCGTTTCTTTGAGTTGTTTGTGAAATTGAATGTGAATTTCGCTATTGTTGTTCCGTTTTCGTATCGGCCGGTTAGGCGGGGGAGATGAATGTAACGGGAGGCTTGAATCTTTTGATTTTGGTTATTGGATTCGAAGAAATGGAGTTGACTGATGGGCGGCGTTGTGTTCTAGGATTTTTTCTTTTGAAGAACAGAGCTGTGCGTTTGAGTCTGTTAATGGTGGAGATTTTTGTTATTTACTTTTTTTTTGCAATTTGCTTGGGAATTTTTAGGGCTTTGATAGATTGAGTACACTTCTGGTTTTGTTTTTTTATGAATTTATCAGTTCAGGCTTTGTTTTGTACTCTATTATTCTCCTCTGAGCTAAAGCTTTGTATCTGGTCGAGGCTGAAAAATTAGAGTAACGAACCTTTGGTTTTTGATTCAGTGAAATCGTGGAAGCAATGTACATATGATTATTTTTGCTCAAGTCTGGTGGATTCAATGCCAGAGGAAATCAACTATGGAGCTGTGTTCTCGAGATTTTCAGCTTCTTCGTGAAGATGAGGAACATGAGGACAATCAATTCACGAACAATCAACGATCCTGATCTTCAATGAACCTTCCGATCTCTAACCTTGTAAATTTGTACTTATTTATGCATTTTCATTGACGGATTGAAATTTTTAATTAATAGTTTATTGAAAAATGGCTGTTGCTGGTCTACACAATGTCTCTGTTCTTGATTCTTCATTTATTAGAGAATCTCAATCTCAAGCATCAATTCAGTTAGGAAATGAAGGTAGCATAAGCACCCGGACATCCTCTCTTCTACGTACATGGCGAGGACTTGAGGATGAGCAAGTGGTGAGAGGCACACAGGAGAGAGTCAGTGAAAGATCTACTGATCTCTCAAGAACGGATGCACCTGAAGGGCAACGTAATGTACGGGGGTATGATTCGGAGAATATGGAGATGAACATTGATGAGAATGATATTGACACATGGTCCGACGTACAAACTGCTTCACAAAATGATGATGAGGATTCTGGTGGATTTGGGGTAGTTGAGAGGGGGAGGGTTAGGCAAGTTTTTAGAGAATGGATGAATAGTGGCTTGGGGGAACATGCACCTAACATTTCCCAAATAAATAACGGCTCAAGAGCAGAGTGGCTTGGTGAAACAGAGCAAGAGAGGGTGCGAATGATAAGGGAGTGGGTGCAAAAGAATAGTCAGCAGAGAGGCACTCATGGTGAAAATGGGGAAGTCCAAACTGCTGAGATAGGTACTCAGATTGCACAAATTTGTGATGGATTGGTTGGACATCAGAATGAAGGCCGGATCCAGCGTGCTCGGAGGGGTATTCGCAGGTTATGTGGAAGACAAGCTCTCCTTGATATGGTCAAGAAGTCTGAGAGTGAAAGACAAAGAGAAATTCAAGTATTGTCAGAGCAAAAAGCTGTATCCGGCTTTGCTCATCGCAACCGCATTCAGGTTAGATAATAATGTATATATAATATATATATTCTCTTTTTACTATTAAGTTTGTCGTCCTTTCATGCATTGAACATGTTCTTTTTCCCTTGCTTGCCAAATGCCAATGATGACAAAAAAAACTTTTGTTGTTGTTGTTTATACTTTATAGTCTCTAAATTGTTGTACTTTAGAGCGCGAAGTTCAATTATTCATTAGATAACACGTTTAGTTTAGTAGAGTTGAAGCCAAACACACATGGTTCTCTTTCATTTTGTTTTTTCTTCTGTGGTTCTGTTGGGTGTGCCCATAATTATCAATGCTAAATATACAATCATGGGATATTATTTGCAGTCATTACTCAAAAGTAGATTCTTGCGAAACAATAGATTGACTGCAAATGCGAGATCGGTATCTGTGGCAGAATCTGAGTTAGGCCTTTTAAGGTTAAGGCATACAGTCTCTGGTTTGAGGTACTTCTTACTCTTTATTTCATTTCACGGTGATTATTTTTCTACTTTAGACTACTGACCACCCCTCTGGATGTTGAGTGGAAGAACAATAAAACCATTCTGTTAGTATGTTCAAGTTTCCTTGATTGTTTTTCTTACCTAACAGGACTACGGATTTTTCTCTATTCTAAAAGAGGGATAAAAAAGAGTTGTAATTGGTATTGTAAAGTCCCCAGTCTACCCAGCCGAATCATATTTTTTGCATTCTGTTATGGAGTTCTGTTATCTAGCAATGGAGGAACAATCAAATCACTCTGTTAGTGGTGTTCTGTTTTCTAGATTTTTTTCGTCACTTCTTAACACGATTGTAGATTTTTCTGATTCTAAAAGTTGGATTACAAGTACTGCAGTGTAGATAAGTGAAACTTTGAGAATGGAAAACTAGTGTCAAGTTACTGCTGTGTTACTGCAAGTGTCATCAATGCCACTCCAATCATCACTGGCATGCAAGATGAAATATCACTGGCATGCAAGATGAAATATCTAATGTCTAGCGACATCCTTTAATGCTAATTACATTATTAGGAGTCAAAATTCACTGAATTACCAAGGCATGAAAAATTGTGCTCAATTTCAAATGGGATTGTATATCCTCACTCCAGAAGTCATAAGGTCACTGATTATTGTGTCTTAGTTTGGTCAAACTAAACTTAGGACTTATAAACCTTCGTTATTACTAACAACTATGTCTACATTAATGTTAACACTGATTGACATTGTTTGTTTTCCTTATTGAACTTGAATTCATTACGAGTTATAGTCAAGCAAAACAAAAATCTGAGCACTGGGAACTGCCTGAGGTAGTGTCATTGAATTCAGCCAAGTCTTAGTTCCAAAACTGTCTACCTGCTTAACATACTTTGATTGGGAGGGGGGAGCTACCAAAAATAGTAAGCTACTTTGATGTTTGTGAAAGTGTAAAAGGTGAACATAGCTGAATATTTCGAAAAGTCTTAAGGAAGCAGAAACATCCTAATTCACTTGATTCTAAATGAGAGTCGTGTACAGTTTTTTCAGTGTCGACCTTGAATTTTTACAGATTGTTTTTCCCTGTTCAATTGCAACCTGACCTGTTTGTCCGTTCTATAATGCTTTGCTGGCCTATCCATTTTGACAATAGCAATGATATTGTATTTTTCTTTGAAGTAGGGAAGGATTCTTCTCCAGATTGGACAATTCTGTTCAAGACCAAGCAAGTAGCCGGCATTCTGATGCCACCTATAACAGTGATGATGGTGATTCTCTAACTGACCTGAATCGTACAATGAGTTTTGAGGTCCTAGATGATCTTCCTGAACATTCTGGGCTCAATAATGTGGAAAGTCATATAGAAGGCTCTTATAACACTGGTCTATCGGAAGTTAGATCTGAAGGTAGGGAAGAATCTGTTCATGTGGTAGAAAGTTCACAAGAACAGGTTGCTGAGAATGGTGTAGCAAGCCAAACGGCAGGTATCGACTCTACGAATATGAGAGAAGATTCAGGACAAGGTATGAGAAGAATTTTAGAAGGAACTGTTGCAAACTGTTTATACCGTGAAATTCCTCAAGTTGCTGTTGAGGATCATTCTAGCGTACTGGATGTTGAACCTTCCATTCAACAAGCTAATACTTGTGAGGAAAATGCTGATATTGGATTATTATCCGTTAATTCAGGAAGTTTTCAAGACAATGATCTTGAAAATGTAGATCCACTAGAATCTTCTTCTCACGAGGAACTGAATGAAGAACTAGGTATGGGAGTAGAGCCAAATGACCGGCAAGACTCTGGTTTTCAACAGGATGAATGGGAAAATAGCTTTGAAGGTGGTATAAATGAAACTCAGTTGGAAAGCATTACTAGTAATTGGTCTGGAGAATTCTTGAGTACGACATATAGAGGAGATATTCCTCTGCAAAATGCCCCTGAAGCTTCCCATGAAAATGTTATCTTTGTGGAGGATGTGCCGAATTGGTTAGTGCGCTTCCCTAATCAGGAGGCTATATCCAGCCGAAGGTTGGTGACCTATTTTCCTGAAGAGGATAATGTGCATAATGGCGAAATCAGAGAACTCTTAAACAGGTATTAAAAATTTTCTTATGACAACATGCCTTGCTTGCTATTCGGATCTTTCTAAATGATGAATATGTGTGGTCTGTTTCTTCTTTCTATGCAGGAGAAGTGTTTCTACCCTTCTTAGTAGTGGTTTCCGAGAAAGTCTTGACCAGTTAATTCAATCTTACGTAGACAGGCAAGGTCACAGTACTAGTAATGGGGATCTAGACGAGACGATGCCCCCATCTACAGAACAAGGGCAAGAGCACGGCAGGCAGAGTGAAGGTCAAGCGGGTTTTGTCGAGAGCCATTCACTTGCTTTGCCTCTGCCACCTACAATGCCCTCTCGGCAACTTTGGGGTCATGAATTGAGTAATGATAGTTGGTCAAGACGTGATTTCCGTCAGCAAATTGGAGCTGTATGTCTCATCATTGTTACCTTGTCTTTTTAGGTGAAGTCAGTAAGATCCTAAGTAAACAAAATAAATAGTAACATGCAAATATAGAATCGTAAACCATTGATGAATAATGATTCTATATCTCTATTTAGAATTATTGCAATTTTCTTTTAGGTGATGAAATCAGTGTGTTGGTTCTTGGATGATCGTGGTTATCTTTTTTCTATTTTTGTGTTCTTTTTATCATTTTTTAAACTTGAACTTGGTGCTGAATTTTACAGGATTGGGAGATCATCAACGATTTGAGGATTGACATGTCTAGGCTGCAGCAGAAGATGAGCAACCTACATAGAATGTTGGAAACATGCATGGATATGCAACTTGAGCTGCAGCGCTCAATTAAGCAAGAAGTTTCTTCTGCATTGAACCGAGCAGCTGGTTCAGAAGGTTTGTATTCGTTCTCTATGCAGCTGGATTCTTTAGATTACATCATTTAAATGTGGTCATAACAAGCTGCCTCATTTAGGTTTAGATTTGGGGCTCCATATCAAAGTTAATTGGCAAGACAATGAGAGGAGGAAGAGTAGCAAATACATTTATAATAAATGTTGTTAGGTTTTCTCACACCAATGTGGGATCTTCAATATGCTTCTTAAGATGGTGCCTTGGGCTTATCATTCTTAGATTGGATCCAACTTTCTTTTTAGTCGACTAAATACCCGTTTGAGTTTCAGAAGTTTTAATACTAAATCCATCTTAACAATGAGAGGCGAGTAGCATATACATCTTATAAATGTTCGTGAAGAAATAAATGTTGTAAGATTTTTTTCACTTTTGTAATTTGAGATTTTCAACACCTGGGCGCATATTTCTTCATCTTTCTAATGTGAGTGTTTCAACACCTTAGCACTAAAATGATAGGTATACTTTACTCAAATGATTGTTTAGCATGGGTGAAAATATTTTTTAGTTCTGGTCACTTACGAAATCGCTTTCGCACAACACTTACGAAATCGCTTTTGCATGCCATTTGACTGACTTGACTGCATATAATGTCACTGCACAGAGATATTTGAAGACAGTTTGCCAGATGATGAACCCAAATGGGACCGAGTAAGGAAAGGAATTTGTTGTATCTGCTGCGATAACCATATTGATTCTTTGTTGTACAGGTAATCCCAGCAAATTTTCAGACCCTTTTTTTTGTGTGTTTTTCTTTGGTCCCAAGTTTCATGTAACTAACTCTTACTCTCATTTACGACTCTTAGATGTGGGCACATGTGCACATGTTCAAAATGTGCTAACGAGTTGGTCGAGGCAAGAGGAAAGTGTCCGATGTGTCGTGCGCCCATTCTAGAAGTGATTCGTGCTTACTCTATATGACCACTTAAGTGAAAAAATTAAAAGAAAAAAAAAATGTTTACTCTAGGGAGATTCGTTAATCTTCATCCTGATTCTTCTCTTCCTGATTTCTATACATAGAATAAAGTTTATTTGTAAGGTGGTGGACGATTGAAATAGTATTTGTAATCTCTATTATTGATTAATCTGGCCAAAATAAATAATGTTGAGTGTGATTTAGGTACTTACTAAATTTCTACTACTCTCTCCAGCTGAGGGACTAATTTGTCATTTCCCAGTGTTTGAATCTTTGTGAAGCTTGCCTTTCTGACTTAACTATTGTTTCACTCTTTTTTCTTCTTTTTTTGAGATACTTAACTTACACTCTTTTCTTTTACCTCCTAAAGATAGTTATTTATTTTATTATGTTTTGGTTAAATAATTAAAAAAAAAATGTACTTGTGCGCTTAAGTTGTACAATGAAATTTTGATTTTTTTTCTTCAAAAAAAATAATAATTGAAATTGGTTTAAAAGTATGGGAATTTGCATGTATATTACAAGGCAAAAAAATTGTATAAATAGCAATTTTTTGAAAATATTTATAAATATAGCAAAATCAGATTTATAGACTCCATTTATAGTGTCTGATAGACTTCATCAATAAACTCCATCAATAGTGTCTGGTAGACTCTATCAATAGTGTTTGATAGAGTTTATCAAAAAAAAGTTGTTATATTTACAATAGTTGTTATAATTCTAATGTAGAGTAGGAAATTTGTTATACGGTGCAAATTTCCTTAAAAGTATGTGTTATTTGATTTTTTTTTTTTTACAAAAATACCTCAAATTTTATTTTTTTTAAAAAAAATAAAAATTTATGAGTTATAGTATAAATTAAACATTTTTGAAATAATGTCAAGATAGATTTTCGTTTAACATCATTTTCAAGCATAAAAAAAAAAAAAAAAAAACCAAAAAACAGTATGAATAGTATAATCTTTAAAAGAAATTCCAAGCAAGTGAAGCAAAGTTTATCAAGACTCTACACAGATCTACAAAATTTGCCAAAGCGCCTTCTTCTAACTAGTTAGAATTTAGAATTTCTCCTTTTCGTTCCACTTAGGTGGAGTAATCCGAACTCTTAATAAAATATAAAAGAGAATTTTGTTCCTGTGGAGACACCTTAGCGAACTCATGTGGACACTCCTTAGCTCGAGGTCAATCTCTCAAATGTTAATGTTGTGTTGTAGGATGTTTGTTATAAAAAATAGGAGATTGAAAGTGTATAAGTTCAGCATATTAAAATGTTGCTATAAATGAAATATTTTTTTTAAAAATGTTAATAATTAAAAATTTTGAAGTGAAAGTTGTTTATTTATATCAATTTTCATTTGAGATATTTATAAAAGGCCAAAGATATAATTCCAATTTTGAAAGGTGGGTATTTTAAAATAAATAGCAAAATTTAGGGATAATATATTTTAATTACACCTAAATTTAATATAAGCACAATAACTCAAATGATATATGTATTTTCATAAGAAAGAAGTCATAAATTTAAATCTTTTACCTTTTAATAATTATTTTGTATTCAATTATATTTGAGACTCAAACTTGTAATCAACTGGTTACCATACTATACATGATGTCACTAGAATACTATTCTTTTTTGCCTCTTTAACTATTATATATAAATATATAAATAACACCGGCCGAATGTAAAGACTCGAAACTACTCCCTCGTTTTCTTGGAAAAACACTATATTATTCTTTTCATAATCGTTTATTGGAGTTTTTTTTTTTTTGAAACAAGTTTATTGATGTTTTAAAATAGCCACAACAAGTGATCACTAGTCAAGCTGTGGAGTAAACATCTTGATTGCAGCATATTTGTGGAGTAAACATCAAGTTGAAATATCTCATGATTTTTCTTCTTCTTAATATTCAATTGGATTAGGCTCTCAAATAGTCAAGCTGACTTTTCTTTATTGGGGCCATTCAATTTCTTTTCCAATTAAAAAAATAATAATAGTAAATTGCAAAGTTAAGTTTGTGTATATTTGGTTCTTGACTTATAATAATATCTAAAAAAAAATGTGCCTAACAAGTGATCACTAAATTTATTCTCAAAAAAGAAAAAGAAAAAACAAGTCACTAAATTTTAGATCAATTTAATGTATCTCTTGATGAATTAAAAAATAATTTTGTTTTGGAAAAAGATTATTTGATCGTTTAATATGGATTTAATCAACATTAAAGATTTGAAAACTTATTAGAACTTGTTTAAAGAGTCTAGGGACTTAATATTTCATAAAATTCTATCGTACTTCGATCCTTCTAACAATAATATAGTCTATTTGACATAAAATATATACATGATCTTGTGTTCATACGATACATTCTTGTTTTAAAAAAAATGTTGAATCAGACAAGTTTAATGATTAAAAGAAAAACTATTCAAATCACATTAGACAAGTCTCCATTTGTTTATATGTTGTATACTTAGGGAAGCTTCCAACTTCAATATAATGGTTTATTTTTTTCCTTTGTTTACATTGATTTGGTCATACATTTCTTTCAAAATCCTTAAAACTTGTTTGATAAACTTTGATCTCACATGCCTGCTTACATTTGGTCATACTTTTCACTTTCATCTCTGCTGCCAATTGGCCAATATTTGTCAATGCATTTCCCTTTCTCTGAGAACACACATTTCTTCTAAGACTTCTTCAATGCCACAAACTTGGTCTCATCTACAAATTATATACTCAAAACTATATTATATAAAAAAAAGGGATTTTTTTTTTATTTGGGGGTTATATAAGGGTTGAATTGCAACAAATGAGTAAGTTTGTAAGTTCATCATATGAACAAGCATCCTGGCATGAAGTTTCCAATGTTTTCTTCATGGATTCCTTTTTTACTTTTGATTCTTTCAACCTCTGCTGCTAATGCTTTTCACTATAGAAATCCAAGGCTTAGTCCCATTGGTGAAAAGTTTCTGCATCATCATTCTAAAGCTCTGAATTCACCTCCTTCAGATGATTTCAAGACATTTTATTACAATCAAACACTTGATCATTTCAACTATAGGCCTGAAAGCTACACAACATTCCCTCAAAGATATATAATCAACTTTAAGTACTGGGGTGGTGCAAATTCAAGTGCTCCAATTCTTGCTTACTTGGGTGCTGAAGCACCAATAGATGATGATTTGACTGTTGTTGGGTTTATGACAGATAATGCCTTTCACTTTAATGCTCTTATAGTTTATATTGAGGTAACTTCTTACTCAAACAAGTTTTTTATTTTGATAACCGAGAAATCGAAGCCGCCCACTATAAACAATCAATTTTTCTTTTTCTTTTTTGGTTGGAGCTTCACTCCCTCATACCCGGGGGACCACTAGCCCGTCCCTAGGTTGTGGCACTCGGATACATTGGAGAAACATAGACACAGTTGGGGGGAGGGCGGTCAACTTATTAATGTCACAAGCAGGTCTCAACTTAGGCCCTCAAGGGGAGCTTTTCTCGAAACCCGAACCTTCGAGAAACTACCCTACCCCTCGGGGATCCTTATAGACAGTCATTTGGCTTAATAGTTAGCCCCACTCTATATTTGAGGCACCTCCACCCAACTTGAACTCAAAAGACAACAAAATACTTTACTAATTTGTAAGTTCCAGATTTGAGACCTCTAAGAGATCATATCTCAGAGACTACAAACCTCTACTGATGAGACTGTCCCTTGAAGACCTTTATCAAACTAAGTTTTTAATCAATATTTGTTATTTTGAGAGTTTCTAATGACTGTTTGTCTTCTTACCAGCATAGGTACTATGGAAAATCAATACCATTCAGATCAAGGGATGAAGCATTTAGAAATGCAAGCACTCTTGGATACTTCAATTCAGCACAAGCAATAGCAGATTATGCAGCCATTCTTATACATGTAAAAAAAGAGCTTCATGCTCATTATTCTCCTGTGATTGTCATTGGTGGATCATATGGAGGAAGTAAGTGTTTTTTCATTCAGAATCTGCAAAATCTATTGCATCCAACATCTAAAAGTATATGCATCGTTGAATATGTTAAACCACCCATCAATCCAAAAGCTTGACTTTAGTTTTAATTGGGGAGGAAACGATTTGGCAGGGATTCGAACTCACTCTGATACCATGTTGAATTATAATAAACTACCAATCAACCCATGAGTTTAAACTTTTGGGTTGGAGTAAATTTAATTATATCAACCAATATGCATACATTTTATATTTTTCAGTGTTGGCTTCGTGGTTTCGTCTTAAATATCCTCACGTAGCACTTGGAGCTCTTGCGTCGTCCGCTCCAATCCTTTATTTCGACGATATCACTCCGCAGAATGGATACTATACTGTTGTGACCAAGGATTTTAGAGTAATTTTCTGAAATTTTACATCCCTTTCTTTTTATGTTAGTGTTAATGTTTTATAACACAAGTATCTGAGTTGTAGGAAGTCAGTGAAACTTGCTATGAAACTATTAAGAAATCATGGTCTGAAATCAAAACAGTTGCTTCTCAACCTTCTGGCCTTTCCATTCTTGACAAAGAATTCAAAACATGCCGGTAACAAATCATGGTTTTTGTCAAAAATTTCAATGAAGTTACATATCATTGTACTTTAACATCTTTCCATTTTCTAGTCCTTTAAGAAGCTACTCTGAGTTGGAAAACTACTTGTGGTACATGTATGCAATTGCGGCGCAATATAACCGCCCGCCTGGAAATTCAGTCACCAGAATCTGTGATGCCATTGATGGAGCTTCTTCTGTGAATGGAACACTTGGCAAAATAGCTGCAGGTGTATTTGCTTACAGAGGAAATTCGTCCTGTTATATTAATGAGCCCAGAAATGTAACTGAAACTCAGGTTGGTTGGAGATGGCAGGTAAATTTTCTAGAACTTGGGGCTCATTGATAAAATTGTAAGTTTTGAAAATGAAAATAATTGAAAGGTGGAAGTGTTAAGAACAGATTCATTCTCTAAAATTCAATCAAGTAAACATGTCAATCAAAACAAAAGAAACTAAATAATATTCTCTTTTCAAAATTTCATCAATGGAATATTCTCTGTCCCAAAATAAAAAATGTTTGTACACTGAAGAGCTTCATCTTGTTCTTAGTCATGCAGTGAGATGGTGATGCCAATAAGTTCAGACTTCGACATGTTTCCGCCGTACCCTTTCGACCTTGAAAACACCATCAGTTATTGCAATTATCTGTATGGTGTTCCTCCCAGGCCCCATTGGGTTACCACCTACTATGGAGGCCATGTATGTTTCTTTTAACAGGAATTCCAACTTGTTTGTTGTAAACAAACTCTCATTTCCTCATAAAAGAAAAAAGAATGAAGTTTGTTGACTGTCTAAACTTAAATTGTAGGATATTCAACTTATACTTCAAAGATTTGGTAGCAATATCATTTTTTCCAATGGACTCAAAGATCCTTACAGTGCCGCCGGGTAAACAAAATATCGATCCTCGTTTATAAACAATTAAAGATGACAACTTTTTACTTAGCCTTGATTATTTATCTCTTTCTGACTTCAGGGTATTGCACAACATATCAGACACTATCCTGGCTGTGCATACAACTAATGGTAATGCTTTCATCTCTGTGTAGACACTTTCTAATTTATAAAGCCATGCCAGGAATATATCATTTGTTTTGACTTGGAGGATTTTAATTGATTTGTTTACTATCTGCGTTTTTTTTACAACCGTGAGTATCAGACTAGTTTACGCGCACCTCGACTCTTCTCTCGTGACAAACCGTTTGACCCTGCAACATTTAGTTGTAAAAAAAACTCGTATAAAATTAATTTTTAGGCAGGTAGTCACCATGGATTGAACTCATACATGCTTTAGTCTTTCCTTTTCCGTTGATTCATGATTAAGACTTCATACCATATCATAATGTATAACAATAGAAAGATTTGTTAATAGTTGTATTATAGTGATTGACACCAAAAGAAATGAAATAATAATAATAATTTTAGAAGAAAATTGATGGTTCGAATTCTAAGGATACATTTTGATATATGTAGGATCTCATTGCTTGGACATACTAAAGGCGAATGAAACTGATCCTGAATGGTTAGTGACACAGAGAAAGACAGAGGTTGATATTATTAAAGGTTGGATAAATAAGTATTATGCAGATTTTGCAAAGTACAAACAATTAAAAAAATAAAAAGTTACTCAAAGGTGATGGAAGACATTCTAGTTTGAAAGAATATTAGGCTGCTCTTCTTCTCCATTATACACTACCTACACAAAAACGGAATAAAAAGCACGATAAACGCGCTGTCGGAGCTATCGTTTGACAATTCGAACTTGTATCGACCCATCAAAGTATGAGAAATAAAAGATTCTAGCTGTATTTTCTATCCTCTATGTAAGCTTCTTTGTGATTTCTAAAGTTGACACTTTCATGCTCTAAAGATTGTGCCTTTTTCTTTTTCTTTATTCTCTAAATGCATTTGAAGCATGCTATTCAGATCAAAGCTCTTTTTAACTTTCTTGCCTTTCTTAATTACAAGCAATTTAAGTCAACCATTCCACTGGCTTCAAAATGAAAGAACTAAGCTTCCATTAAGAAAAAAAAAATGAAAGAATACACGAGCACACAAAAAACGAAAACGAAACCCACAAGAGAATCAAGTTGCTATTTGGTTTAGTACCTTAATGGAAAACCGTGTTTGTATTCACCAACTATATCAGTATCTATTATTACTATTTATGACAAGCATGTGAGCTGTAAGCTAAATTGCTTGTTGCTTCATATTTGCTCAAAAGTTAGTTTGAAAATCAAAAAACTTAAAACTTTTTTTTTTTTTTCCATTTAAAGGAGCTCTTTGTTAGAGAAAATTAAGTAAATAAGGCCCCGTTTGATAACCATTTGATTTTTGGTTTTTGGTTTTTGAAATTTAAGCCTATTCTCACTCAAACTTCCTACAATGTGTTCCACCCTTCCTACAATATATCCATATTTCTTCAAGAAAGTAGGTGAATACTAACCAACTTTTAAAAACAAAAACAAACTTTTGGAAGCTACTTTTTTTTGTTTTCAAATTTAGGTTTGGTTTCTACAAATATAGGTAAGAGTTAGATATCCAAGTAAGAAAAAACATATGGTAAGATAGTTGTAATAGACTTTTCAAAAACCAAAAACAAAAAACCAAATGGTTATCAAACGGGGCCTTAGTTATCAAAACAAACGTTCATCAGTTGATGAGTTTTTCTATATCAAGGTTTAGCAGTTTAGTCCATAGTTGTTGCTTGAGAATTTTCACATTTAATTACTTGGTCTAAGGCTCATTGATTTGAATAAAGGCCAGAAGGATTGAAGAATGTGAATACTCTTGGCTATTTCAACTCAACTCAAGCAATAGCAGAATTGTTATTAAGATTGTTGCATCTGGTATTGAACCAAACATATATGTTTAATGTATATAGTGTATATTGGCTGCATGGTTCTGTCTTAAATATCCCCATATGGCACTAGGACCACTCTGCATCTTCGGCTCGAATTCTCGACTTCGAAAATATCACACCACTCGAAATCGGTACTATTCTATTATATCCTGTGTGAACTGATGTTTTTCAAACAGCATTAAAGAAAGATGTAGATGAATACATTTATGAAAGTTCAAGGTTTAGGGTCTTAGCTCATCTCAGTCCTCAAAGTTAGCAGTATACATTGATTTTTGCCTTAATTCTTAGAGATGGCAACATAAGTCAAGTTGAACAAGCAAACATGTGTATTACTAAAAAAAAGATTTTGGTTAACAAAAATTGTCAACTTGTCACACAAATCAATCCAAGCCTCGCTTTTCGGTTTAAGGTAATTCAGGTTACGATAACTCTAATCTTTCCACCAAACACCCTCTTAATGATCTCGAAATACAAACACGTGGTTTGTTTTTAGTTTGTATCTGAGGAGAATACAAGATTTTCATTTTCATTTTCATTCAACGTTGCTTCTTAAGCTTGATATCTAACTGTCTTCCCATAGCAGCATATACACGGGACACGGATACAGACACGGCAGGACACGACGATACGTCATTTTCTAAAAAACTAAGATACAGATATGTTGAGATCATGCTAATATTTTTTTAATAAATATGTAAATTTAGCATAAAATGCTAAAATGTACTCTACTAAAAAGCATATAATGTCGTTAATAACAATGTACGTCGGTTAGGTAGGCCGTGTGGTAGGTGGCGACAAACGGTTAGGCAAGGCGCTTTTTTTTCATGAGGAAAAGGTTAGATTTTTTTTTTTGTAATAAATGAGAGAGATGACTTTTTTGTTTTTCGTTTGCCTTTTTATTTACTTTTTTTTTTTTTATTTAGTTAACTATAACATTAATTATTCTGGATTTGGGCTTTTAACATTTGGGTTCAAAGACCACGCATGCTTAGAAGACGTGTCCAAAGTGTGTCCAAGACATGTCCGAAGTGTGTCCAATTATTAAAAAAATAATAATAATAAAGGATACGTAAGATGGCGTGCCGGACACGTGTCCGAGAAGTATCCGGAAGAATGCGTGTCCGACACGGATTCTTTCCATATTTTGAAGTGTCCGTGCTTCTTAGATAAATATGAAAGTAAGAAAAATTATAGAAATAAGTAGTTAATGTATACTTAATTTTAAAAAGTAAAAATAAAAATAAAATGACTATCAATGGGAGCCTAAGCTACTAGCTTGACATTATAACTTTTTGCCCACAAGAGCTTAGCTAAAGTGGTATGACGTATGAACTGATAACCAAACTAAGTGGTTATGGGCAAATCCCACTTTTTTTTTTACTTTCCTTTTACTCTTTGTCTGAACACACTATTCTAAAACTAATTACAACAGAATAGGAATCTTGAACTGGTTTTAGAATTAGAAAGGCAAAAGTTTGAAAAGGGACCACAATTTTAGTGCATATTTGGGAATGATGCTGTTGATAGTGTCTTTTATTTGACACTTGAAGCATGTTGTACAGATGAGAGCTCTATAACTTTCTTGCCTTGGTGGATGAGTACTCATAAATCCAGATTTTAATGGACACCAAAGAGATTGAAATAATTATCTGGTTTAATGTTATGAAAACGGCAATCAACAATCGATAACGAAGATGTAAAATAGATAAATGCGATACGTGGTTCACTAACGTTGTGTTAGCTAGTCCACAGGCAGAAAGGGAGAACAGTTTATTCAGAGAGGAGCGTCGTAATATAGATTACACAGAATGAACATCATCTTAAACAACTAGGGTTTAATTCGGGATTATATATGCGCCATCATTAAACCCTAATTACAGTGAGTAAACTAAATAGAATGCGCGGGAGAACAGATGTTGATGCGGATGCAGACGTGCAATGCGGAATGCGCTCACGCAACAGAGTGCGGAAAAACTTAATTGCGTTCAAGGCATAATAACATTTAAATCCTTTTAACTTTCTAATACCTTAAAATACGAGATGATATTTTTGGAGAAACTTCTTCAATGGTAAAAACCTGTTTGTGCTCACCAATTATATCAATATCTGTTACTGTTAGTGACAAGTTATGAGCTAAATCATTTGATTACTTCAGATTGTTGCACAAAAGGCAGTTTGAAAATCAGAACAAACTTTGGGAACTTTTTGTTATATAAAGAAGCTCTTTGTTTGAGAAAACCATTACCAAAAAATTTAAAAAAAACACACTCATGAGTTTTTCATTGTTTTCATTTTCATGGCTTATTTTTATACTTGTCATCCTTTCTATAAGCTCTGTCACTGCAACACAGTTTAGAATCCCAAGGCTGAGTCCAATTGGCAGAACTTTTCTACATGATGCTGAAGCTAAGCGAACCAAATATGTTTCAGATGATTTCAAGACATTTTATTACAACCAAACATTGGATCACTTCAACTATAGGCCTGAAAGCTACACATCCTTTCCTCATAGATATATAATAAACTTTAAGTATTGGGGTGGTGCAAATTCTAGCGCTCCGATTCTTGCTTACTTGGGTGCCGAAGGTCCACTGGATGAAGATTTGGACGCCATAGGATTCATGACTGATAACGCCGCTCGATTTGATGCTCTTATCGTTTATATCGAGGTAAGGACTAACATGTACTTATCTAGTCCATAGTTGTTGCTTTGGAATGTTTACATAACTTTCTTATGGTCTAGACTCTAAGGCTCATTTTTTTCTCATCAGCACCGTTATTACGGGAAGTCGATACCTTTCGGATCAAGGCAAGAGGCACTGAAGAATGGAAGCACCCTAGGCTATTTCAACTCAGCTCAAGCAATAGCAGATTATGCAGCTGTTCTTATACATATAAAAAAGAACTTGCATGCTAAATATTCCCCTGTAATTGTCCTTGGTGGATCATATGGAGGAAGTAAGTAACTTCTCATTCAAAGTCTTTAATCTCTATTGAATCCAGACAAGCATTGCTCAACCGGCATAAAGTATACACATGTGACCGAGAGGTCATATGTTCGAACTCCCCCACCAACTCGAACTCTATTGAATTCCGTATATAACAGAACATAAATGTTTGTATGTATGCAGTGTTGGCGGCATGGTTTCGTCTCAAATATCCTCATGTGGCACTTGGAGCTCTGGCATCTTCTGCTCCAATTCTTTACTTTGACAATATCACACCACATGATGGATACTACACTATTGCCACCAAGGATTTTAGAGTAAGATCCTAAAATCATGCATCATTTTCCTTTTTCTATTAATGTTTCGAAACACAAAAGGTTTGAATGAGTTTGCAGGAAGTTAGCGAGACATGCTACGAAGCAATTCGGGATTCCTGGTCCGAAATCGAAAGGATTGGTTCTGAGCCTAATGGACTTTCCATTCTTAGGAAAGAGTTCAAAAGCTGCAGGTATTAGAATATCATAACTAAGTTGAATGAAGTTAAAGAAAGTTTTGTAGTACTTTACATCATTTGTATTTTGTTGTTGTAGTCCTCTCAAGAACTCTTCTCAGCTGGAAGATTATCTGTGGAGTATGTATGCGAGTGCCGCACAATACAACCATCCGCCGAGATATCCAGTCACTCAAATATGTGGTGGGATTGATGGAGCTTCTTCTTCTGGAACTGGAACTCTAACAAAAATAGCTGCTGGTGTTTTTGCTTACAGAGGGAATTTATCCTGCTACAATTTTGAGCATAGAAATGAAACTGAAACTGATGTAGGATGGAGTTGGCAGGTAATTTTTTTTTTTTTTTTTTTTTTAAAGACATTGATATATGAGTAATAAACCAGAGGTTAGATTTTATAGAACACCATTTTAGTTTTGAGCTAGGTTTAATTTATGCCCCTAGACTTAAAAAAAATCAGTTTTACTCTTGAATTTTGAAGTTTCTTTCAAAATATACCCTTGAAGAGGTTTTTGTTAAATGAGATGGAACTTTTATTTTGAATTTAACAACATTGAGGGTATTGGGGGCAGGAGAATCAAACTTGTAACCTCTAGTACATTTCAAAGTTCAAGAGTATATTATGCAGCTAAAGTAAGCATAGCTCAACGGTAATTGACATGTACTTCTTTCCTTGAGGTCCATTGTTTTTTTTTTTCTTTTTTTTTTGAAAATTGGGAAATCGGAGCTTCGCTCCCCTATACCCGGGGCACCACTGACCCGTCCCTAGACTGTGGCACCAGAATACTTCGAAGGGTATTCTAGTTTAAGCGTTTTCCAGCGGCCTCGAACCAGGGATCTCTCAAGGAAGCATACCTCGAATGTTCAAATCACCATTCTCCCACTTTGTTGTACTAAAATAAGTATTTGTTTAAGTAAACTTCAAAGTTCAAAGGTAAAAGTGATTTTTTTCAAAGTTGAAGAGCATAACTGAAACCTACTCTAGAGTCATGGTTCATGAGTATTTGGTATAATTTAGAAGATGAAAAGCATTTAAAAAGTTGTATCGAAACTCCTTTGCAATATAGGTTGACTTGTCTTATCAGATGACATGTAAAACAGGCTTCATTATATCCCCTCTTTCATTTAAAAAAGAATAAATAAAATTTGAAGGTCTAATAGTATTTTCACCTTTTGATTTCTACCATTAAAAATGCTGGTCAACTTCAAACTTAGTACTGAAGATTATGATTGTTTTCATACACTGAAGAAGCTTCTGTGTGTAATTCAGAGATGCAGTGAAATGGTGATGCAAATAAGCTCAGGCAATGATACTATGTTTCCATCAGACACCTTTGACCTAAGAAGCTTCATAAAATACTGCAATCAGTTATACGGCGTCTCTCCGAGGCCTCACTGGGTCACCACATATTATGGAGGCAACGTACGCACTTCAACCAACAATCCCTTTCTCCTTTTTTTGTATCTGTGAGTGTCTGGGGTCAGCTTACGCGCACCTCAACTATTCTTTTTGGACAATCTCCTCCTGATCCTACTATATTTGGTTGTCAAGGTAACTCGTAGGAAATTAACTTCTAGATTAGTGGTCATAGATGGAACTCGTAACCTCTAAATACTTTATTATTTGAACTCGTAACCTTATGTTGCTGTCTCTTTCTTTTCTAAAGAAAGACCTTTTTTTTTTACTGTTTCATTGAAAACAGAAGTTATTGGAAATTTCAGGACATAAAACTCATCCTTCAGAGATTTGGCAGCAACATCATTTTCTCCAATGGACTAAGAGATCCGTATAGCAGCGGCGGGTAAACGAAATCGACATCTTCAACATTCAACACATAAAATAACTATAAGATGAATCAACTTTATTTGAGCTTAATAACTCACATCTCCCTTTCTGTGAATATAGAGTATTACACAACTTATCTGACAGTCTCCTTGCAATCCATACAGCGAATGGTAATATTTGACATTTCTGTTACCAAAAATCTATTGATCTGTTAAATACTTGCTCATTAACCATTGCTTTATTGTGTAAACAGTCTCAGATGATTTTCTTTATACATTAGAAAACACTTTTCGTCCTTAAAATGCGCGAAAGTAACGATTTAGTTTATGAACTTTAGTTTGTAACAACTTAGTATATGAACTAAGTTGTTATAAATAGCTGTTGCTTGCAAAAGCATTTTGCAACCTTTTATGTTTTTTTTTCAACTTCATTTCTTTTATCCTTAGATTCATATATAGCATGATTATTTCTAACTACAAAGGTTTGGTATTTTCCAGGCTGATATATGTTATGAACTTTGCAGGATCCCATTGTTTGGACATTTTACGAGCAAATGAAAGCGATCCGCAGTGGTTAGTGAAACAAAGAGAGACAGAGATTAGCATCATTAAAGGATGGATCAGTAATTACTATGCTGATCTTGAGCAGTCCAAACAGCAGATTAAGAACACAAAATGGTGATGAAGGGGACAGGCTATTATATTTTGAAAAGAGTATTATTTTCTTCCTAGCTCTCTCCATCAACAAACAAAACCTATATATAAACAGGAGATTAAAATCATGAAATGTATGGCATTGAAGATAAAGTTATGAACTTTATTGACTCCATTAATGATATTGTGAAAAGCCTTCTCTGAGTTTGAAAGGTTCTTAAGAAAATGGATCCTGGTTTATTTTCTTCAATTAGCACTTCAAAAAAAAAAAAAAAAAAAAAAAAAAAAAAACTGCAAGTAAGTCAACCATTCCACTGGTTTTAATGATGAATATGACTCATGAATCTAGATTTGTTTACTTTCTTTCTAGTTTGTGATTTTATGTTTAATTGGTTCTTGAGATATTCCATACTTTTGTAAGAAAATAGCTAATCTATGACACATAAAATTGAATATTGTGTTTGTTAAAACTTAAACTTTCACTTACGTGTCTTTTAGGTTTGTGACTTTTAAAAAATGTTGAATAGATCAAGGATATATATACTTTCAAAAGTTTAATGAGTTTATGCTCATGACTAAAAGATTACAAGTTCAAAATTTTCACCTTTAATTATTTTTTAACAGAAAATTGACAAATTAAACACAATTTAGATACTTTTTAAAGATTAAAAACTTATTAGAGAAGAACATAATGAGTCAGTGGCGCAATGGTTTCATTGCTTGGTTGTAAACTAGTTCAACACCAATGACATGGGTTCGACCTTTGGAATCAGTATTTGTAATTCCCCTCCCCCAACTTGTACTAAAAAAAAAAAAACTTATTAGAAGTTTAGACACATTAGATATTTAGATTTAAACTTGTAATTTGACCGTACAATTTTTGGATGGACTCATTGATTGAACCACTTCCGTAGCACATAAATCTCAATTGATTACAACCTTTTTTCTCGTGATGCTTCTTTTGTTGCTCTTCACTTTCAGTAGTAAGTGTAGAAGTAAGAGTTTTTATTTCTATTTATTTTTTACATTTTAGTTCGAGAATCGAAAGATTTGAACCCATAACTTTTTGGTTCATGAGTCACACTAATGTAACTGACCTAGAGTTTCATCTTACTCATAGATTAATATTTTATTTTGTTAAGTTTAGTTTGTTTGGATGAAAAATGTGGTATTGTTGGAAGTGGTAACAAAAAGGTTGGGTTTGAAAACTTTAATGAGATCCTCACAAAGTGGTGGTTTCAGCCAGCATGCACAGAGAGCATTATTAAAAATTGCAGTGCTCCACTCATGAAGAACAGAAACTAAAGTTTTTTATGTGCTTTCTTATCATGTTCTCTAATTCAACCCACTTTATTCTGTCCAAGAATTGGCTTACACAAAACACCCATTTTTCTTAGAACCCATAAAACCATAATCTATCAAAGAATATTAATTGTCAGCCCAAATGTAGCCCCCCTCACATCATACCAATAAAAATTGCTTTTGGAAATATGTGGTTTAGGTTAACTTAAGTATTTGAATAATGTTAAATAACAAATCAACTCAAAAATTTAAATTTTTAAAAATGGTCTACGGGGTAGAAATTATTAATATTGATTAGAGATGAAACGACTAAACATGAGTTTGAATTTAGGAACTCTTATTTTTATACTATGTTTTTTTTTTAGAAATATTCTTATACTATGTTGAATTATTAATCAATGAGTTGTTAGAATAAATTTAATTATATCAACTAAAAAATATATTAAATCATAATATTTTTAAGTAATATAATGTATACTAGTAACCAAAATATTACAGATTGAAATCTTACTCCAAAATATTACGGATTCAAATCTTACTTGAAATGTTGTGGTTTTGATTTGGTTAGGCAATGATGGTTGCATACACCACGCTTCCATGTGGTAAATTTACTGCTGCTCCACAAACTATGATTCTAAATGTGCCCCAAATATGTAATACTAATACCCATCTATCTACTTTATTGTATTCATTTTTAACCTTTTTTTTTTTTTTTTTTACATAAGTCGACGAGGAAGGACCATAAACCCTACGTAAACTACTTATTATTTGTCTCACACTTTATCAAATAATATATATAAAACAAAAATTAACTAGAACAAGTATAACAAGTTTAAGCGTTTCTAATTCTGATTTTTTGAAACCAAAGTCACATATTCTTTTTATAGTGTTTGGAACACACCATATTTTATATATATTTTATTCCTTGAATCTATTCGATGTGACACAATCTTCTTTTAATATTCAAAAAAGTTCAACCGAAATGAAATTAACTGTTAATCTAAAAAAGTTGACTAATAAATATTTGTGAGATGTGCTAGGATTGCTAAGTTGAGAATGGTATGGAGTTAGATATATGATGTCTAAATTAGTTTAATAATACAAAATTAGTATTTTTATTAAAAAAGAAAAGGTTGACACCTCTGAGCCATCTTATTGCGTAAATGTTACCCGAATTGAATCATCTTTTTGATTAATTAGTAGTATTTATTTTCTTTCTTTTTTTTAAAATTCACATTCAAATAAGTTACAGTCTCTAATTATTCTACATTAAAAAAAACTACTTTCAAACAAATTTTTAATTACAACAGTCAATTAAATACTCAAAATAATTTCACAAACTAACTCTTCATCAAATAGACTACAATACTGTCTTTTTTTAGAACTTCAATTTAGGGAAATCATATATAATGTCTAAAATCTGGAAAATATTTAATTATTTATCTACTTTATTCTTAACTTTAATTAAATGTCTAATTGCATATTTAGAGGGGGAGGGAGACATTTTTCATCCCAGTGTACCCTTACCATATTTAATTTATTTTAATAAATACCAAAATTTGAAATTTTCAATCCTTCGTTTGGGGGACACCATGATTTTAGGAGGGAAATACAATTTACAATATTTATTAAAAAAAAAAAAATCAGTTAAATGAGCATAACCATAACCCATTCTACAGTGAAGAAGCAACCTAAGACCAAAATAAAAAAATAAATCACAGGAACTAGTCGGAATCCTCCCCTGCGAAGGTGTAAATGTGTATAATTCCGGTAAAACATAGCCGGAATAGAGTTCACGTCTGTCGTTATTGCATTCGACGAGACAAATGTGTATTCGAATTTCAAGACGGTATGTATTGATGTTGTTCACGAATTTATGCTATCTCAAATTATAGATTCTATTTCGGAAGTGATCGGCATGATGAAACGTCAAAAATTTCTAGCTTAGCTCTTTACAATGACGACACTTAAAAAAACATGATGTTAGCACTAACCGAGGAAATATGTCGAATGAATGCACAATGAATTTCAAAATGAGTTGTATCTTAAATGGTGCATTATGGCAGAACGTTCAACTGTACGTACTGACATGGAGAAATTCGCCTATTTTGTTACAGAAAAAAGAAGAAGCAAAAACTAGATATTGGTTGGGTTTTAATTTGCAAGGAGCATGAAGTCAAACCGTGTAAAGGTATGCACTAGCCTATTATTTTCAATTTTAGCATTTCTATTCATATGCAAGTACGATTAAGTACTATAACGTACAAGTACGACTACAATTTGGTTGCAATCTCTTATTTGGGGAATACACCATGATTTTAGGAGGGAAATACCTAATTTTCGATGTTCATTAAAAAAAAAAAAAAACAAACCAGTCGAATGAGCACGATAACCTCCATATTTTCCACACAGGTAAATCATAGCCGGAATAGAGTCAACGTCGAAGATTTATAGGAGCATGAAGTCAAACTGTGTAAATGTGTGAACTAGCCTATTATTTCAATTTTACTCTTTTTTTGCAGATGCAAGTACGGTTAAGTACCATAACGTACATGTACGACTACAATTTTGTTGCTTATTCTTTAATTCAATATTAAATAATATTATTAAATTTCAACAACAATTTTTATATTTTTTTTAAATCCCAAATTTTAATGACTTATGTATTCTAGATATTTTATCAAAAGTGTTTAATTTCAAATGCTCACAAAATCCTTGAGTTTGTTAGATAGGTGGTTAGAATCTTGTTATTCATTTTAATAATTAATATAAATAAGGGTAGAGGTACAATAGTAAAATATGTTTTATATATTTAATAAATTTAATTAAAAAAAAGAAAGTACACACAAACTTTAACCTAAAAAAAAGTAGGCTTTTGTTTAACTTGTTAGCTGGATGTAGTCATTTCCCTAATTTCCCTTCAATTTATATGCAAAATTGTTATTGGGCTCAAAAGCCCAGAAGTGTGCTTAGCTCGATAGGAGTCCACAAATGGGCCATCAAGCCTATTGGGCTCCATTGGGCCAGGCCCAGCATGAAGCCCACGGTAGTGACTCAGGAGACGGGAGCAGACCATTCGAGCGGAGCACAGAGATGGCTGCACAATTCTCCGATTAGGGTTTATCAGAGGATTAACACAGAGAGAGAAACAAAACCGGATCGGTCAAAGATATGTTTGGATTGAAGCGATTAGCTCCTCATGCTTGCTCCATTCGAGCTTCTTCAACAATGCAGGAAAAATTCCTTGTTTTTCC
Source organism: Sicyos baderoa (assembly GCA_037832685.1). Lineage (NCBI taxonomy): Eukaryota > Viridiplantae > Streptophyta > Magnoliopsida > Cucurbitales > Cucurbitaceae > Sicyos > Sicyos baderoa. The sequence goes on from JBBMEF010000003.1 coordinate 8,123,075, forward strand.
TTCGCCCAATTTAGCTCAGCGGACTTCCAATCGCTTTCTCGACATTTATCAGGTACCTTGATTGATTTTTGTAGCGTCCTTTAGCTTTTCACCATACAATACGAAATAACGAACATGTTGGTTTTTTGGACCTTTTTTTTTTTTTTTTTTTTTTTAATTTTCTTTGGTTGCTCTTTGGATGAAGAAATTTGCTTTTTTTTTTAGTTGAATGGTAGCTATACATTACGAAATCATCTGATGTGAATTTATTTTGACTGTATGAGAATGATTGCTTAGTTCTGTTTTTTAGGGCTGGATGAAAATGATCGTTCATGCCCATTATATGTATTAGATTTTTCTTGATGCCGTTATTTGGATAAGGAAATGATTTTTTTTTTATATCAGTCGTGGGACATACTGTCTGACTCTTTAACATTTGGATGTCTAGGAAACTCGTAGGAAATTAATCCTAGGTAGGTAGTCACCATGGATGACTCATAACCTTAATGAAGGGGGTATTATGTGTATGGTAGGTTGAGATCCTTATTTATTTATTTTTCCGGATGTTTGCAGCTGGGAAACAAAACTTCCATTGAGAAAGAGCGTGCTCGTCTGTAAGTTTCAGTACAAAGTTATAGGCAAGTGATTACTTGAGACCAAAAAGTATCAAGCTTTGTTGATATAAATTGTGACAGTGCAGATGAAATGAACAGAGGATACTTTGCTGATATTGCAGAGCTTAAGCAACATGGTGGAAAGGTAATAATATATTAGTTTGAATGAAAACTCGAGTTTTTTTTAAACGGTAACGTAAGCTGTTTTCTTGAATTTTTTTAATTAGTAAACATTTATTTTGAAGATTGCAGCAGCTAACAAGATTCTAATACCGGCTATGGCTGCTGTAAAATTTCCCGAGTTGGAAGTGATCTATTCTGATGGTAAAAAGCTGAAACTACCCATTAAATTTGATGCTAATGTGGTTGGAGGTAATAGTTCAGCATCAACCTCGCCCGTTGCCACGTTAATGTGTCTTTCTTTCAGAGCAAACTCTCAGGTGCGTTTTGGTTTTGCTATCATCTATTGTGTTGGTTGACATGGGTACATGGAAAAGAAAGTTCATAATAATCTCTGATATGCATGCAAACATTGAAGTAATGCCATTTATCATTCTCAATTCTCATTCCAATTCGAGAAATTTGACTTTCAGTCAGCTAGAAAACGTACAAAAGACATATACACTCTGAATCTTCTCAGGCAACCTACTTTATCTAGATTAGTGGCTGGCGTGGCAACATTGTCAATCCAAGTGGTTGAATGCTTCGTATGTACTAAATTAATGATAAAGTGGAGAGTTCGCTGCTTTCTTTTCCTTTATATTTTAAGGAAAGAGGTGATATTGTCCCTTTTTCTTTGTCTAATATTAACATTAGAGTTTTCAGATTTTCAAATAAAATGGTTCTGAGGTAGACTACTTGAATGCACGAAAATAACTAATAAGCCAGGCGACTGCATATTCAAATATCAATGTTCGGGTATGTAATAAGGTGTAAAGTTCTCAACTTTTTTTAAAACTAAATTTGTTCGTTAATGTAGAAAATTTCTTTAGACTGTAAAATTTTAAATGTTTTTTAGGTGAATTTCTCAAATTAATCTTTAATTTCCAACAAAAGCATATCCTAACCATCATAAGTGTGTACCCATGAGTCATGACTAGGAGGTCATGCGTTTGAATCCTCCACCCCCGATTTTTATTGAACTAAAAGAAAAGTCTTTAATTTGAGAAGAATGTTATAAGTATTCTTTAAAAAATTAAATAAATATTTCCTAGGAAATATGTCCTATCAACACCATGCTTTTTGTCACCACGGGGTGGCGCAATGGTCAAGGTTTGGACTTTGAGGGGATGCTACATCTTTTTGGGAGATTGTTGGGTTGAAAGTTATGCCCTTAAAGATATATAAACGGTATACCCACATCTATATAGTCTTTCGTTGAAAAAAGAGGCTCGAGTTAACACATGCGGGAACCAAACTGAAAAAGCATGGAATCTTTATCCAAGGAGAGAGCTCACAACCATAGAAATTGAAGAATGGTCCGGCCTATTCTATCCACCATACCTGAAGACCAAAGATGGGAAAACTGTGATGATGATGGATTTGGAAGTTGGAAGCCCATGGAACCTTTAGCACTTCGTCCCTCACAAAGAGACTTAGCTCACTGTCCCCTGTACCTCCCAATGCTGATCCTGAATTTTGTATTTCTCTATGGAAGGGACAGCCGGGAAAAGTCAAGTTCTTTTTATGGAAACTCGGTCACAAGGCTTGGAATACGCATTATGTTTTTCAGAAAAGTGCTCCATGGATTGCTTTATCTCCCAATCGTGCCAGTTATATTATAGCGACCTATAAGACTCAAGACCATCTGTTTAATCTATGTTCTGTTGTTGACAACTTACTAATTATGGGACATTATTCTTTACAAATTTGGATGGAGCTGTTAGACCCCACTACACAAAACATATGCGAGGAAGGATAAAAAGAATGTGGAGCAAGGAATATCTGAGAAAGGGTCCCCACCGATCATTTATACGTACATGATAAGGGGCAAAAAGGGGAATAAGGAGGGGCAGACGTCAGGTAGTGGAGCAGACCGTTAGTTGTTACGCTGACGTGGCTCGGGTAGGGTTTTGGGGTTTTCCTATTTAAGGAAAACGTTGCTAGGAGGTTGATCATCGGAGAAGAATTTCAAGGCTCAACAGCAGAGGAGCAAGAAGGAGAATACCAGCGTTCTATAACTCATCGGGAAGTTATCTTGTGGTTAACCTTAGTCTTTGATTATTGTTTATCAGTTTATCTTTTGGCTTGTAATAGACTATCTGGAATCGTTATTATAATCTAGACGTTTTTCTATCTGTTTGGTGTTCGTTTGGGTTGTTTGGCTATCTTGTGATACAGGAAGGGCGGATACCTGACAGGAGCATTGTGAGACCAAAAGACATTCACTCTCTTCTGCATATTTTCATCCTGGGACATCCATCCAAGAAGGAAAAAATACCTTATGGCTTACCATTGTATACGGTCTTTTTCTGAAAATGGTGGCGGGAGATAAGCAATCGTCTTTTTAACGATTTATCATACTTTTGAATAGGTTATATTGTATACATCGCATTTTATTGGAGCCATCGCCTCCCACCTTCGGTGGCTACAACCTATCCCCCTTCTAAAGTAGAGGGATGGCTTTTTTGTAACTAGTTATCGATAGGACTATTGTAATTTTTTCACATATCAATGAAAGTTAGCGTTTCTTATTTATAAAAAAAAGATCATTTTGGAAGAGGAGGAAGGTCGTGGCCGGAGTTAAAATATTTTGAACTATGTTGCGCTATGATTACTCAGCTGGGTGTCTCATTGCCCGATCAGTAAGCAGGGATCTAGCAAGTCCAGGTTCAGGGAAGCACTAGGTGGAGGCTCGGGGCAATGCTCTTGAAACATAGTCCAAATCCAAACACCGTGAATTAAAAAAAAGTAAATAAATAAAGCCCTCAAGGGCTCGACTTGCGCCCCCAAGGACTTCAGAGAATAGCACACAAAGACGCGTGCTTTAGTTTGCGCGCCTCAATTTTGCAAAGGGAAGCCCCCTGGTGCACCTCGTGCCTTTGGTATTATCATCATATCTTCCTTAAACCCAGTGCACCTCGTGCCTTTTTAAAACATTGATTTGCTAGTAATTAGTTTAGGAGTGTGTTAGAAAAATTAGGTTATAAATACAGTGAATGAGAAAAGATTGGACGTACTATTTTGGTGAGTAACTTAGGATGAAATTTCAAGAGGAGAGGGTCGAAATACCTTAAACACTTGGTTTATCTTTTAATTCTACTATCTGTTAATACATCTAGGTTCTATCAGCTTAAACATGCTGGCTTTCATATCCTTGGTTTGATCATAGAATAGATGCACTTTGGTATTATCGTCATATCTTCCTTTTACTTTTACAGGCCATGATTGATTCTTGGAGTGCCCCTTTTATCAATGCATTTTCTAGTTCAAAGAATGTCCAGTTATATGAGGTAATGCAATTCCATAATTAATTATATTTGTTCATTGTTTGCTAATTTTGTTCATTGATTCATCAAAGTCCGAACCGCATAGAATGGACCCTTTTCTGTTGGAATTAGAAACTTAAGTCTGCTAATCAGAATGCAGATGTTCTATAGTATAAGTTATAACTGGCGTGGGCATTATTTCTTTTTATAGGAAGATGATTGAAAATTACAAAAAGCCTATCAATAGAATTTACAAAAGGCAATGCCAATTAGCAACTAAAAAGGAGAGGTTATAGTTACAAAAGGGGGAGAGCCTATGACTCCAAAAAATCCCAATGTGTATAAAAGCTTCAAAACCATCATGGGATAGCCCAATTGGTCATAGAGGGTCTTGGGGTGCATAAGGTGATGGGTTCAAATCTCATGGTGGTCACCTACCTAGGAATTAATTTCAAATTAATACCTACGGGTTTCCTTGGCATCCAAATGTTGTAGGGTCAGACGATATGCCCCGTGACATTAGTCGAGGTGCGCTTGTGCACGCAAGCTGGCCCGGACATCAAAAAAAAAAAAAAGCTTCAGCCATAATGTCTGGCGTGGGCATTATTATTGTTTTTTTCGGCCAGCTTACCATTAATAGTGTATTCCATGCATATGCATATGTTTCCAAGCCAAGCTCTAACAGCCTTTAGCATTCTCATTTTCTAGGTGTCATTTATAGATTCGTGGTTCTTATGTCGAAGTCCAATTAAGAAATTGCTTCTTCGGCTGATGAGGAAATCCAGTGGCAATACACAGAATGATTCACTTCAAAAGCAGATTGTATACTCGTTTGGCGACCATTATTACTTCAGAAAGGAGCTAAAAATACTAAATCTTCTCACTGGGTATGAGTTATTTCATCCTCGTGTTCCTTTTCGTCGTTTTGTTTTGTTAATTCAATAACAATTTGGAGGCATTTATGCCGGTTGAACTATTGCTAGCTTCTTTTTTGTTTGCCGTTGATGAATGGATGAACTAAAATGTGGGTACGATTATTCTCCTTGAACTTAGGTATATATTCCTGCTTGACAAATTTGGTAGAATAAGATGGCAAGGCTTTGGATTGGCAAATCAAGAGGAGGTCTCATCTCTTCTTTCATGCGCATCACTAGTTTTGGAAGAGAAATGAGGTCAGTCACAAATTTATCTTTTCTTAATCCATTTCTCTATTACCAAACATGGAAGTTCTCTCTCAATCTCTCAATTTCTCAGATTTCACATTGACTTCATTATAGATTGAGATTTTAACTTTTTTTTATCTTTTCAATGTTCTTCAGAAATTATCCTCCATAAAATGATTTGCGTTTGGAAGTTCTACTCTCTGACGATGCAGCAAGAAAAATTAGCCAGATGATATTGGAACAATGTGTCGATTCATAAAGATGATCTAATTTTCAAATGTTGGAAAGTTTTTGAAATTTCCCGAAAGCAACTATTTATATGTAATAAAGTCGAGTTGTCAAACGTGAGATGGTATGGAAAATTATTTGATATACTTGCACCCATTTCGTTCTAGTTTTTTTTTTTTTTTTTTGAGATTACAATAATTGGGGGTATGGAGGATTCGAACCCGTGATCTCTTGGTCACTGGGTGTACATTAATGCCGTTGAGCAACGGCTCATATTGGCATTCCGTTCTAGTTTCTCTCTTAATAATTCCACCATTCACATTTGTTAATAAATTTATATTTCTAATGGTTCTAAATCTGAATGATCCCTGGACCTTCGGGGAGGTTTTGATATTACTATTAGGGGTGTACATGGGTTGGGTTGGATTGGGTTGAGGGAGGTTTTCAACCCAACCCAAATTTTCGGGTTGGTCATTTTCTTAACCCAACCCAACCTAATTGAAGAGGCAACCCAACCCAACCCTTATATTTTCGGGTTGGGTTAGGTTGGGTCATCGGGTCCAATAATATGTTATAATAGAAATATTTTTTATTAAATCAATCCTACATTATACATAAATAGAATATAATCTCCAATCGAGATAATAAAATGAATGTAACTATATGTAAATATACAATAAAAAGACCACCTACTATT
>JBBMEF010000003.1:8129283-8139507 GCA_037832685.1 Sicyos baderoa
TTCTAGGTCAACCCTTGACCCAACCCATAAATATTTCATGATTTTGAACCCAACCCAACCCAAAAATGTATTTAACCTAACCCAACCCGTCAAATTGGGTTGGGTTGGTTCGGGTTATTCGGGTTGATTGAACACCCCTAATTACTATTGTGGTTGGTGGGCACACGATCCTTGAACTTCCATGGAGATTTTGATATTAAAATCATAAGCATACGTTTTTCAGAGGTCAATAAAGGCAAATATGAAATATAAAATCAACTTGAGATTTAGGCCCTCATATTTGAGGTGTAGGTTATCTAACCGATGTTATAATAAATGGTAGTAAAAGATCAAAACATTGGTTAGGTTATTAACCTAATTCATTGCATAAGTGACTTTCAAACACGACTTTAATCGTTAAAAGGCATAGAAAAAAATTATAGTTAAAAAACGATTAGAAATCAAATCAAACAAAAATTGAACTCTAATTTTCTAATTAATTTTGAAAATTCAACTATTGACTGGAATCTAATTTGATCAACCAAAACCTACCCAAAATTCAAAGTTGAATTCCTTTTAATACAAAAGAGATTTTGGTCATTATTCATCAATTGTAGTTTAACCTAACAATAATTAGAATCTATTCTTGATTAAAAAAAAGAAAATTGTGCTGGATAGTCCAATTTTACAAAATAATTACAGATCTAGACAAATTTAAAAATATTTAGCATCCATAGTCAAATATACAATATAAATAATATTACGTATTAATTATTCAGTATAAAAAGTATTACTTATACCATATATTTGACTATAGTTGCTAAATATATTTTTTTACCTAGTATTGTAAATACTTTATCAATTTGGTCTATTCTTACAAAAACCTCTTAAAAAAAAGTCCAAATTCAAATCGTTTAGTCGTTGTTCATCAATTGAGTTTACTATTTGAGGTTTATAGTTTGACTAATTATACTTTGTACTAAAATGTTTAGGTGTGGATTAGGTTTTAAGAAACATTACTTTTTATATGTTTAGTCAAGTCTCATACTTAGACTGAGTTGTTGCATCTTCTATTTATTCAAGGGTTGAACCCTCTTGCAAAGTACTTATGAAATAATACAATGAATAATCCTTCTCCAAAGCATTAACTCTTCTTTATGCACTCGTTTAATTTCAAATCAATTCCATGTGAACATATACAACTGTGTAACACACAAGGAGATTGAGATAAATAAGTAATTGTACAGTGAAAGAATGTAATGCTAATTCAAGAAACCAAATAGGAAAAAATATTGTAAAAGAGAATAGGAGCGGCAATACGCACAGCAGCCGCGCCCGTCGGCCGGCTCAATAACTATATATAACTATAGGTTGGCATCTGAACATAATATACAGTGAAAGAATGACAAATCTAATCTTCTTCTCTTGACACTATGAGTGGAGGAAGCCGGTGAAGATGAATAGTTTAACAAACAATACAAGAATGCTTAGTAGAATAACTCTGTTAGGCTGATTCTGCACAGAGCCACTGTCACTGAACTGCCCTGCGTTCACAAATTCACTCTTTCCAGTCTTGGTAGCTGTAGAAACATTTACTGACATTGAACCTAATATGGAGAAAAAACATGTCAGAAATGTACTATTGGTTTAGAGTTGAATCTTAAAACTAATTCTATTAGTAAGAATACAAGTTTTGTGACTTTCAGTTCAGAGTTGAGAGAAGACAACTAGTGGTATTTGATCTACTGTGGTAAAATTAATGAACCATGATCCTTTCATGTTGCAGGTTAGATGAAGTTCATCATACAACCATGGTTAAATTATACTTCATGGTACAAAAGAGGGTGGAACCAAAATGCTATGAGTTCCATGGTGGCCACCTACCTAGGAAGTAATTTCCTAGGAGTTTTCTTGACACTTAAATGTGTACGGTCAGGTGGAGTACGTGTAAGAATAATCGAGGTGCGAGTAAGCTAATCCAGATGGATATAAAAAATAATAATAATAAATTGAAGAACAGTTAACCAGTGTGTGTATTTTGTGTGTGGTTTAGTACTTGATGTTGAAAAGCTCTAGACAAGAAAATTGTGTTTAGAGTCTATTTCATTATGTGTCCGAAATCGACTTGCAGAGGGTTGTGGAAAGAAACTTACAGTCATAGTTAGTCCATCCAATTCGTTGATTTACTAAATCGTAAATGAAGATTTTGTCTTTCAGAACAAGGTCTGCCAAACAAAACAAAATAGAGAGAGAGAGAGAGAGACAATATCAGTAATTTTAAGTTGAAAATTGATTAAAATAAACAAAAAGTACAAAAAACCTAATACTCACCCCCTAAAATTGTAATCCCTTGACCTGGAATTTTCTGGAAACCAACGCACCAAACAGTAGTACCACCCTGTATTGAAAATTTTGTCAAAACCCAATTCAAAACAAGGATAAAAGTTATAGCAATAAAAGTATATTGGTCTAAACCTGGTTCTATTTAACCACTCATTAACTCTGAGAGGCAAGAAAAAATGGTTTATATCGGTGTTTTAAGGAAATGTCCAGGCATTGAAGTGAAGGCTGTAAACTTACAACAGAGCTTTGTTGGATGAGGTAGTCTTGGGGTCTCAACATCAGTGATGCACCACCAGCAAAGTTTAAGTTTACTTGAGGAAATAGATCAGAGATGCTGAGATTATACCAAAAGGCGAAATTAAAGAGTCAGATATGTCCTTGCCGTAAACATTAACTTCAAACGAAAAATGTAAATTGTAAATTGTAAATTAAATCAACCTGGAGGAGGTTACATAACACTGATTTCCCCTGAGGACAACAGACTGAGTCGATTGTGAAACTGTGCTCGTGATCTGTGTTTAAAAAATAAAGGAAAGAAACATAAATTATAATTACTCGATATGCATTAAAAAGTATGATCATATTCCAAGATTGTCCAATTCAGCCTTCCTATAAAGGAAAATCTCACATATAACAGTGTGAACAGTGATAATGAATAATGAAGTGTCATTATGGTGATTTGATCATTTGAAGAATAAGAATCATCTGCAAGTGGAACTTACAGCAACAACAAAAGAGTTGTAAGCTTCCTCAGCAAGGTATGCCAAAGTAGTGCCAGAGTCAATTATGGTTCCTTGGCTATTTGATGTTGAAAAGACAGCCGGATTGATAGGTAATACTTGACCGTTTACGGAGATGCTTCGCAAATTCAAGTTATAATGGGGCCTGAAAATTGATGCCAACAACAATAGGAAACCATAAGCTTTTAGACTTTAATCGGTCCAAACCTCAAAATACTCAAACAAGTCTACAGTGCTAGCTAATAATAACATAATAATTATAGTTTAACTAAGTTATTCAGAGATAGCCTAGAGAAAGAAAATGAAAATGGATCAGATATTGATACGAAATGATGGGAAACCAAAACGTACTGGGATGGTACTAGAGGAGTGTAAACAATATTTGGCTCCACAATCTCACCAAGGACCAATATTCCCCCACCATTATCATCTCCTTTCAAGCAGTGGGAGAACACTTTCGGTGCTATTCCTTGTGAAGACAGTTGCGAAATTACAGACAAGTCCTGCTGCCCGAACCCAAAGATTCCATCGACTGCTCTGTCTGACTTAGTCAAGTCTCCACTCTGTGATGTGCTACACCTGTTTGACCAAAAGAGTTGATCACAAGTAGAAAAACATGTAATTAGTAGAACTGGTTATGAAATGAAGCATGAACTGACCCAAACACAACTGGAGCTGAAGAATTTGAAGTCATAGAACTATCAAGTACTACATCAAGATGAATCATGTCCATAACGTAAAAGCCCGTTGTTCCACTTCCATCTCCGTATTGGAAGACATAACCACACTGATTGTTCTGGCCCATACAGGCAGAATCAGAGGATTGAACTCCAAGAGCACATATTTGGTCTGCACAACTGACCAATTTAGCTGTTGATGAGCTACCAGGATCAAAGAAATTGAGCTGAATCTGAGGGGAAAAGAAACAAAAACTGGATTGAAAAATAGTTGCAGCAAAATGGACTTAGGATTTAGGTGACAATGTCAGCAGTTTAAAATGGTCTTAAGACTTTTGAAAACACAAAATCACCTGGAGCCCACTAGTTTCAGGGCAGCCATTGCAAGAGCTGCAGCTAACCCACAAAACATCACTTCCAGTATCGATCTGCACGTAGAAATCCTTTGGAGGATTACCTAGCTGCACTTTAGTGTAATAAAGCCTGTAAAAGAACCACAAAAATTGGGCAAACCAAAATATGAGATCAACAAAGATAATTAAAGTTTAAATCAGAAATTGTAAACCAGAAATAAAGAGACAAAGTAGAGTTTTGTTGAGATATGCCTTGAACTAGGATAATCCACGATTACTCAATCGGGGGTCTCGCTGACTGCTCAGTCAGCGAGCCATGGTTCATGAGTGATGCCCCTGGTGGGGACTCGAGGCAACAACCCCGAACCTAAAAAAAATATGTAATTGGGTTTATGTTTTCGTATTTGGGCGATCGACATTCTCCATTTTGTATCTACTTAATAAAATCGTTCTCTCCTCTACCTGTGGACGTAGTTAATAAACCACGTAAATTTGTGTTTTTTTTTCTCACATTCTCTTTACTATTTTAGATTGTTGTTCCATTTTCAAAACATACTGGAAGCTCAATTCAAGGGTAAGTAGTATAAAGTTAATCAAACTAGAATTGAGGAAAAGGGAAAGTACAAAATAACAGAAGCATAATGTAATTCCAAAAAAAATCAAAATCAAAGGTTCATTCATTCATTTGACAAATTAACAACAAAGCATCCAATCATACTCGTTCACAAAAGGTCTCAGTGAGGATTAAACCCCCAAATATGTTCCTAAAATCAAAACATCTATTCAAAACAAAGAAAGCTGAATAGCCAAAGAAAACATAAAAGCTCAAATTGAATAAAAAGATTCGCTCCATTTCCTTACCCAACAAGAAACGGGTCGTAGGTTCCAGCCACAGGAAAATCAACAACACCACCAGTAGACTGCAGCATTCTACCATGTCTAACCCGGTCCCGGGCGCGGAGTAGAGCCATTTCGACGCCGTGGTTCGTCGGAAAAGCCCTCTCCAGCGTCATCTGAGCCGGAAACCCACACAGAACCGTCGCCGCCTGAATCATTACAACCGCAACGGCGACCGACACACCGGCACAAACAATCGCAGCCATTACTCGTCTTCAAATTTGAATACCCACCAAATGAACCGATTAAATACTCAAATCAAAGGGAAAAAAAGACAAAAATCAGAAGACAAGGACGAAGAGAACAAGGGAGAAGTAACCGATGTGGGGAAATTTGTTGATGTTCATTCTAGAGAGAGAAAGAATGTCGTATAGTGTAGAGAGGGAAAGTAAAGGTTCCAAAGAATGAGCAAAAACAGATTTCCAGCCTATCTTTCTTTTATATATTTGTCTCTCTCTTTAATAATAAACCGGTTTAAATTGTGGGTTGGTTAGTTCTCTTGTTTCGTGTTAATGCATTTGAATTCGACGGTCACGAGTTCGATTTTGAAAATTGATATTCAACTCAAATATGAGAGCAATTGTGTATCCTCCGTGTAAAGTTGGTTAGTTTTCTTCCTTTCATTTGTATTCAAAATAAATAAATTGGTTTTTTAAAAAAATAAAAATAAAAAGTTATTTTATTATTACTATGCTATGGTTGCTTAATTTGCAGTCGTTGGCCGTTCTTCCTCCTGGTTTCGTGTTTGGTAAAACGTAAACCAACGACAATTCCTATTTTGATTTTTCCATTTCTTTTTAAACGCTGTCGTTTTTATAACTTTGTTTTTATCACGTTTTTTCTTACAAAAAATTATAATTATAATAACTTTTTAACTAATTTTACTTTTAAGGAAATTTGTTGTGGGTATTGACTAATTGGTTTGGCCATAAGTGAATTAGTTTCCATCTCCAACTACTCAAGGATCTTGATGTCATTGCTCACATCCAACAACATTCTTTGTGTCATTCATATAGTCAACAACTATATCGAGTTAGACTCTCATTTTGTTTGTAACACGCTCACATGTAAGCTTCTCTCACTAGGGGGTACATATAAGTTGAGAACAAATTTCAATCAAATTCAAAAAAATTGGTTGGTCACTTTTTCAACTCAATTAAACCGACAACACAAGTCAATCCAATACTTACATTTTCAGGTTGGGTTGGATTGAGTTATCGAGGTTTATATATACATTGCAAATATAATCTTTCATCAAATTGACCATAATATAAAATACAATTTTTAACCATTTTCATATCAATGTAATGAAAAATGAATATACGTATTACATATGAAATATCTGATCAAATTAAGTCACTTACCATTAATTTAACCTCCACGATTCATTTTAAATATCTTAACTATAGAAGATAACATTAAATGTATTTGACTCCAATAAAACAAATAGATAATTAAAACAACACAAACAAATAACAAAATTCAACTCCCCATATATCAAATAGATAATTTTTTTCAAAAAAAAATATAGATAATTAAAAAATAAAAAGTTCAAAAATAAAATAATTATAAGCATGTGTAATTATGTTATACGTAAAAATATATCTTTTGAATTTAATAATCAATTCGAGTTAACTCGGGTCAGATTTAGGTCGACTCTTAACACAATTCAATCTATGAAAAATTAATTAATTTGAACTCAACTCAATCCAAAAATGTTTTTATTCCAACCCAACTTGTCATATGGAATTGAGTTAATTCGAGTTATTTAGGAAATTGGTGTTTGAACACCCTTATCTCTTAGTCCGTAGTTCACAACAATTAGTTGACATTCTCACTTAGCCTTTTGTAGCCCATATTTTTTTTCTATGTATCTCTAGCTTGAGGGGATTGTTGACAGAGAAATTTCGACCGATCCAAAAATCAATAAGTCAGAGATCGATCAACATAGAAGATCAACAAGTCAAAGACCGATCCAAAGATCAACAAGTCAACGACCGATCGACATAGAAGATCAACAAGTCAAAGACCGATCAAAGATCAACAAGTCACTAACCGATCTACATAGAAGATCAATAAGTCGAAGACCGATCAAAGATCAACAAGTTAAAGACCAATCCAACTTCAACAAATTCCACATCGAGAATAAGCTATAAAGCCCTCGAGATATTTGTATATGAGAGAGAAAGAATCACAGAAACAAATAGAGATTGTACTCCACACTCGCACATATTCAAATCAATATACAAATACAAATTCTTAATTTACACGTGTCTCTATCCTATATATATGTCGAAATCTCGTGTTTACATGGAGATATTGGAAGTACTATATTATAAATATTATTCAGTAATTTTTCCCTTTCTTTGTTATTTTCGTTATTTCCTCCGTATATATACACATAAACTTGTTGAGTTCTTCCCTATTATGAGTTGTTTCCCTTCTCTCAACATCGATAAAGAATAGGGAGGGAGGTAGGAAATGTTTGGACCAATGCTCTTTAGAGGGGTCATCGATCATGCAAGAAGGGGGCAGCAATAATAAAAATGTGTTTTGAATTTTGATATCGTAGAAGAATTACAAATAAGTATTTACAATTCCTGATCATAAAAAAAAATACACCCAAATAGTTTATTAAAAATACTTAAATAACTATTCATTCCTAATTACTCAAAATCATTCATCATTTAAAAACTACTCATTTTTACAATTCTATTACAAAATTCACATACAAATGAGTAATTACATTTCAAGATCACATGATTATTAGGTACAAAAAAAATAATTATACATTAAAATCTCAAAAGTTGGCAACCAGTGTGGCCAATATGTCACGCAATCTACTTTGGCAAGCCCCAATGCTCAATCATTTTGAATTTTACTTTTATGGTTTCAATTCCCACACATTCTCGGTGGTTACTCTCCTGAATAAAGTATAACATGTGGGGCCCTTTTTTTTAATATATTTAATTTTATCAAATACTATTTTTATTATATACTCTCATATTCATCTAATGTTTGAATATTTAAATATCTAATTTTAATGCATATAAAAAGTAAATAAAAAAATTTTACTAATTTTTTTTTTTATCATACATCAAATACATTAGTAACATGATGGTTTCATTATTTAATGAAATTTCAATTCAATACTAAAATCATACGTTTATTTTGGAAGAGAACTTCTATAGTAGGGTTTGTGGTTCTCATTACCTAATATATATATATTTTTTTAAGAAAAACTCTACTCTAAATTTTTTGTAATATTTTATTTTTATAAAAATACTCCCAACTAATACTTTTATTTCCAAGTTTTAGAAATATATTCATATATTTATTTTATTAAAATTATTGAATAAATTTCTGAAAATTAATTTTAAACTTATTATAACCAAGGTTAAATTTTTAGTCCTCAATTATCACGTTATTTATTATTATTATTATTATTATTATTATTATTTCTTGTTTTTTTTTTTGAAAAATATTGTGATTGAGGTCAAATCCATGCTCTATTTGTTTAAGTCTGAGAAATCTATTAAAAAACATTGTCCAAACAAGGTTTATTGTTCTTTTTCTTTGAAGTTGGGTCCCTCAGCTCCATTTACAGCAACGAGAAGTTTACTAATTTACCAACTCTCTTCCAAATTTGTCGTTGCAAATTCAAACCTCTTGTTGGTATCTAAAAAAGATGTTGATATAAAGTTATTGACAATGGCAAATTTTTTCTTTTGTTTAATAGGAATAAGGATTCAAACTTATTATTCTTAATTAAAATACATTTCTCTCTATTGAGCTCAAATGTTATTATTTTAGTTATAAAAAGTGGTATCCTTTATCACTCAAATTAGTTTTCAAAAAATTAAATAAATAACAAAAAAATTAACCAGTCAGCCTAAAAAAAAAAAAAAATAATAATAGTAAAAATAAAAAAAAGAAGAATAAAGGTTCAAACATCCAGAACTTTTAAAAACTTAAAAATGGTCCCTCCTAAAAAAGCCTTCCAATCCATGGGAATTTTTCAAAGTTTCATAGATTCAATTTTCCTAACTTAGACACTAAGTTATAAATTCTATTACTTTATTATCCATGGTGTGAATCAACTATATAATATTTTGTAATAATTCAAATTTTAGTTGTGTGCTTTATTGGAGCGGATCACATAGATTAGATAGAGAGATACTAGTAGAATGGGTGTGGATGGTTTGTAGTCAGACTCACACTCTTGGCTTTGTGACGAGGTTCCTTGTTGCAAAACTTTGATGGATGGTCGCCAGACCCGTGGTCTTGCTTGGTTTCTACTAGTAGCCTAGAGAGCTTCTCAAGTATGTGGTTCGATTTTTGTTTTTGGTGAGCATGTTGAATCTACCTTCATGGTGAATATAAGACTTGATGAAATTTGTGGTCCCTAAACTACCGAGATACTCGATTTGCTAGATTTCTTGCCTTGAAGTAGGTTATCCCAAATTACTCAAGAGATTTGAGGTCCATTGAGGATTTAGGTCTTAGGTTTGTTGCCCTTAGACCACTCTACTTGATAGGATAGAGAATAGGTTTCCTAGCCTTTCACCTAAAAGCTTGGATGTTGTTACCCTTTGACTATGTTTCTAATTGTGCTTGCTTGTTAGGATCTAGTTGGGGATTCCACACGAGTTTCAAAAACTCACTCTATTCACTATGGATTTCCACAGGCTAGACTGTATCAAGATGAGTGATCGAGCTGTTGGAGATGACCATGAGACTTGTTGCGTCATTTTATTTAGAGCATTTAACCTATTCTTTGTGCACTAACTTTTTAGGTCATGATTATAGGCTTTTATTATTATTATTTTGAAAAACACAACACCGTCATAAAACTAAACCAAACAAATATCACTACAAGAAAAGAAGCCTATGGCGACGGAGCTTTGCGTCGCCATAGGCTTCGATTTCCGTCGCCATAGCCCATAGTCCCAAATTAAGGAACCATTAACTGATCTGTTTCCATAACTTGGAGATTGATCACTTAAATTGGAAGAACCGCCGACAAGACCAAAGATATAAGTAAAACTAAGATTACAAGTAATGGTCTTAACCGATATAGAGTGTTGAAACTTCATTTCATTGGGAAGTACCTAAACTTTATCATTGCCTTTTCATTAGAGTTTTTTTTTGGAGATAATCTGTAAAGACCCGACCAAAATAACGGTCCTAAACTAGGCCTTTACTACATGCATGACTTAAAAGCGGAAAATCATT
>JBBMEF010000003.1:8139607-8155607 GCA_037832685.1 Sicyos baderoa
TCTTTTTTTCTTCTTTTTTATTTTTCATCTTTTTTCCGTCACTTGCACCCACAAAACACAACAGTTATTTTTTTTTTAAATTAAAAAAAATACAACTACCCATTGTGGGTGAAGGGCACACATGAGATAAGTATAAAAAAAAACTGCTTTTGGCTCCATAACTCAACAAGAAAATTATAGAAGAATGATTTTCGATGATAAAAGATCGAAAATCCTCTCTTTCTTCCCCATTACATGATACAATATTGAGAGAGGTAGATTCGAAGTTGTAATCTCATAATTATAAGATCGTACAAAATGTCAATAGAACTATACTACTTTTGGCGCTCAAACACGCCCTTGTTTCAATTTATTATTCGAAAAGTTATTTGTTTCAATTATGGATGGAACAATCCCAACTCTAATCGACAGTTCAATCCAATCAACTTTTACATATATTTACTGGAAAATAACTCACTACTCATTAATCTAAAATAAAACTTCTCATTTATTTATCGGTATTCTTTTTCTCTTTTTTTTTTGTTCCCGGTAATAGGTACGCACCGAATAAACCCTAATTGCGTTTGTCGCGATAGCAACACCAAAGCCCTAGCTCAACTTCTCCCTCAGATTGACCTGTGAAATATCAATTTTTACCAACGATATTCGGCTTTACTGCAAATTACTTATTCAATCTTGATCTGTGTCGTCAATGGCGGAGGATCGGAACGGCGACCGGAGCGATGAAACTGATTACACCTCGGAGGACGAAGGGACTGAGGATTACAGGCGAGGAGGCTATCACGCGGTTCGTGTTGGGGATACTTTCAAGAATGGCTGCTATGTTGTTCAAAGCAAGCTCGGCTGGGGCCATTTTTCCACTGTCTGGTTGGCTTGGGACACTCAGAAATCGGTATGGATTTTTTCCCCAATTTTGAGTTAATTTTTTTTTTCTCTTTCTTTCTAGATTTTGAGTGATAAAAGAAATGGAAGGAAATCGATCTTATTGAACGAATGTTGAATGCACATTGGAGAATTAGTTGAACAGAAACTGAAGCTTTTTTCTTTTTTGTTGTACTGAAAAGATTTGGTGGGATTTGTGGTTTGAATTCAAGAAGAAGAGTTTAAGATGAGAATTATGTTGTGTTGCTTTCCAAGAGTTTGTAGGCTTGAACTTTGAACTTAAGTTTGAAATAAAAGTTTTGGTCATCTTCAAACGGAAAAGATTCAGAGTTGAATTTTGAACTTAATTTTTTGCTCCATACGTTTAATTTTGTTGGTAGCTTAAGCCGTGCTGCATTATGTGTCCTGGTCTGATTTTACATAATCTTTCTTTTTATTTCACAAGTTTTCCTTTGCGAGCTGCGTAGTGTTAAAGGATCCCACATCGGAAAGAGTGGAGACCTCGCATAAGAGATATGGGTTACTTCCCTCATTCTCTCACTGCCAATTGGTTTTGAGGTGGAACCCCCATATCATCTAATACTTAGTTTACATTTGATTAGATTATTCAATACATTCTTTGGTTACTATATGCTGAAAGCAAACCAAACATTTGATATTTGCATTTATTATTTTTTAACTTAAGAATTATATTGTTTGTAGCGTTATGTAGCTTTGAAAGTTCAAAAGAGTGCTCAGCATTACACTGAAGCTGCATTGGATGAGATCAAGATTCTTAAGGAGATAGCCGAGGGAGATGTAGAAGATAAGAAGTGTGTTATGAAGCTTTTGGATCATTTTAAGCATTCTGGCCCAAATGGGCAGCATGTTTGTATGGTTCTTGAGTACCTAGGGGACAACTTATTGACTCTTATTAAATATGCTGACTACAGAGGGATTCCTCTACACATGGTGAAGGAAATTTGTTTTCATATTTTAGTGGGATTAGATTACTTGCACAGCAAACTTTCAATTATACATACAGATTTGAAGCCAGAGAATGTATTGCTTCCATCTACAATTGATCCATCTAAAGATCCTAGAAAATCAGGAAATCCTCTCATCCTTCCAAACAATAAGAATAAAACTTCGACTAGTTCTGATGCTTCAAATGATGTTAAGAGTTACGGTGCGGATCTTACCAAGAACCAGAAAAAGAAGATTAGGAAAAGAGCTAAGAAGGCAGTCCATGGGCGTTTGGAGAAGGAAATTGTTGAAGAAGATAAAGATGAAGAAGTCTCTACAAGAGCTGGCACAGGAGATTGTGATAATGAGGTGAAACTAAATGGTGGTATATCAAATGCTGATGGCTCAAAGGATGCTAGTCAAGGGAAGAAAGGTCACAGAAGGAGCCGTGAAACAAGGCGAAGACTACTGGCTGCTGCCGATCTTAAGTGCAAGCTGGTTGATTTTGGGAATGCGTGCTGGACATACAAACAATTCACTAATGATATTCAGACACGGCAGTATAGGTGTCCCGAGGTTATTCTTGGATCTAAATATTCGACCCCAGCAGATATGTGGTCATTTGCTTGCATTTGTTTTGAGTTGGCAACTGGTGATGTTTTATTTGATCCACACAGTGGTGAAAACTATGAAAGGGATGAGGTACGTTAAAAATCCTTCTTGTTCTTCTTCTTTTATTATTTCTTTTCTAAAGTTTATAATTATTAACCTGGAACGTTTATTGTTGAATCTCACCTTTTATTTGGAAGCATTGTTCTATTCCTATTCTTAACAAATTCTGCAATTTTTGTCTCTAAGGGGTGGCGCAGTGATCGAAGACTTGGGCTTTGAAGGTATGCTCCCTTCAAAGTCCTAGGTTCGAGACTCACTTGTGACATTACTTCTTCGATGTCTCCGGTACTTGGCCTAGGGACGGGCGTGGTTACCCTTGTTTCAAAAAAACAAATTCTGCAATTTTTGATTTTTTGAAAACCATACAGAAAGGTTGTGTTGTTAGCTATTGTTATTTTTTTGAGTTTTCGACAAGTTAACGATTTGATTCTTCGACATGTTTCTTCTGATGTAGCTGTTAGAATGGCATAATGTAGAAGTTCATCTGATTTGATAATGAAATACTCGTTGGTTGTTTTTTGTTTGTTTAATTGGTTGAGTCTCAAATTAATTTCAACCATGCCATACACTGAATTGGCCAGGTGAATTAGTTGCTAAGGCTATCTTTTAAAAATTTCAAAGAACTTTGGTTTTAACTTGATGCTCTTCTTTCTATTTTTAACCATAAAGTGGCTATTATCCCAGCTAATTGTATTCTCTTTAGCTTGACCCCTTCATTTTTATATTTTATGGGTGTAATAGTAGAAGTATGGTATTTATTTCTTATTTTCTTAAAGAAAACTATATGGATGGCGATTGCTGGGTATGTGTTATAAGAACCGCAATACAAAACTGTGCTATAAGTATTCAACTTATTGCATGAATGTTGGCTTCCAGAAGTTGTAATTTATTTTCTGGTATTCATTTCATTTCACAGGATCATTTAGCATTGATGATGGAACTTCTTGGAGTGATGCCTCGCAAGGTCAGGGTTGCGTACTTGTATATGTCATGTTGTCTTTATTATTACTCAACATTTTAGATGATACTCATTTATTGTGCAAAATATCCCGAACAGATTGCATTAGGCGGCCGCTATTCAAGGGACTACTTCAATAGAAATGGAGAGTTGAGGCATATTCGTCAGTTGCGTATTTGGCCTCTTAATAAGGTGTTGACTGAGAAGTACGATTTCAGCGAGCAAGACGCTAATGACATGGCTGACTTTCTTGTTCGTTTATTGGATTTTGCACCTGAAAAGAGACCAACAGCAGCACAATGTCTTAGCCATCCTTGGCTGAGTTCTGTCCCAAGAATTCTTGAACCTTCTATATCAAGCCCTCAAAATCAGCCGCTCGATCAAACTGCTTCTACAAAAATAAGTGAGAATGATGAGATAGAAGCCATGGAGATCGGAATGGGAAACATAGCTATTGATGGAACTTCAATATCGACGCCATCGAAACCGACATAACTAGAGGTGTAATGTATGCAATTTTTCAGGCTATGTTTTGTGCTATTTAATCCTGGTTTGCAGCTTAGGTTTCTGTTGGAGTTGGAAGTGTGTTCCATATTGATTCAGTGTTGCCATACATGTTATTCAAAGCAATTGTCTTTTGCTTGGAGAAAGTAGACCAGCTTTCGTAGGTCCTTCTCGAGCAACTTTGTATACCGGAATGTTTTGAGCGTTTGTTGGTTTGACAGCGAGCGCCTTCGAGTATGATTCTTAACTGTTGTTGGCACAATGCTGTGGGTCAGAACTACTACCTGGAACCTTGAACAGATGTAATGTAAATCTTTTTGGTGTGCAAGATTCTTGCCATTTTGTTTGTAGTAGAGTTGGCCACTATTATTTTTATTTGAAAAATTGTTGTATTAGAGGGATAAAATTATAACAGTTTTTAGAAGTTCAAATGTGTTAAATAGCTTATTTAAGTGTGAGATGTGTTCAAATGTGTTAAATAGCTTATATGGAGTATTTTTTGGCCAGCATCCAATAGAAATTATACGTTTTTTTTTTAATATAATAATTATTATACACAACGGAGTATTATTGAAGCATTTATTTGAGATAATCTAACACCATATATAAACTCTTGCAAAGACGAACAAATCATTTCTGGTGTTGTCAACTTACTTATTCACGGATGTCTCGCATTTAGAATCAGAGTTGTATCCTTCACTAATCAATAAGGTGCGTCCCACTCGAACTTGTTACTTCTCAAGAGTCAGTATTTTTTTAAAAAAATATAATAATAATTGAGGTGAGTGTTCGAATTTATAATCTTTTTATTATTGGATATATACTAATGTTATAGTTGACTTTAAGATTCAGAGTATTATCAACAAATATCGAATTTTTAATTCCAAATAGACCATCTCCAAATACATTCTTAAGGAGTTTTGAGGATTCAAAATCAAAAAGCTCTAGCTCCTTTGGTATGTGATAACTCGCGCAAGCGATATTTATACCAGCGAATTAAGAGTGAAAAGATAAAGAATATCATGATAAATGGTTAGCATTCGCCGAAACCGACAGCGAAAGCGAAAACCTCGACCTTATAGTTTTCTGAGTAAGGAAAGAATGGTTTTCGTACAATCTACTCAGATTTAGAACGCTTTAACGTTTGTTAATTATACAAGGCAAAGTTCGTTGTTATACGATCATGTGAGAGCGAATCAGAAGACAAAGTAGCGTAACAAGAGTGCACGTGTCGAACATCTGAGCAAGAACGAATCTAAGCCACAAGACGTGCAAGCCAACGAAAGATCTGCTACGTGGGCGAGAACGTGGGCGCGAGAATTGCGGAAGCAGTATTTCATCCTATAAAAGCCGAAGTTGGATACAAAAAAGGGGTCGTGGAATTTTGGAGAGATTGAAGTTCTGTTGAAGAAGAATTTCACGAGAAGAAAGTCGTAATCTGTTGGACACTTGAAATCATTTAGCCAATTCAGTACTTTATTTGTTTGCTTCATTTCTTATTCGCAATTTCTGAGTTCTTTGTACGTTTATCGTGATTTTGAAATTTATGAAATTCACCTACTTAAATTTGCGTTCGTTTATTATCCGCATGTCTACTTAATTTCTAATTTGGAATTCGCTAAGGACATTTATTCGTTACCTAATCTTCTGCTTTAGCCATTAACTGAGCATGTTGATTACAGATGAAAAGTTGAGAAACTCTACCCAGTTATTTCTTCGAGAAAAGTTAATAACAGTATGCGATTTTTTTATTCCTTATGAATTACAAGCTATTTGTTTTACATAGTCCCAACATTTACAAGCTATTGAAGTAGTAAAGGACGTAATACATATTTGAAAAGACTAACACATAATCACCTTCTGTTCATCCCCGGCACTCATATAATTTGTCATCCTCGCCAAATTTTAACTTAAATTTTGTTGGGATTGCGACCGCAATTCATTCAGAAATTGATTAACACCAAATCAGATAACAATCGTCTCACCAATCAATTCTTTAATTAATTATTTTTTCTTATCTTAATTCAATCGCATAATTCTTTATTCTTTATTCTTTATTTTTATAAATGATTGGATGAAGGAATATATTTCTATTCCCATCTAATTGATGGGATTTTTTTTTCTCTTCCTTCGAATCTTTAACTCCAATAGAAAATAGCGCCTTTGATAATAATTTATCAAAAAAACAAAATAAATTATTGCCAAAGTAGAAGGTGTTTTGGCAAAGTTTTTGAAGAGTCAATTTCTTTTTTTTTTTTTTTTAGAGAAGTTAGAGATAATAGCTTATTTGAATGTAAATTTGAAATAAAGAATTATTTTGATAGTTAATCAAAATTGAATTATTTTGAGTAGTTTGAAATAAATTATTATAAATAAAAATTTTTTTATATAAGTATAAATAAATGATTAGGAATTATGAATTATTTCAATGAGTTAAAATAAATAGTTATTTTGAGTAGTTACAAACGATCGTTTGAATATAATAGATCAATCTAAATCCTTCTAAAAATAATAATAATAATAATTCATTCAATTACAACAGTGGATAAAAACTGAACCCATGAGAAAGGCTGGGTGAAATTTGAGGGTATACAAATACGACGCTTCTGTGTAGAAAAAATTTGGAGGGAAAGCAAGGTTGAAGACGACTGCAACTCTACAAGCGAATCGTGTTCTTGAGCCTTCAACTCGTTATGGAGCTGGACTCATCAGATTCAGACCCCATAGATACGGAGGATTTGGTCGAGCCACACCTTGAACCTGCTCTAGAACCCGGCAATGGACCCGCTCATCACCCTTCCGCTCCATCTCACGAGGTTCTCAATTCAAACCCCTCACTCTGAAATAGTTGCATCATTTTTGGAATTTCTTTCAATTATTGTGCGATGAACTGGTATTGGAGTCCTGATAAAGTTAGGTTGTTGTTGTTGTTTTTGTTATAGAAATCAATTTCTTATTGATGTCACTTTGCAGTTGTTTGATATCTCAACGACGGTTGATCCTAGCTATGTTATATCTCTGATTCGGAAACTTCTACCACCTAATGGAAATAGAGATGACGACTCTGGCACTGCAGTTGTTACCAACATGGATGAAATTTCTTCAGGAACGGTCACGGAAATTGCGGGTGGTTCCGATAAACTTGCTGATCAAGAAGCTGCTTGCCCTAGATTGGAAGAACAACAGATTTCATCATCAGAAGAAAAGGTCTGGGAAGAGTATGGCTGCATTCTGTGGGATCTTTCTTCGAGTAAATCTCATGCAGAACTTATGGTAATCGTTATTTATACAGTTTTTCCTGCTGATACCTTCCAAATTTAATGCATTGTTGATATGAAAATGAAATAAATATGATGCTTTTCCGATTGGACTTGCGACATTCTGTTATGGGCATTCTAGCAATAGTGTCATTAGGGATTTTATTGTCGCCTGCAAGGAGAAATTATTGCATGTTTTCGCTTATTTAATGCTCGCGTCTAAATGTTTTTCAGGTTCAGAACCTTGTCCTTGAAGTTCTGTCTGCAAACCTTATGGTTTCACAATCTGTGCGTGTTATGGTATGTGACAATATGACAAGTAATTTAAACAATGCTACTTTGACATTGGAGGATATCAGTTTACAATGCTAC
The DNA here is from genome assembly GCA_037832685.1 of Sicyos baderoa. NCBI lineage: Eukaryota > Viridiplantae > Streptophyta > Magnoliopsida > Cucurbitales > Cucurbitaceae > Sicyos > Sicyos baderoa. The sequence goes on from JBBMEF010000003.1 coordinate 8,147,198, forward strand.
TTTGACATTTGAGGATATCACTTTAGCACTGCTTTAGATATATTCTATTGATTACTGGCTGCAGGAGATTTGCCTTGGAATTATTGGAAACCTGGCCTGCCATGAAGTTCCCATGAAACATATAGTCACCAAGAGTGGATTGATTTCATCTATTGTGAGCCAACTGTCTCTCGATGATGCTCAATGTTTATGTGAAGTTTGCAGGTAGCATAAAAATGTACGCCTTTCTAATTAATTTAAATAATATCCAATTGCAAATTATATTCAACTTTCATTTCCCAACATTTCATTTGGTCAGGTTGACATTCATACCTGCCATTCTATGTTTTAACATTCATTAGCACAATTTGTGTTCCTCATTTTCACACTTTATTGGTACACCTTCTCGAGTTCTAGTGAGTCTCTCTGTAGCATGCAGTTATATAAGATATAGAATATGCATATACCTTTTAAGCTTTGACAGCTTTTTTTCAATCCTCTTGTTCTTTAATATACACATTCTGTTATGGTTTTTATGGCTAACAGGTTATTAACTACGGGTCTTCAAAGTAGTGAATATGTCATATGGGCTGAGGCTTTGAATGCTGAGCATGTTCTTTCTCGTATTCTATGGGTTTCTGAGAACACCTTAAATTCACAACTTATAGAAAAGGTATCAAAATTTACGTCACGTGGAAGAAAAAAACACCAAAGGTTTTCTGTAAGTTTTAGCAAAATATAAGCAATATGACATAATATTTAACTTTTCTGATGGCTGAAAGCCTGAAATTATTTCTTTCTTGAACAGAGTGTCGGGTTATTATTAGCCATCATTGAAAGTCAGCAAGAAGCCGTGCACATTCTTCTCTCACTTTTGATGAAGTTGGGTTTGTCAAGTGTTTTGTTCAACCTTTTTGCTTTTGAGATGAAAATATTTGAAAATGAAAGATCAGCTGAAAGGTATTAATCTCCTTGGTTGGTAGGTTATAAGACAGGATGCCTTTTGTTTGTAATTGGCATGTTGTAATCTTGATGCCTTTTAATGTTAGTTTTTATCTTTATACAAAAACCGGTTCATTTCATTTATTTCTTTAGTGGTTGCAGGAAATGTTGATATCATTGTTAGTATTGAACCTTACTGGATTAAGATGAATGGTATACTTTCCTTTCTCGATCTTAGTTGAGAAAATATCTCTCAACATGCAGTCTAATAAGCATCATTGAGATGTTTTATTATCAATTGCTCCCAAGTTAGAGAGTTCTTTTCACCAATGTATTGTATCAAGAAAGTAAATGTGTTTCCTTTACTTTACTGGATTAGTTTGCATGTATTGATCAATGAGTTTTAGTGGAAAAGAAAGTTGTGAGTTCAAGTCAATATAGTCGTTACTTTAAGATATTAGATATGTTTTTCATGCCAAATGTTGTAAGTTGTAACATTACGTGGTTATCTTAGATAAATGGTTGAGGTGATTTAAGTTGGTCTAGAAACATTGGGTCATCAAAAAGGAGTAAAGGAGGAGGAAAAAGTCAAGCACACAATCAAAAGAGGTTTTCCAATTGAACTTGGTAGAATTTTGAATGTTTCAGTCATGAAAGCACTAACCTTTGTTACATGACATATTTGGTTTGTGATGCTTTTAGATACTATGAGTGAGAAATTGTGATTAGTGAAGCTTCTTTTAAGTCCACCAGTCTTCTCATAAAATTCAATTTCAGGTATTCAATTTTGGACGTGATTCTTCGTTCAATTGAAGCTCTCTCCGGAGTTGAGGAACATTCTCAAGAAATATGTTCAAACAAAGATCTTTTTCAGCTTGTTCGTGATCTAATCAAGTTACCAGATGCATTTGAGGTACAGTTCGGGCACCTGAAGTAAGCCTAGAGCTGTGACCGATGTATCATACTTAAAGTATTAACGTCTATAAATATTTTTTTGTTTATGGAAAACCTCAGAGTTGTTTAATTCACTTTTGTCAGTGTGAAACCATGCATAACTAGTTAAATGTGTCAATTTTTTTCCACCCAACAAATTATGTAGTGCTGCAAGATGTGTAGTGTACCCCTGTCATAGCTTAATTTGTTACCCGAAGATGCTGGAATTTCCTTTCTTCTTTTCTTCTTTTTTTTTTTTAAAATTTTATTTTTAGCTGTGTACCCCTGTCAAAGCCTTCCATCTCTGAAATGGACACATTTCTTTCCATAGGTTTCCAGTTCTTGTGTCAGTGCTGTGGTTTTGATTGCAAATATTTTGTCAGATCTACCTGATCTAGCCTTTGACATGTCTCAGGGTAAGTTAAGTTCGTGGTATTTTTTAAGTTTCTAGTGGTGACTATGAGATTGATTTTCATTCGCCAATCGCTTTTTGCTGACTCAGAGAGTGATACTTTTGATCTATCCAGATTTGTCTTTCCTACAAGGTCTACTGGATATATTCTCGTTTGCTGGGGAGGATTTAGAGGCACGTGATGCTGTTTGGAGCATCATTGCCAGGATACTGGTTCGCGTTCACGAAAATGCGATTAGCAAACCAAGGCTATTTGAGTACGTGTCATTACTAGTGAGTAAGACTGATCTCATCGAAGATGATCTTCTAGAACAACGTCTTACAGAACCAAATGGATTGACCTCTACCTGCATGAAACCAAACTCTAGATGCATATCTGTATCCTGTTCATTGAGTTTGTTTAACATGTCTATTATTAGTAAATGAAGTCAATTCATTTTCAATTTTTGATGGATCATTTGCTTTCAAAGATCAACTTTGTGTTGTCCTTTACTCATTGCTTAGTTAAGGAGGATAATTGCTATTTTAAATCATTGGACTGCTTCAAAGGATGAGGGGTCAGACGCAAGAGACGAATATCGAGTAGAAGATGTAGATGTCAATAGACTGTTGAATTGTTGCCGCAAACATTCTTAGTAAGCTCAATGTCAATATCTATGTTCATTATGAATTCTTGTCTTATAATGCAATTCTGATTTTAATGCTATGTTTTTTGTTTTCCTAACTCAGATGGCGGGGGAGTTGGTAGAGAGCAATTCAAACTTGTGAGGACTACAAATTAGCTGTGATTGGTTGTATCTAAAATCACTACATCATCATATCAACCTCAAATGTTGTCTTTGGTTAGGGCTATTACCAAATTATTTTAACTTTCACACTATTAAATTGTTTATTTCATACCTGAGTTACGTGTCATTTCTGGTTTGATGCATAATCTATGGTTCCTTGTATTATAACATTAGCTCTTGCTCTTACGAAGTTTGGTTGTTTTTAAGAAGTACGCAAAAGCAACTAAGTTAGGCAAAGCCCAATTTTACAAAGGTGGGAAGTCCGTCCTGACCCGTTGTAGCAGTTGGGCACATTGTTGGGCCAAAATTTGGCTGGCCTGCATGGGATTAGCTGGGGCCCAAGATGGGCCGACCCAGATTGGCCAAGAGCTCAGGTAAGTCGAAATATGCATATATATATATATATATATATATATAGTACAAGTTGGGAGAGGGGGGCCACAAATTCACCCTATATAATCTACCGTTCTCAAATAAATGAGAATCAAATATCGATTTTGAAGATCAAACTCGTGACTTTGGTGTTGAACTGAATTTTTATCAAACAATGTAATCATTAAGTCACCAACCCGTTTGGTATCAAAATATGCATCGTTAGTTTGAATTTAGATTATGTCTTAATCCAAACTTGCATGTCTATTAATTGAATTTCTATAAATGCATCATATGTTTGTGCAATGTAAGTTAACCATGTTAAATCAAGAAGAGAATAGTTGTAAAAATCAAAGAAACTAACCAACGTCGGAAATAACCAAATAGAAAAAGAAGAGTCATACTTAGGTAAGGGTGGGTAAGTATTTCCAACATACTTACCCATCTTTAGAGCCACACATTTTTACTTTAGCATTTCTCTCTCTATCAATCAAAACCGTTTTTTTTTTATGTAAAAATGTGTGGCCCTAAGGGTGGGTAAGTATTTTGTAAATACTTACAAAATACTTACAAAATATTTTGTAAATACTTACCCACCCTTACTCAAGTATTGCTTGGAAAAGAAAATAGGACAAATCATGATTTCCACCGTCCTCTTTCAATCCTAAAAAACCAGTACCAGCAGTAAAAAGAAATTTTCTGGTAATATGGAGCGACATGGAAGAGAGGAACAAACCTTAAAAAAGGGTTCGAAGTTTTCCTTTAAGGTTCGAGACTCATCTATGACATTACTCTTTCAATATCTTTTAGTGTTTGGCCTAGGGACAAGCGTGGTTACCTTTTTTTCAACGAAAAAAACAAAAAATAAAAGATTCGAAGTTGGAGATTCAAGAAGTTCAAAATGAGGGGGAAATCAAACAAATGTTTCATTTTGAGCCAAAAAGGGGTGAGGGACGAAGGCATCACAAATTGGGTTGCTGAATGAATGGGCTGTATTTGGAATATGGGTTATTATGTGGGTTATGATTAATGAGGTTTGAGGTGTAAATTATTATAATATAGTCTCTAAGGAAGGAATGGAGCAGTTGGTTAAAAGTTTGGATTTTAAGGGTATGCTTTCCGACATCTCTTAATTGTATCTTCATTCTTATGTATCTCGATGTTGCAGTCTTGAGATGGGTTAATGGTACATCATTTTAGTTGATTCTACATGTCAATTACTATTTGGCTAAAATCCATATTAGTTTATTGACAAATTATTCGATAGTTTATAAAGTGAGGATGCGCTTCAATTATTGAATGACTGACAATACTATATAGTCGAAGACAATTTGTTACTGGAAGTATACTTTAAAATACATATTCTAGTTATTATGAATTTCATTATTTTATTTTATTTTACCTGATATTTAACTGGTCAAAGAGAATATAATTCCAATAACATCTATATGATCTTGTAATTATGAGATAAATAATAAATTGACTAGGTAGTTCAACACCACATCACTAATATTTCTTTATTTTGAACAGGCAAATTATAAATTTTCTCGTTGAACCATCAGGCTTGAACCATGTGAGTGGACCAAAACCGCATAAAATATTTAGCATAATTCCAACAATATTTTGTACGACCTTCTTATTGTGAGATCTAGCATGAAAGTGTTGGTTATACTAAAAAACAATTTGGCATGAAAATAAATAAATTGATATTAAGTTTAGAGGGCACGGGATAACCGACATAGGCGCGTGGGGATAACTTCCTATTTAGGCGCGTGCCTATAAGTCTGCATTTCTTAGCTGTCTGTCGGTGCGCACCGCGATTAGGATACTAAGTTGACGAGGCAAGCTAGTAATGCACTGGACCTTTTTTCAAAATTTTTATTTATTTATTATAAAGTGTTTGGATGAAATTTTGGATAATAAATTATTTTAAGTAATTGTAAATTGAAAATTTTAATTAAGAATTTGTTTAGATATAGGTTTTTTTAGATAGATTAGAGTTAATAATTTGTTTGGATGTAAATTTAAAATTAATATTTTATTTTGAAGAATTTGAAATGAATGGTTATAAATGAGGATTTATTTTGAGTATTTATAAATTAATAATTATAAATTATTTTTAGTAGTAAAAATTAGAAGTTATTTTGAGTAGTTACAATAACTTGTTTGTATATGGTAATTTTGAAGAGTAATTAATGAATAATTATTTTTGATCCTCCATAAATTCAACAAACATCTCCTATTCCTCATTTTTACTACAAAAAGTAATTAATCATTTCTAATTACTTAAAATAACTCCTCATTTATAATAATTTAGTTTTAATTATTCAAAATAACTTATTTCTAATCATTTTTAAAAAAATTACTTAAAATAACTACGCATTTCAAATTTACATTCAAATAAGTCATTATCTCTAACTTCCCTAAACACATTGAAACGAATTTTTTGTTGTGACTCTCAATTTTTAACTCTTCAAAATAACTTATCAAACTATTTCTGTTCAAAACCTCACCCAAACACCTATTTAATATTAAATTATAAAATTTATTTTTAAAATTGAAATTTAGTCTAAATATTAAAGTTCATTTTAAGAATTTAATATACATACGTATGGCAAAAGAAAGGATTCAATCAAGTTAGATGGACATTTTTAATCAAGCCCACAAAAGTGATGATTTCAATAAATAAAACGAATTCAATTGAAATGAATTACTTCAATCAAGTTAAACCAATTGAAAATAATAAGTAAAATTGATTGAAAATAACAAAATTAAGAACAAATTCAATTGAAATTAATTACTTTAATCAAGCTAAAGCGATAGAAAACAATAAGTAAAATTGATTGGAAATAATAAAATTAAAATATTTTACTATATATTTGGTGTAGTTAAATTATTGAAGAGTCTAAAGTCTGGTTTATTATTTATTTTTGATTTAAGTCTACAAATTTAATTTATACATTTCACCTTTCGATTTTTAAATTTTTTAGTATAATTCAAACACTTCTAAGAGAGAAAAGAAAGAGATATTTGCAAAAAGATGGAAGGAAAACAAAATGTTTGTTTAAACTCATACGGTTATGCATTTGAAAGCCTATTTTGATCGATTGAGCCACTATGATGGTTTTGTTTTAATCCCAATCTCATCTTAAGCAACCATTTAAATCCTTATAAGTAGTTCTATGTTTTTTTTTTTTAAGTACAAGTTGGGGGAGGGGATGAACTGATTTACAATCCAACAATAAAATTATTGCACCACTGATCGACCTTGATGTTTGGTAATTTTGAATATAACATATTGGGTAATTTTGAATATAACAATGAAACTGGTGAGGCTGATTACAAATAATTAGTTCTATGCTTGAATATAACATATTGGGAAATTTTGAAGAAAAAAAAAGTAGTAAACAAATTTTAAACGATTCCTAATCTTGTGATTTAACAGACGTCCAAAATGATTGGCATGGCTAATTCTAAAATTAGACTCGAAAACTTTTATTAGCATTTTCCCAAAAATTTAATACAATTTCCACTTTTTTTCTTAAAATTTTCCTTTCTATTTCTATGGTTGACAGGAGTAGAAAGCGCGTGTCCACTCTCGTAGAGCGAGTACGAAGAATTATACACTCTCCGGTGGAACGGTGGCATTTTCACACACCTTTTTACAACTGCTTGAAATCTCAATAAATACGCTCAGCCTCACAATTCTCCCCTCACATCTCATTTCATTTCCCTCTTTTTCATCGATTCGGGATTTTCAGCTTCGATTTGCAGCAACAATGGCGTCCGAGAAGAGGCTGGATCTGGACGGCAACCCCATTAAGCCGATAACCATCTGCATGATCGGCGCCGGTGGCTTCATCGGCTCTCATCTCTGTGAAAAGCTCATGGCCGAAACCCCCCACAAGGTGCTCGCGCTTGATGTCTACAATGACAAGATCAAGCACCTTCTCGAGCCCAGCTCCCTCCCCTGGGCCGATCGCATTCAGTTTCACCGTCTCAATATCAAGAACGATTCTCGGCTCGAGAGCCTCATTCGAATGGCAGATCTGGTTCGATTCTTGCATTTTTTTTGCTTTTTCGTTTTTATGTTCTTGGAAGTTTTGTTGTTCAATTTTGGTTCAGGAGATTCGATTCTTGTTTAGGGTTATATCGTCATATTGTGCATTGCTCGTTCTTTATGGATTTGTTGTTTGCGTGATGTAGACGATTAATCTTGCTGCGATCTGTACGCCTGCGGATTACAATACGCGTCCACTTGACACCATTTACAGCAATTTCATCGATGCGATTCCTGTGGTGTGTATGCGTTTTGGCTTGTTTGACTATCGTTAAGAATGGTGATTTCGTTTGTTTTATTTGATTTGATTTGATTTCTTGTTTAAGGTTAAATACTGTTCCGGCAACAACAAGCGTCTCATTCACTTTTCTACTTGCGAAGTGTATGGTAAGACAATTGGAAGTTTTCTTCCTAAGGATAGCCCTCTTCGTCAGGTAACCCATCTTTTTCTCTACCTTTTTTGCTTTTGCTCTTATCAATAATTCATTCGATCTATAATTATTATTCAGCTTTATTTCAAGGATTAGCATCCTTTGCTTTATGTTGCTGTGGAAATTATCAATAAAAGAACTATTAGATCTTGAAATTGAACCGCCATTGCCCTTTCATTGGTGATTGATAATTGTAAACGATGTATGTTTGTGTGCTTTGATCCACCATTTGGTACATCAATTTGGCTGACATGTTGATTTTGCAATGAAACTATTTGCCAAATTGTAATAGTTTTCTGGCTGGTAATATGGGGGGCTTAATGTAATTTTTGGTTGTCATTATCCAGCTATTGTTTTTTACATGTCCTTCTGTCTTTTCTCTTGTCATGTGATTGTAGTTTAAAGATGAAAACAGTTTCTCTCTTTTTTTTTTTTTTTTTTTTTTTTTTTTTTTTTTTTTTTTTTTTTTTTTTTTTTTTTTTTTTTTTTTTTT
>JBBMEF010000003.1:8177175-8204800 GCA_037832685.1 Sicyos baderoa
GGGTGGGGGTGGAAAAGGGAAAAAGGTTTTTTCTTTTTTTTTTTTTTTTTTTTTTTTTTTTTTTTTTTTTTTTACTTTTTTAGTTGTCTTTATGCTATTTGTGCAGTTGATCTATTTAATCTTCAGCATTCTTGTGATGCTACTTTTCGTTACATTAGCCTAATGTCTTTAGAATAAGCTTAACTGTTGTATTGTAATTTATTTATAATAGGATCCATCATACTATGTTTTGAGTGAGGATACTTCTCCTTGCATTTTCGGTCCCATTGAGAAGCAAAGGTGGTCCTATGCATGTGCGAAACAATTGATTGAGAGGTTGATTTATGGTTAGTTTTCTTACTGTACCCTGTTGCTTCATCGGAATCGATACTTGATAAATGCAGTTTTTTTTAGCCTTTGTTCTTGTTTTTTCCTAGCCGAGGGTGCTGAAAATGGGATGGATTTTACCATTGTGAGACCGTTCAACTGGATTGGACCAAGGATGGACTTCATTCCTGGCATTGATGGCCCAAGTGAGGGTGTTCCAAGGGTTCTAGCTTGCTTTAGCAATGTATGTTCTTTTAGTTGCTGCTTGGGGTTCTAGATCTACTCTGGTTTCGAATACTGACGTGTCTTGTTTAATGATTTTGCAGAATCTCCTTCGTCACGAGCCACTGAAGCTTGTGGATGGGGGTGAATCCCAGAGAACTTTTATATACATTAAGGATGCAATTGAAGCAGTTCTTTTAATGATTGTATGACTTCTCTCTATTTTTCTCAAAAGTTTGCATAAAGTAAGCGACCATCTGAATTGTGTATGTTTTGTTTAGGAAAACCCAAACAGGGCCAATGGCCATATCTTCAATGTGGGCAACCCCAACAATGAAGTAACTGTGAAGCAGCTTGCTGAAATGATGACCGAGGTGGCGAATCTTGTTTAGTTTAAAACTCTATTATTATTTGCTTCTGACGAAGAAACTAAAGAAGATTGTTTGCTTGGACTCTTTTAGGTTTATGCCAAGGTAAGTGGGGAACCTTCGATCGAGAAACCCACGATCGATATAAGCTCGGAAGAATTCTACGGCGTGGGTTATGACGACAGTGATAAGAGAATTCCTGACATGACCATCATCAATAAGCAACTCGGTATGATGAACCTCTTGTTTCCTTTCGTATTTTCTTTTGATTGTGAGTAGTGTGATTCATTCATGTGCGCAACGACGTTCTTCAGGTTGGAACCCGAAGACATCGCTCTGGGACCTGCTGGAATCGACTCTGACATATCAACATCGAACATACGCGGAGGCGATCAAGCAGGCAACATCGAAACCAGCTGCATCCAGCTAGAGAATGTGGTGTGGTGCTCTTTTATTTTTTTGGTCACTTTTTTTTCCTTCTCAGGCTCTTACAGGAGAGTATTATCTGTAATATGTGGCTGTGTCCAAGCTTTTCCAATTCTTTTATGAGATTACAACTATGTGTTGATGGACGAGTCCTACATTTTCTTTTTTTCTTTATGATTTTTAAATGTGTTGGTAGTTGGATAGGGGAATATTATGTGTAGCCCTGTTGGGGAATGTTATATGTAAAATGTTTGAATGTCAAGCTTGGACTACAAGATAAATGCAAGTAATCAACTTGAAAGCTTAATAAGTAGACTTACCTTAACTTCCTTTTGTTGTTATTTTTAGGGAAAAGTATGTTTTTAGTCTCTAGGTTTTCACTTTTGGTCCAACGAAATGTTGACTACAACGAAATGTTGACTAGAATGATGATGGGATTAATTAAAACTCAATAGATTGATGATAAAATAAATTAGTGACTTTTCATCTCCAAAATTGAAATTTTGATTTTTCCTCCATAGGCAAAATGAATGGTGGTCACAAAAACCCATTTGAAGAGGGGAAACTTGAACGTTGTTTCAATGGCTTTATGAAGAGTGTTCTTTCCTCCTAAGTTGTTTCAAAATTGAAAATATTTGAGGCGTTCAAGTTCAGCCTTTGGATTTTCCTTTCATATTATGCCGCCGATTCTTAACCCACAGAAATATATGTTGTTGCCGTCCGACCCATTCAAATGGGTTTCTGGTGGTGGGTTTTTGTGGCCACCATTCATCTTGGCGAGGGAGAGAAAGAAGATGAAGATGGTTGTTCCAAAATCTAATTTTTAATTTTAAACATGAAAAGCCACTCATTTATTTCATCTAAAATTGTATTTTTATTTTTCATTAAAAATAAATTTTAATGTAAACAATAAACATGTCATCAATTTAGTGAATTTTTAATTAATCCAGTCATCATCTTACTCAACATTCAACTAATGGAAAATTGTGCATTATTCAAATATGAGAGATAAAAATGTTCATTTTTCAAATCCAGGGACCAAATTGAAATTCAACCCAAAACCTTGGAACTAAAAACATACATTTCCCTTATTTTTGTTAGATCAATATAAATTTTTTTTATTAATTATTAAAAAAGAATGTTAAAATCTCATTTTGGTCTCTCAACTATCATCATAGTTTTATTTTGGTCCCCTGAACTTTCAAAAGTCTAATATTGGTCGTTCAGCTTTATCAAAAAGTTAAGAATAGTCCTGGGGTAAAAAAAAAAAAAAAAACTAACTATAGTTAAAATCTTAATGTTGGCATGAGAATAATAATAAATAAAAAAATAAAAAATTGTATCATCATCTTCATTTTAGTTCTTCATATCTCCTTTTTCACCTTCGTTTCCCTCTCATCTTCTATCGATTATTTCTCATTCCTGTTTCAAAAATCACCATATTTATTTAGAATTACAAAACAAAAAAAAATAAGAAAATTGATCAATTCTAATTTCAACAAAATTTCAAAAGAAACACTAAAATCTAATTGAAGTAATCACACAATCAAATTCTCATAAGAATCTACAAAAAGAAAATCTTCCAAAATCGCAATTGGTAGTGTTCTCTGTCCTGAATTGAGAAAACCCATAAGAATCTGAACCGATTCTTATGGCGTTTTCTGGTGACCAAGTCTCTCTTCTCCGTTACCCACTTTCCCGAGTTACAGAGCAACATCAGAGACCGACCACCTTCGAAGAGCTCGATGCGGCGGAGTAATTAAGAAGTGGGTCGGGCCTGAAAGTGCTTCCGGCGGGAGGCGACCACGTTTGTGATTGACAACTCATTTCCATTTTTATTGGGCCGCCCGCCACCATGAATATTCCATTCTTAACCATAAATGCCTCTTTCTAGTTTGCAAAATTCCGACCTTCCATTAGGTTCCACTCTTCTCTATCAAATAAAAGATTTCAAATGTTTTAGTTTTTAAAATTGTATTTAGAATTCATGAGTTTTCTGATTTTGTATTTTGAAAAAATATGAATGATTTTAGTGAGAAATAATTGATAGATGATAAAGAGGAAAGAGGGGTAAAAAATGAGATAGGAAGAACTAAAATGGGGAAGATGATACAATTTTTTTTAATTTTTTTTTTTTTTATTCTCATGCCAACTCATCGGATGATTTTAACTCTAGTTAACTTTTTTTTTTTTTTTTTACCTCAGAACTATTCTTAAGTTTTTGGTAAAGTTGAGAGACCGATATTAGACTTTTAAAAGTCTAGGACAAAAATAAAATTATGATGATAGTTGAAGGACCAAAATGATATTTTAATCTAAAAAAAATAAATTTTCATTTTTCAAAAACAAAAAACCAAGAACAAAAGACAAAAGAATAACAATTTTAAATGTAGGAATCTAACCAAAGGCCAATTTGCGAACCTTCTTTTTGCAATGGTAGATGGACTTATAGTGAAAGGGAGAATCTCATAGCGTTAATTCAAGTTGTAAAGTAGACAGCTCAAAAGAAAAGGCTAAAGCTCTCACAAACCTGCCTAAAGAAAAGGGTTATTTTTCTGAGGCTATAATTACAAAATGCTTTATATCTTTTGCTCTAAGCTCCCATTAGTGTTGATATATATAGGAATGATTAGAATAAATAGTTATTTTGGGTGATTAAGATTTGTACAATATATATTTTTTAGATTAAACTCAAGACCCTTTAGTTATTGCATACATTTATACTACGTTAACTTTTTTATACTTTATTTATATAGAAAGATTTTGTAATGTTTTTTTTATTTGTACATAATCTTTCGTTTTTATTAATATTTGTCAATTTGTCATTCTAATTATTTTAAAATTATTTGTTTTTAGTACATTTCTAAATTATTTAAATAATGCACATTGCATATTTAATTGAATTTTAAAAAATAATTGAAAATTCTTGAAAATTTTGTAAAATTTATAGATTGCCAACTGAATAAATAGAAGAATTATATTTTTCATTATTTTCTAGTAAAATTTATAGATAGTCAACTAAGTAAATAAGATTATTTTCATTATTTCATTCCAAACTTTCTTTCACATTAGTTATTGTATGAGAAGACATTGCATCCTTTAATTCTCTTTATCGGATTGAATAGAGCTAGGCAAAATAACATATAGGTTGATCCTGTCAAATTTCTTATAGGAAATAAATTCCATGTTACTTCTAGGGAATAAATTCTTGCCTCTAGCTTTATAAGTAGATTGGCAGTAAAGTGAGTTTATTGTAAGTAAATATACCACTCAAAATCAAAAGTTCTCAAGTAAATAAACTATATTAATTAAATAAATCAAAGTTATTAGATATATTTCTATAAAAGTTCTTCATTAAAGCAAATAGACGGTATTAATTAAATTAAATAAAATTCCATCATTAAGGTAAACATCAAATTTATTAAAAGATATAAATATTTAAATTAGCAAAGAGCTAACATCTGATGTCGCTTTGGCCGAGTGGTTAAGGCGTGTGCCTGCTAAGTACATGGGGTTTCCCCGCGAGAGTTCGAATCTCTCAGGCGACGATCTTTTTATTTAATTTTTCCCTTTTTCGGCCGATTCATTCTGGCGCTGTTCTTGAAAATTCTCCAATAAAAACGATCCAACAAATTTTAGGTGTTTCGTTTGTGATCGAAAGTTTCTTTCTAGGGCTTGCTGTTCTTGCAAACCTACCGCCATTGTTACCATGTCACTGAGCTTCAATCTATTCCATTCCGCCATTCCGCCCACTCCAGATGCTTCTCCGTCCAATCTCCAGTTCAGGACCCCTTTCAAGGCTGTTTCTGTTCATCGTTCCTCCAATTTGAGCTGCCGGTTTCGACTTCACTGTATTTCCTCCGCCGCGGCTGGGGCTGTTGCGGCAGCGGAGGATTCCAAGGCTTGTGGTACTGATTCTGAATCTCAGATTGGTGGAGATGGCGGCATTGGAAGTGGGAATGGGTTTGGTGGCGGCGGCGGCGATGGAAATGGTGATGGCGAGGAGGAGGAGAAGGAGTTTGGACCGATACTGAAATTCGACGACGTGATCAAGGAGGCTGATGCTCGTGGAGTTAGACTTCCTGAGGATATGCTTGAAGCTGCTAAGGCAACTGGGATTCGGGAGGTTTTTCTTCATCGTTACTTGGACTTGCAGGTAATAATATTCCACTTCCCTAGTGAATGAATCGAAACCATCATGCATGGTTCTACTTGAATCTGTTGCATGTATGTTACCTTATTTGTTATCTTGTCGTCTTCGAAATGAAAATCAGGGCGAAATTCAACAAAAGAGATTGTTATTAGCTGTCTATTTAGCTACCTCAAGAGTTTTTTCTTGATTTGTGGATCATGAGTGTGTGATTTTGAGACTGAAATTTTGTTCAATATATATGTATATATTTTTTTGATATCCATGACTGTCGGGGCCCGCTTTCATACACCTCGACTAATGTCATGGGACATACCGCCTGACCCTACAACATTTGGATGCCAACCTGTAGGAAATTAATTCCTATGTAGATGACCACCCTGGATTGAACTCATCACCTTATGCACCTCAAGATCCTTTTTGACCAATTAAGCAACTCTATGATGGTTTTGTTCAATATGTTGAGTTTTTCTAATATGATTGAACAAACCATTGATATCACTGCGCTGTCACCATGTTTGTCCTCTGATTTTTTCTTTTTTTCCCATTTAGAATACTTCATCTCTTAGTCCTTTTTAATTTAATGTTGTATGGTTCCTTCTTTTTTTTGAGATTACAACGTATGGTTCCTTCTTGGCTTAAGCATAAAGATGATTTTTTTTCTTCTTCTTAATTTAAAGTTATTCTAATGCGTAGTATAATAATTAATAATGAAGTACTTTTGTCTTCAAAAAAAAAAAAAACATATAATGAAGTACTTTTTGTTTTGGTGTTTTGCAGGGGTCAGGTTGGTTGTTAGGCTTCTTGATGAATTCATGCTCCATGTTTCGTGACCGAATGCTAGCAGATCCATCTTTTCTTTTCAAAGTCGGAACTGAGGTTTGTTTTTTATGTTACTCAAATTTAGTTCGAACTAATGATCCACAATTCGCACAACGGTTTTGCATTTTTAGCCAATGCGTTATAGTTTTCACTTTTCACCTATGGTTGCTTTTTGTTGGCAATTTTTTTTAATCCGTCTGGGTGTTTTTTGCTGTGAGAAATCACATCATTGTCATTTAGATTCAGGATTTGAGTCCATTGATTGGTTGTTCTAACTGATTCAGTACCTTGATGGTTCTCTTCGATCAATTTAGTTGACTTGATGATTGATTAAAAATAGAATTCCTCATTGATGGATTTTATGAGCTTTGCCGATGCAGATAGTCATAGATTCATGCTGTGCTACGTTCGCGGAAGTTCAGAAAAGAGGAGAGAATTTCTGGGCAGAATTTGAGTTATTTGCTGCTGATCTTTTGGTTGGTATTGTGGTTGACATTGCTTTGGTCGGTATGTTAGCACCCTATGCTCGTATAGGACAGCGACCTGTATCAAGAGGCTTACTAGGACAGATGCAGCATGCTTATTCTTCTCTGCCTAGCAGGTTGATATCACATGACACGTCTTCTGTTGAAATTCCATAGCTTTCTAAGTTCCAGACTTGTAGTTCCCTGTGTTTCCTTCTTTTATATTTTATTTACTTCTTGCTGCTGGATGCTTGACAAGGTTTCTTTTGCCACTACTTTGTTTAACACATTGTATTTTTGAAAAATCAGTTTCCCCAGATTTGGTCTCAATTTGCATTCGCAACTTTCTTTGGATATAGAATTGCCACACTCGGTCGTGACATATATAATTAATTACTTATTATTATTTTTTGCTTCTGCAGTGTTTTTGAAGCTGAAAGGCCTGGGTGTAAATTCACAGCGAAGCAGCGAATTGCATCATATTTCTATAAGGCACTGATTTCATTTTTTTATGAGCAATGCTTGAACTGGAAATTACTTTCTCATCCTTGTTTCCTTGTCTTGTTTTGGAACAACTTCTCAAGACATGTCTTTTGTTTGTCTCGTTCCTGCTGTATTTTTTTGGGGTTTTTTTATTGAACTTATTATCATTGATGCATTTTGGTCCAGGGTGTCTTGTATGGCTCAGTGGGATTTGGGTGCGGTCTCATTGGCCAGGGGATTGCTAATTTGATCATGAACGCAAAACGGTAAGCTTGCTTAAATGTCTTTCATGCCTTGTATTATAAGATGTCTGATGCTGTTTGTTTTCTAATATTATTATTCTACCTTATTTTTTTTTTCATTGGTCATGTATTTGTTTACCATTAAGAAGATCACCTGAGAGCGTTGATCCACTCGCGAACTTTGATTTGTCTTTGACTGATTTGTGTTATTAGAACAGATGTGTCATTCTCATAATCCGTTTCTGTTGATTATAAATGGATCGACGTTGGACACTAAAATAAATAAATTATTACAGTTAAGCGAGGAGCTGAAGATGACATACTTTTAAACTAACCATCATGGAATGGGCTAGTGGTCAAAGAGAGTCTTAGGGTGCTTAAGGTGATGAGTTCAATCCATATTAGCCACCTACCTAGAAATTAATTTTCTACGAGTTTTCTTGACATCCAAATGTTGTAAGGTCAAGCGGTATGTCACGTGACATTACGCAAGCTAGCCCAAACAGTCACAAATAAGTTGTGTGTGCTTTGAGTTGTCATAAAAAGATGCATCCTGTCATCTTCTGATGATTTAAGTTGTATTTTGTGTTAGACATAGGATTCCAATTTTGTATTGCTTTCATCATTGTTTTGTAATTTCGTCGATATAGCTGTTAGCTAGTGCTGTTTGATATTGCAGTTTTTTTGTACCAAAAGGAAACTAAAGATATAGCTGCGTTTGACTTTGCTTTTCTCTCTCTCTCTCTCTAGTTTTTCGTATTTTTCACTTCTTTTTTATCCCCCAAAATATTTCTTAAATCTGTGGGAAAATGACTTGTAGTTTGACTGCATGTGAACTATTGGTAGCAGCTGGGTCCAAACACACTCACTAATATGAAAAAAAAAGAAAAAGAATTGAATTATGATAAACTGTAAAAGCTTTTCAGTTGTCATCTTGAATAGCATATGCATAATACATCCATTAATTTCCTACGGGTTTCTTTGGCATCCAAATGTTGTAGGATAAGGCGGTATGTCCCGTGACATTGGTCGAGGTGCGTGAAAACTGGCCCGGACAGTCACGGATATCAGAAAAAAAAAAAATACATCCATTAAATCTCTATCTAGATACTGATCTT
This sequence comes from Sicyos baderoa, assembly GCA_037832685.1. Taxonomy (NCBI): domain Eukaryota; kingdom Viridiplantae; phylum Streptophyta; class Magnoliopsida; order Cucurbitales; family Cucurbitaceae; genus Sicyos; species Sicyos baderoa. The sequence continues at coordinate 8,185,777 of JBBMEF010000003.1, forward strand.
TGGAACTATATTTAATTATTCAGGTGCATAAAGAAATCAGATGAGGATGTGCCTGTGCCTCCGCTCATTCAGAGTGCTGCTCTTTGGGGTACATATTTTCTCTCTATTTTACTCTTCTAATCCACTTCTTATTGAGAGACAAATGATCTTGTTTTAACTTTATATGAGTAGGTTCTCGTCCTTCTGAGTTGATCTGAAGCAATTTAGCATAATACTGTCATATCAATAATTCTTTCTTTGGTTAATCTGATAGGTTTGGGCCTTTTGGAGTACTATGAATATATTAAGGACATTTATACAATTAGTTAGAGAATTAGTTACATAAGGTGGTTATAAATAGAGAGGGTCGCGTGAGGAAGTATCTGGGAATTGAGTAATTATTAGGGCTTGAGAATGGTTCTCAAGATGGGGAGGTCCAAGTTCCTCTAAAGCTCGGTGGTTACCTTGTATTTCTTTATTTTTGTTATCAATAGAAGTTGGATCTTATCATAATCTAAATTATGATCCATAATCAGTAGTTGGTTGATCCACAAGTCACTTATTTCTTAGGGTCTTACTTCCCCTCCCATTTTATTTTTCTTTAACGTAAGTTTGATCAAGTTTCAACTTGGAACCAAAATCAAAATCTTGCTGGAAAGCTTAACCAAAAGTGGGAGGTTTATCGTTAGCATTATCATTCTGTTCGGTTTGGTCCTCATGTCAACTACAAGTTACAGACTTTTACACATGTTAATATTAATTTGTAACTCTACATCCTCTCTTTGCCCTCATTCAGGTGTTTTCCTTGCGGTATCTTCCAACACTCGTTATCAAATAGTGAATGCACTCGAGCAGGTGGTCGAAGCCTCGCCTTTGGCTAAGAAGATTCCACCGGTGGCAATGGCTTTCACAATTGGTGTGAGGTTTGCCAACAACACCTATGGTGGTATGCAGTTTGTGGATTGGGCAAGATGGAGTGGGGTTCAATAGCCTTAATCTAGATAACTAAACCTTAGTTTGGCTTCCTATAAGCAGTGTTATATATTTATTATCTTAAGCTGTTAGCTTTAGGTTTAGGTTTTACTCCTAGAGCTGAGTTGGACAGGCTTATAGTGAAAATAGGATGTCAATTTTTCCTATGAGTATAACTTTGCTAGGGCTTAGGAGTTGATGATCAAGGTTTAGAATTGTTCATTAGATAATTTGTATGCTGGGTAATTTTACAGATCCATTAATGGTGGAGCTGGGAAATTCACTAGATTGGATTCCTTTTTTCTTGTTCGTTAGATTATGCTTAATAAAAAAAATCTCATGAGGTTAAGATTTGCTTGTAATCTCTTCCATTTTTTTCAAGATCCAAGGTAATAAGAAATCCCACGTGGTTGTATATAACGTCACTCACACTCACTATCCAATACTCATCCTCATTATGATATCAAAAAAAATATCATCCTCATTACGGGAGAAAGTAAATTATTTATGGCAAGGGAGTGAGTGCTATTTCTGGAGGACTTTTGAGAGGGGGAAATAATTTATCTTCTGTTTCTAGGGCTAGGGCCGATAAAGCTGTTCGGGTGGTGTATGGTCCCTTATTAGATTATAGAGGAAAATTTGGATGCATCCGGAAAGCACCTCACTGTAATGTCATTCATGTGTTATTTAGGTTATGTCTGGATATGATTTAAAAAACACACACATAGATTCACTTATTTTCTCTTCTTTATTACACAAATGCAACCAACGGTGATGTCATTTGCAAGACATAACATGATTGTTGAATGAGCCTTCTCTTCATGCTTGTCAACTTAGTCTCATCGTCTACACTCTGATCCTCCCACTTGATAGCAAGAAGCTTCCATATCCCTACTACTTTAGCAAGACTCACATCTTGATTTGCCACAAATCGAAACTGTTCCCTTCAATGAATTGATTGACTTCACGTTCAAAGCAAACATCTTCAACTGTTGAATAATTGTGAAAAAAATAAGCCTTATTGAAATATGGCTTTGATACCAACTTGTTAGCCATAAATCAATATTAGAAAAGAAAAAAAACGTGAAACAAAACACGATGATTTATGTAGTTTATTAACAATATATTAGATACGACCACAGGTAGAGGAGAAAACAACTTTTTTATTTTTATAAATACATAATACAAAATGTCATATTGAGCGAGATTCTCATTTTATGATCAAATAATGAAACTCTCAACTAAATAATTGTGGGACATTATAATTTAAGGCATATCTCAATATCTATAGAGAATTGTTTTTCTTTTTTACCCCCCTTATAATGTGACAGTTTGGTCCTCTTTTATCTGGTAACTTTTCCATTCTATCAAGGAAAAAGTTTTAGTTTCTTATTAAAAAAAACAAAAAAAAACAACAACAAAGAATTTGAAGAGGGATAAATTCCTGTTGAAATTTGAGGCTTTGATGGAGGTAAAATAAAAGTCGTCTCTGCTGCCCGCCACTTCCCGTCGACCGCCTTGCCAATATTCCTCACTCCATCATCAACTTCTCCATTTTCATCTCCATCTCCACATTTCCCTCTCGATCGAACCGCCGATATCTGAATTGGAGTTCGTCCTCTTTCCAGTAGCTCTGCTGCTTGGTTCCGTCAGATCCGCTGGTGGAGCGCGGGAATCTCGTACAGGGAGCTGAAGCGATCGTGTGTTTCCGGCTGGATCTGACCGGAGATGGCGTTGTCCGGCATGAGAGGCCTCTCCGTTTTCATCAGCGACGTTCGCAATTGCCAGAACAAAGAGCAGGAGAGGCTCCGAGTCGACAAGGAGCTTGGAAATGTCCGCACTAGGTTTAAGAACGAGAAGGTTAGGCTGACCTTTACTCGCATCATAACTTCATATGTGATTGTAATTCCGCCCTTCTGTTCCTTGTTCTGCGAGTGCTTACAGTTTTGTCTTTATAATTACTGTCGAAATCACGCGATTACCTAATTGCCGGCTTGGCGTTGCGTTCTAAATTATTTCGAGAGAAAATGCAGATGCCGAATATATGGTGTAGTTTTGAGCTGCAAGGAAAACTGTATCAATGGATTATCCTTTGAGTTTTCTCGGTCATTTAGCATGCTCCGTAGTGTTTCAGGATTTATTTTATAGTAATTTTACAGTGAGTGAATTGCGTTTTATTGCTCTACAAATGATGGAATAATATTTTGGTTTCAAGTACTTAATACAAGCCAACAAAAACATAGCTCAAGTGTATGACCTAGTACCAAGAGCTTTTGAATTCAAATTTCCATTCCAAATGTTGTTGAATTAAAAAAAAAGATAACATTTTATATGCATACAATACTTTTTTGAGAAAGGTAAGATTTTTTTTAAATATTCACGGGTGATCGGAATAGCTAGCTTATGCGCATACCTTCTTTATTTTCATGGAACAACTGAAACCCTACTACATTTGAGTTTTATGGAAACTCATAAGAAATTAATTATTAGATCTGTGACTACTAGAAATCATCTCTCTAAATTCCCGAAGTCTTTATTTAAGCATTAGGCCAATTGAGGATGGTTTCTAGAAAGGTTAATTTTTTGATTATGTAGACTTATGTGATCAATCCTAATTCATTAACTAAGTATTTAATAATGAGTCCTCAACCATTTACTAAAAAAAGGGTCAGTGTAGTAAGATTGAAGCAAGGACTCCGAGTCAGCAGTCTCTACGTGAGCTCCGCACTTAGCTAATGAAGTTTAAGGTGCCTATGCTCTAATACACAATTTTGTATTCAAGTAATGCCACACTCTAAATTGGTGGAGTGTGTAAAACATATTTTTTTTTAAAGAACAATAACTTTTGTCTCTTTTCAAGTTGATGTGCGTTGCACTAGATGATTAATTGGTGGATCACTTTTTTTTTTTTCTTTAAATGTCCGTGAGTGTTTGGGCCAGCTTACGTCCACCTCGACTATTTTCACGGAACAACTACTTTGTCCTACAATATTTGGTTGCCAAGGAAACCTATAGAAAAATATTTCTTCTTTGTAGATGGCCACTATGGATTGATCCTTTGTCCATAGATTCTTTTTTATTCCCTTTAAGTAAAACCTTTGGAGGAGACTACCACGTACTTTTGTCTGAACTTGCTGTGCCCAGAGGGATTAAGGACATACTATACCTTCTCTGTGTGTGAATGTTAGAAAAAACAGGACCTAGTTTGTGAGTGATTTGATGAGGAAGGATAGGAAAGTATTCCTAGGAGAAGAAAAAGGGTGGAAGTTATTCCACTTGGAGTGCTTTGCATAAGGAGTTTTGTAATTGATTTGTGCCAATTTGGAGAGTATTGAAGGCTTTTGCCAATGGTGATATATATATAAAAATTATTTTATAGGCTCCTTTTGTTGTTTTAGGCTCTTGCCATTAGTTCTTTTGATAAACTTTGTTCAAGGTGTAATGCCTGATTGATCAAAGGATATCTCAATGAAAATGGAACATAGCTATATTACGATTGATATTTGAAATGAAAACAAGCACCTTTGCTCAAAATAATTTAGAGATCAATTGTTGGAGGTTTATGAAGCCTTAAGCCCTTAACAGCCTAAGCACAGTGTGTTAGTATGGGCTAGAGGGTCAAGCACCTTGATTTAAATAAAGGTAGCATTATAGCATGCAAAGCTTGTCTTCAACTTTGTGCTTGTGTCCAGGATACAAGTATCGTATAAGATTATTCTGATTGTTTCAGCAAAAAGGCCAGCTCCTAATGTGATGGGAAAAAAATCATATTTCCCTTGTGTTTCGATTTATTGGGTTTAATTTTTTGACTACCATGTCAATACATTTTGTAAATATTGACATATGTTACTTTTTTTATAAATCGACATACTTTACTAATGAGACTGTTTTGTTAATAATGGCTTTTAACAGGGTCTGACGCCTTATGAAAAGAAAAAGTACGTCTGGAAAATGCTTTACATTTATATGCTTGGTTATGATGTTGATTTTGGTCATATGGAAGCTGTATCTCTTATATCTGCACCCAAGTACCCTGAAAAGCAGGCAAGTTTTGGCACCTTTCATGCAATGCTTTTGATTTAGTTTCTTGATATCAATTAAAAGAAATTCTCTACTTTTAATAAGAGTATAGCCAGCTCCGATTTTCCGGTTTCAAAAAAAAAAAAAAAAGTATAGTCAAGCTGGCATAAAATGTGTGTTTGTGACCAAAAAGTCATGGGCTTTGAACTAAAAAAAATATTCTCTACTTTTAATTGATTCGTGTGATTTAGTAATTGCAGGTTGGCTATATCGTCACATCATGTTTGCTTAATGAGAACCATGATTTCTTGAGGTTAGCGATAAATACTGTACGCAATGACATTATTGGCCGCAATGAAACTTTTCAATGCCTTGCGCTGACTATGGTATGGGCATGGAGACTTAAATTAATTTAATTCTAAGTTATTTTAATTTTACCTATATAATTGTAGCTATCGACTTTTCTTTGTGTAGAATCTTTTTGATATGTCATAACATATGATTGGGTATATCATTAGAACAATGGTTCTATCAATTTCAATTACATCTTCTAACATGGTCTAGCTGCTTAAAGAATTTATGGCTTGTTCACTCTAGAACTCTTAGCAAAATAGTTTTCTATAAAATAATTTTTTTCGATCAAAGATTCTTCTCAATTGGACGTAAAGAAAGTTTATTCTAGCTGTCACAAACCCTCAAAATAGCACAAACGCTGCTTGCCACAAAAAAACAAACTTTTGTCACAAAATGACGAATAGAGAAGAAGCTCTACGAACAACTCTTTACAATACTCGTGGTTATTTTTTATAAGAAATGAAAGCTTCCACAAGATTTTGGGACAGGTTTAGAGCCATTTTTACAATAAGATAACACGAACCACGATAAATACAAAACTCCGACTCTTAGGAAGTTGAACGTCCTCGGAGATGAGAGGGTGGTAAATGGAGGAGAGGGGCTTGCACCATCGGAGATGAGAGGGTTAAGTTGATCAGCCTCCTCTGTCGCTGTCGATATGGACAGCGCTAGGGGGGATGGAGAGTTTTCCTTTGTGGTCGAGAGAGAATATGCTAGAGAGAGGTTCCAGGGAGCTTAACAATACTGAAGGTTGACAAAGCTAAAGCCGAATACCTTAAAAAACAACTCTAAATAGCTGCAAGAAAATCACATCTCCTTTGGATATCATATGGTCAAGGTCCTTTTGCTACCCTTTTGCAAAGAATAGAATACAACTAAGCAACCCGACAAAAAGGGATCCTTTGACCAGAATTAGACCCAATGAGTTACCACTTTCATGCAATTCAGCCACACCAAGAATTCAACCGTAGAGTCCCCAAGGGGCAACTTTGTTGGTATTGGCTTGGAGTTTTCAAACTCTCTTGAAGGTCAAGTTTGAAACCTACGAGTGAGCTTAACTGTAAAATCCCTAATTGTCTTTCGAGTCCATGCCTTCAGACGTGCACAACCAGAGGTGTCATAGGTAGGCAACCCCAATTTCCCAGTCATTAGAAAAGCAAAACTTAACCTTGGAAACCTTAAACTTCCTCAAATAAGATAGGAGAAAACGTAACCACTTGTTGAGAAAGCTAACGAGACATGGAAAAAAACTATAAGAACAACCTTTTGTCTTACAAGAACCCCAAAGGCGGACAACTCCCTAATGGGAGTGTTGACATTATTTAATTGTGAATTGTGTTTTTATGATATAGTTTTGGTTCTCACATTCATTAGCTTGCCTTCATTGTTTGGGAGGAATGTAGAGCCGAGTTTTGATAATGACAATATTTTTTTTCGGACTTTCTGGACAAGGTAAAGAATTAACGACTCTACTGACTTTAAATGTTCATTTTTTTTTTATCCATTTTCTTAGGTTGGAAATATTGGGGGGCGAGAGTTTGCCGAGTCATTAGCACCAGATGTCCAAAAGTTGCTTGTAAGTGATCAGACAAAATTTCATTTTTTAATTGATGTTAGAAGATAAACAATGGCGTGAAATAAAATTTCTTTCTCCAGATTTCAAGCAGCTGCAGACCACTCGTGAGAAAAAAAGCTGCATTATGTCTTCTGCGTTTGTATAGAAAAAATCCTGATGTTGTCAATGTAGACGGGTGGTATGCTTCAGTTTTAATTTCTTTATACTATTATGTTTCCCCTCGTCTTTTCCCTCTCTAATCAGTCAACATTTATAAATTATACAGGGCAGACCGGATGGCACAACTTTTAGATGAGCGTGATTTTGGTGTTTTAACATCTTCCATGAGCCTTCTTGTTGCTCTTGTATCGAACAATCACGACTCATATTGGAGCTGTCTTCCAAAGTGTGTTAAAGTTCTGGAGCGACTTGCTAGGAACCAGGATATTCCACAAGAATACACATATTATGGTATCCCATCTCCCTGGCTTCAGGTTTGTAGTGTTCTGCTACTGAATTTCTGATGTGATGGATACTATACTGGACAAGTTCTTTAGATGTTTATATATTTGAGCAACTGTACCTTACATGCTCTAAATTGGTGCTGATTTCTTCCTTTGAAAAACACCCTGTTCTGGCAGTATCAGAAATATAGTTCAAGGTCATTTTTTTACAGATTTTTTAATGTATTTGTTTGTACGCTTACTTGTGGGTTAGTTTTATTTATACCATTCCTCAATTTAACCAATGCCTAACCGGAAGTTAGTAAATCATAGTGTTCTCCAATCTCCTCATAAGATCTTATGAGTTTTCATCGATTTTCATTTCGATATGATGAAAGCTCATTCTGTAGGATTTCTTTATATAGGAAATTTGCATGAGCAATTTGTTTCAATTTGTATGAGTTCACTAACTTCTTTTACTCTGTTTAGGTGAAAACCATGCGGGCTCTTCAGTACTTCCCTACAATTGAAGATCCGAATACCCGAAGGTCATTGTTTGAGGTTCGTTTGCTTGTAAGATCGTGTCTCTAGTTTTGTAATTCCTTAACAGGATCATTCATCTAACTGTGGGATGTATTACCAGGTCTTACAAAGGATTTTAATGGGAACAGATGTTGTGAAGAATGTCAATAAGAACAATGCATCACATGCCGTTCTGTTTGAAGCTCTTGCTCTTGTATGTGGGAAATTTTTATATCCACCGTCATTTTAATAGATAAATTGAATGTATAAATTTGCATTTTGATTTATGTTTGCTATTTATGCATGTTATTGCTAATTCCAAGCTTTAGTTTCTTTTGAAGAAAACAAAATAAAAGCTTTATTTTGTCCAGAATTGCATGTTAATTTTCCTTGCTATTTGTAGTAGAGTGGGAGGCTGTGCATTGGTCATAGACTCAAACTCATGTTCTCCATTACCTATTGCTTCTGTTAGAATTTCAGCTTTTTTGTTTTGCAAGAAGTTTAGTTTTAGTAGTGTCAATGGTGAAGAATACATGATCAATAAACAATTCTTTAAAAAAGGATCATATACTAACTTGTTTGTTGCCTATTGCATTCAAACCGTTTGTCATAGGTAATGCATCTTGATGCTGAGAAAGAGATGATGTCTCAGTGTGTTGCCCTTCTTGGAAAGTTTATAGCAGTTCGTGAGCCAAATATCCGATATCTTGGCTTGGTAAGTTATTGTGTACCTTATAATCTTATGTTAACTGATGACTTAGTGGTGAGAACCAGACCTAGAATGAAGTGATTTTGATCTTACGTTCCTCTTGTGCAGGAGAATATGACTCGGATGTTGATGGTGACAGATGTTCAAGATATCATCAAAAGACATCAAGCTCAGATCATAACATCATTGAAGGATCCTGATATTAGGTAAGTAATAATCTGCAACAGTTTATCTATGTAATTTATAATGATGAAATTTGAGATAGTTTTGAATAATTATTAAAATCTCGTTTGATGCTGCATTGTATTTCATGCAAAAGTTCATAATCCATAATCCATATGTAGTAGATTGCTTACAACATGGCATGGCCATGTAGGTTCAGAAATTTAGTTTCTTCCTTCCAAATGTTCAACGATTTAATTCAATGAAAATATGTTTTCATTGGCAGTCGTATTTTTTCTTAAAAACATCTCTCCTGAAACGCTCTAGAAACCCTAGACCCTTTTTCTTTCTCCCATCCCCCTTCGAGCCCCTCACCGGAACAGCACGCCCAGTTGTCCTCCCAAAATTTGGTAGCGTCACCTTTGCCAACCACACTTTTCACATACTTTAAGGTGAGATATTTAGTATCATTGATAGCTCTACAAGGAAATGTGTTTAACTGGCCCATTACTCTCCCGGCGGATCCTCACTCTTTATTATCTTCCACACTACTTGGTCATCCTTTCAAGAAGGAGAAGAAATTTTTATGGGAACACTTTATCCGGGGATTTTGCTAGAACGTTTGGTTGGAGAGAAATAGGAGGATATTTCAAGGGAAAAGTTCACCCTACTACTGTTTTTTTGACACCATCACTTATTATGTTATATCTTGGTGTAAACTTAATCCTCTTTTTTGTTCTTATAGTTATGAAACTCTACTTAATTACTGGAGATCGCTTATTTGATCTTTAGTAATTTATATCGCTATATTGTAATTTCATGAATTAATGAAATTGTCTCTTATCCAAAAAAAAAATATAGCTCTACAAGGAGCTATCAAGGCCCATTTGAAAACTTGGTGAGATATTTAGTATCATTGATAGCTCTACAAGGCCCATGTGAAGACTTCAAGTTTATAGAGTTCCTTAGAGAAGGGATTTCACCATATTTGGCCCCAGTAAGATTTCTCCAAAGAGCTTCCCTCTCAAATTAAAACCACCAAGTCCACTTTGCTAGTAGAGCTTTGTTCTTTGTATGAAGATCACTGACCGGCCCCCCTCATGAATAGGAGGAGTTTTGGCTTTTGACCTTGATTAGGTGACTAGCACAAGATCCATAGTTCCCCCTCCAAAGGTAGTTTATGAATAGCTTTTCAATGATTATTTCTTGGCACGAGGTGAGAATATGGTTATTTCCAAATAAAAATAGATGTGTTCTACATTTCAAATCAACTCAAAAAATAATTATGATTTCTCAAATTCTGGGAAAAAGTAAATTGACTGGAGAAGTATTTCTTGGCATGAGGATTCTTTAGTTATTTTTATATGTGCGTATTGGTGACATCATGAGTTATTTGACCTACTCATGAAGCTGGGATAGGCCTGTTGAATCACTTAAGAATTGGAAGGGATAAAGTTTCAGTTGCATTTAACATAAAAATGGCCCTTTTGTAAAATGACTTGATGAATAAATCGAAATGATTCTCAAGTTTTGAATATATATAATTTAATTTTATTATAAATCTATATTTTCAGCATCCGAAGGCGTGCTCTTGATTTGCTTTATGGTATGTGTGACGTTTCAAATGCAAAGGACATAGTCGAAGAATTACTACAGGTATATTCATGCCAAATATCTTTAGTATTTTGTATGAACTTCATAGACCGTCTCATTTCGTGTCCTTTTGGGTTACCAAAATCATTTCCATCTTTTGTTGGATACTAACCTTGCTACTCTATTCATTGCCAGTACCTCAGCACAGCAGAATTTGCAATGCGTGAGGAGTTGTCTCTTAAAGCTGCAATTCTTGCAGAGAAGTTTGCTCCTGATTTGTCTTGGTATGTTAATACCTGATTTGGTAGATAAACCATGTGGAAAGAAACAAATCCGTATTTATCACTCATTCACTGAGCATTGCTATGATGAGAGACAAAAATAAAGATCTTTCCCAGTTTGATGTCTTGACTATTCTCTAGCTTTGTTGTTTTTTCCTTTTTAAGAGACTTGATGAACATGGCGTAGAATTCTGTTCTTACACAATCTCTTGGATTTCCACCATTCTTGATTTTTATAGAAAAAGATGCGTATAATTATAATAGATAATTATTATAAATGTGAGGTTCTCAATCTTTTTATTTTTTAATCTTATTCATCACTCATTACTTGTCATTATCTTTTGCCGATTTGTGTTTCAGGTATGTGGATGTGATTCTACAATTGATCGACAAGGCTGGAGATTTTGTAAGTGATGACATATGGTTCCGTGTTGTTCAGTTTGTTACAAACAATGAAGATCTGCAGGTACCTAATCCTCTGCATCCCATTTTACACCTCGTTTTCATAATATAGTTATTGGTTTTTTTTGAGTAAGAAAACTGGGTTTTGTATTATTGGATGGTGATTTTATGCATTCAATCAGTCTTATGCAGCAATAAAAGCGAGAGAATATCTTGATAAACCTGCTATACATGAGACGATGGTCAAGGTGTGTAGATCTTTTATTCTTATTATTACTATTGAGCTTAATTTATAATGATATTCTATATGTTTTATCATGGAGTTCTCTATATGTCAGTTATTTTATGCCCACTCCCCTCTCGCTTTGTATTTCTGTGTTGCTCTCTCCTTGTTTGTGTGGAGGGGTGGGGAGTGCTTTTGGAGTTGAAAGGAAGTAAAATATGGGCTGTGTGTAACTTTTTTGCATATATTTTTCTTATATAAAGTGGGAACATTGTTTATTGGAGGGGATTCTGAACATCAAAAAGTAATATATTTTTCTTCCTCTTTCATAATATGACTGATTTGGAATAATAATCATAATGAAGTTTGATCGGGTTCGTTTTTCATATATGTAATAGGTCAGTGCATATCTTCTTGGAGAATTTGGCCATCTTTTGGCCCAAAGACCAGGTTATAGTGCAAAGGAGTTATTTAAAATAATACATGAAAAGCTTTCAACTATTTCGTAAGTGCTCCTAAATTGTACTTTTAAGTGTTCTTTCTTTTATAAGCTTGTTGCTTTCTGTTTCAAAATATCAACTCTCTTTGCAGGACAACTACCGTTCCTATTCTTCTGTCAACATATGCTAAGATCTTAATGCACACTCAACCCCCGGATCAGGAACTGCAAAAACAGATTTGGGGAATATTTAATAAGTGAGACTTATGCACTCTTTAAACTGAAACTCTTTTGTTTATTTGGACTCGCAGTAAGTTTAAATTTTCTAATATAAATTTGTTTTCTTCAGATACGAGAGTTGCATCGATGTTGAGATACAACAACGTGCTGTTGAATATTTAGCCCTGAGCAAGAAAGGCGCAGCTCTGATGGATATATTGGCTGAAATGCCAAAGTTTCCTGAGAGACAGGTGCGTACTATTCCTTTGAACTGTCTGATGAGATGCAGTTTTATGTGGTGAATAATAATGAATATTCACCTCAACAACCTTTGATCAGTTGAAGGTTTTTAATATTATCTCTATTTTTCATATTTCAGTCGGCTTTGATCAAGAAGGCCGAGGAAACTGAAGTTGACACTGCAGAACAAAGTGCCCTTAAGTTACGAGCTCAACAACAACAATCATCAAATGCCTTGGTCTTAACTGATCAACGTCCTGTTAATGGAACTCCCTATTCCAACCAGCTTACTCTGGTGAAGGTGCCAACAATCAGCATGGTTTGTTTATTCGATTTTTCTTTTACTTTTTTGAACCATCACTATTGCATTCTTTTTAACGCTGGGACCTAGTAAAGGGAATCTGCTTCTTGATATGGTTTAGACTGAAATTGAATTTTTTTTCAAACCTAATGGCAGGATTCAGCTGACCAAGAATTGTCCCAGACCAATGGGACTCTAAATAAAGCAGATTCTAGCCCCCCTGAGCCTGACCTCCTTGGAGATCTCTTGGGTCCACTGGCTATTGAAGGTCCACCTAGTGTTATTATCCCTGCTTCACAAAATATAATGTCCGAAATGGATGGTTTTCCAAATGCAGTTGAGGGCGCTATTGTTCCAGTTGGAGAACAGACAAATTCAGTTCAGGTACTATTTTTCTTCAAATGGAGAAACAAAAAATGAAATTTCAATTCAATGTTTTATTATTTTATTTGAAACTAAACTCTTTTTTTTTTTGAAGGAAATGATAACACTTTATTGATAAATGAAAGTTACAATGGGGGAAGGCCAATCATAGGGCCATAACATAGGGGTACAAAAATACATAAATAGGTTATAAACCGTTGGTCTAAGATACCAAGTAAACAACAATACAAGATCATTAAATCAAAATTAGAAGGATTTTTATAGGAAAATTTAATGTTCCTATCCAAACCTATAGATTGATAACAATGGTCCTCATGAGGGGGCTAATCCTCAGCGGAATCATCCATTTTGTGGCTCGATCCCAATCTGTATGAAGCTCCCCTTGAGTTTTGATGAATTGTTGAGTGGAGGTTGAGAAGTTCCCTCAATCCTTTACTTCACCATTGTTTTGAGTTTCATAAGAACCTGGATTCTTGCTAGGTTCTTTGTTTCTTTCTTCATGTTAATGATATATGTCTGGTTTGATTGCATTTCAGCTACTAATCTGTGGATTACTCGGTGCTGTGACTATTTATATTCTTTTTTCCAGACTTGATATTTAATTTTGTATAATATATTTTTGTAGCCGATAGGAAATATAACTGAAAGATTCCTTGCCTTGTGCATCAAAGATAGTGGTGTGTTGTACGAAGATCCCTATATTCAGGTACTTTTCCCCTGTATTTTCATCATATCTTTTTTGTACTCCAGTTCTCCTTAGAAGAAACTAGTGGGGTCTGTTTGAAATTTAAAGGTTGTTTTTTAAAATTGTAATTCCGGATTTTTCATCAAAGTTGATTCTCTTTGTTTTTTTTCTTACTTTTCGAATGGTTATATATACTATACAATATCCTAACATTTACATGCCGCTTAATTGCAATTTTTAAAATATTCTCTGAACTATTTTAGAGAACAAACTGTCAAATACATGCGGTGGGTTTCTCTCAGCTTTATTTACTTATTTTAAAGCTTGAGACTTGCAAGCCTCATAATTGCTTTATCATTAAATCCTCACAGATTGGCATTAAAGGAGAGTGGCGAGCCCACCTTGGACGACTTGTTCTTTTTCTTGGAAACAAAAATACTTCACCCCTTACCTCTGTCAAGGCTATCATATTGCCTCCTTCAAATTTAAAGATGGAGTTCTCACTAGTACCTGATACTATTCCTCCACGCGCACAGGTAAAAAACAAGCGTTGAGTATTTGTTTGTGGACTGTGGTTTACCCAGAGGCCATTACCTTTCTTCACATTTCGCTACTTATTCTCTTTTAATGAATAGGTACAATGCCCTCTTGAAGTCATCAATCTACATCCAAGCAGAGATGTGGCTGTTCTTGATTTCTCTTATAAGTTCGGAAATGACCTGGTAAATACTCCTTGCTTTAAGTATTCTGGATTCCTCTTCTGACTGGCTGGCAACGGCTCAGAATAACTCATGTATATATTGTCCTTTGTAGGTAAATGCGAAGCTTCGCCTTCCGGCTGTCTTCAATAAATTTCTTCAGCCTATATCTATATCTGCAGAGGAGTTTTTCCCTCAGTGGAGATCGCTCTCAGGCCCTCCATTGAAGCTTCAAGAAGTGGTGAGCCCTTTATACTTTATATCTAAACACGATTGCCAAATGAAAGATAAACTTGATGGCTTGATTAGTAATTAGCCACTTCTTTTTTGGTGTTGACAAAAATTTATTGAACACAAAGGACTTAATGAACAATCGAAGCATAATTAGCCGTTTGACTCAAATTCTCTACCTTCTCTGTTTGTTTGTTTTTTATAAAATGAGAACAGATGGATCTGCAATGAACTGATAGCTTCTTTTTTTCTTTTTCTTTTTTTTTTTTGAAAGGACGAACTGATTGATTTTTACTGTGCAGGTTAGAGGTGTAAAACCGCTTCTGTTATTAGAGATGACAAATTTATTAAACAGTTTACGGTTGATGGTTTGTCCAGGACTTGTAAGTAGTTGCCTTCTTTTTGAAATGAGTCACGCTTTTAGTTTTTGCACAGAGTTCACCTTTTTTTTCTTTCTATTTTTGTTTAGGACCCAAATCCAAATAATCTTGTGGCGAGCACAACCTTCTACTCGGAAAGTACACAAGCTATGCTCTCCCTAGTAAGAAATACTTCTCCATTCTTAACATTTAACTATTGTGATTACACTTCTGTCAAAAAAAAAACTATTGTGATTACACAATCATTTGGCATTGGAGATTATGTTTTTTGTTGGTAACCATCATAATTGATAATTGGTCTGTCCATGGGCTCCCACTTTTTCTCAAAACGGCCTCGACAGGGAATGTCTTGCCTCTTTTTTTGTCTGGTTTCTCTCATTTTGTTGTCAATTAAGAAACTAGGTTTCACATAAATGGATTGATCCCAGTTCTTATTATCAGTTGCATCATCTGTGTTATTCAGGTTAGAATTGAAACAGATCCATCAGACAGAACCCAGTTGAG
This sequence comes from Sicyos baderoa, assembly GCA_037832685.1. Lineage (NCBI taxonomy): Eukaryota > Viridiplantae > Streptophyta > Magnoliopsida > Cucurbitales > Cucurbitaceae > Sicyos > Sicyos baderoa. The sequence goes on from JBBMEF010000003.1 coordinate 8,201,073, forward strand.
AATGACAGTTGCCTCGGGGGATCCATCGATAACTTACGAGTATGTGCTTTAGCGTACTGTTGCTCAGTTAGCTTTCAGTTTGTGCAATACATCGACATTTCTGAGATTTTGTACGTGCAGGTTGAAGGAATTTATCAAGGAACAGTTGATAAGCGGCATACCGGAGGCATCAGCAGCACCGCCACCAGCAAGCCATCCCACAGTTGCTACACCATCAGCATCGACAGATCCTGGAGCAATGCTAGCAGGTTTGCTCTAGGACAAGGCGATTCGGCATACATTTGTAAACATGATTATACCGTCGACCTACCCCGATTCAGGGAAAATCTTGAGGCGAATAGGGCTTGCAGAGTCTTAGGCATGGTTGCGACATCATATAAGTTAATCACTGGGGTTGGTCGAGTTTGAGTTTTTATTTTTGTCAAAAGTAAAGATGAGATTTGTTTTTCCCCTTCTTTTTCTTATTGTTGTGGGTTGGTGAGGGTTTTGTTCTACTACCGTTTCTTCCTAAGTTCTTCATGGGATGATTTCTGTAGTGTATTATTTGACGTGTAAGATATTCCGTTTAGGACTCAATTGTATGATTTACAGTTTCAACTCCAATACGTTCGAAATTTTGTACATTCAATTTTACGATTGTTTAATTTAGCGAACGTCACAAATGTTTCGAACCATTAAATAAATTAATTCATTAACATGATTGTATTCAGCTCTTGAAAATTATGATCCCACTTGATAAAGAATGATGATTTAGTAGAAGCTGAAATTAAGAATGTAAGCTTATGATATTAGCAAGCCTTGAAATGGAAGAGTGACAGTGGTCGGCCATCACAATTTTTACAGGCAAATTCAATCAGATGAGCACATAAAACCGTGCTAATCTCACTAGATGATAAATAATCTGATTCAGGTATTCCCAAAAAAAATGAGCCCACAAAGAAAATTGGTTAGATGACCGAAGATTTGGGAAATTTGAAAAATGGAGACAGAAGTAGTAGCCCTTTCTGGTAGAAGTCTACAGCTCAATGTCAAGCTGTCCTGTAACCGTCGTCTCCGAACGACGAACTTCCATGGATGGCTTTGTCAATTGATGACCAAAACTAGTCCAGCTGTCCTGTAACAGAGTCATGGCGTCCAGCGTACCTGAGAATCAACAGTCCGGCTCAACACGAACAAGTCCTAAGTATTTACGTGGATTTACATGCACCGGAACCAGAAGCACAAAAACCTCTGAAGATGACCAAAACTAGTTACTGCCACTCCCGGCAACGGCCACAAGACCACTTTTCTTCCATAGTCACAGCATCGTCCCAGGGCGAACAATGACTGTGTATTTGTAGCCCACATACTTGGCAAGCGAGATCGGGGATAGGCTCCAAATGTGAACAGATTTGGCAGTTCACAGCAGGTATAGACACTGCAGGTTCCAGTTGCTGAATGGAATCGTGATTGAAGATATCAATATCTTCGATGGACAAGGAATTGTCCACAGCACCCGAGGCATCTCGCGATGGATCTATTCCACCAAACTCTACATCATCAGGTTCTAGTAATTCTGTAAAAGAGAAGTAGGTCTGAGGTCCAAAATCCATGTCCTCGTAATTAAGACTGTCAAAGTCGAAGGCAACCGCCTCCTCGAGGCCATGGGCAGAGCTGCCCCATTCTGAGAGTGGATCTGTTTCATGCTGGATGGAGATGGATGGTAGAGAACTCTCATAAAAACCATCTGCATCGTCTTCTGGTTTTGTCTGCCTTCGAACTCGTAGCTTCTGCGGTGCTGCTTGTCCAGCTGCTGCTATGTTCCAGTCATCATCTAATCCAGAATTGGGTTCTGTACTTAGCTCAACTCTTGAATGAGAGAAAACAAAAGGATCTTCTTCTTCTTTGGGCAACAAAGGACTACTTGTTTCAAGCTTCATAGAATCAGAAATGGTCAAATCAACACACTCCACCCCTGAATTTTCCTGCTTTGTCAATTTTGTACGTGTTTTCTTCACTCCCTCTGGTCTCTCGGGTTTGGGATCCATGTAAGGACATTCAGGTGATTTAATCCTGCGGCACCTGCAACACTTGTAGCCCACTACATCTAAGATTTTTGATTCCTCAAGTTCAACAGCTTCAGCATGATACCAATCTGAAATGATTTGCAAAATATTAGGCAATTGTTTTAGAGGGGCAAACACAACAATAGAAAAAGACTGCACCACCAATCATAAAAAGAAAACTTACTATTGCAAGTCTCGCAGCAGATGTACATTAAATCGGACCTGTATGGCTTACTACATAAATGGCATATGGGTTTCATATGATGTAATTCCCATCCGCCCTTTAAAAGAAGAAAATTGTGCCTGAAATTGGCACCTGTGTCTTCACAATTCTTCTTTTTCCATATAACACCCCAGGAACAATTCTTCCTCTTGCTCTTTGGAGCTGCACTAGATCCAGGAGTAGCTTGTTTCTTCTCACATCGAGTATCCACCTTGTTTACAGGAGTAGCTGACGGCTGGTCGGAGACTTTAGGCCTTGCACTCTTGCGAGCGGTTGTTGAGCTTCGATGTTCTTTATCTTGCAAAGGTAATGGACTTGTTGGTGATTCAGTACTGTTTCCACTGTGATTAAGAGCTTTGAGATGACAACACTGCTTGCACGTGATTGGACGTACAGCATCCGCGGTACGAGAAATTGTTGATCTCACAGTACAGTGTACATGACAATATTCTGACCAAGGTAATAGTAAATATATTAGCTCTAGTTTTACTTGTTCAAGCATAAAGCTCAACTGTTGGAACAAGTTGGAAATTGGAATGAACCCAAACGATGATCATTAATCTCGAGAAAAGAATTATAATTAGAAAACGACTGGAACCATATAAACCCATTTTGGAGCTATTGCTATAAACTTAATCTTAAGGAAACAACTATTAATTCATAACTTCAAATGAATTACGCATGACAAGATAGATGTCAACTTTAACTTAAAATCATCCAGAAAGTAGATGATACCTTGGCAAGAACTGCACTTTACCGCATTCCTGCAGATTACAAGAAGAAAAAACTTTACTACAAATCAAGTTGGAACAGATTTTAAAATTATATTCAGTAGAAGTGCAGACAATTTACCTAAGAAAAACTTCCAAACGACATGATGAACATGATAACAAGCCCATAGTGTCTCTTCTACATGTGAGATAGAAAAATATATCTCTCTGGTAGGATTTCAACCATCTACTTCGAGATCGGTACACCTTGGATGATGACAAATTAACTTGAATAGAGGCTTCTTCGTACTCTTTGACCAAATATAAAGGGATGCAATTCTCTGAAAACCAATATGCAACTCTTCCATCTTGCTTCTGTTCTATTTCAATGACATTCTTCATAACACGAGAAGGAAGATGTTTCTGACTCCCAAAGGCAACTCCATATGTAATTTTATTTGCCACAACTTTCTTATCACTTATTCTTGCATTTCGAAAAATTGAAGCTTCAGACTCTTGACCTTTAATATCAAGGGTTTGTTCCGGACGAACAAGATCATTCCATCTCAAATGGAAGTCTAGGTTCCTCAACTGAAGACATTCAAATTCCGGAGAGTTAGTTGGTATTCCATTTTCCTTTTTGGAAAATATTTAGGAAAACAAAAGTTCAGGCCCCGTTTGATAACCATTTGGTTTCTTGTTTTTAGTTTTTCAAATTTAAGCCTATTCTCTCTCAAATTTCCTACAATG
>JBBMEF010000003.1:8204900-8222717 GCA_037832685.1 Sicyos baderoa
GTAAGAAATTTGAGAGAAAATAGGCTTAAATTTGAAAAACCAAAAACAAAAAACCAAATGGTTATCAAACGGGGCCTCAATAATCTCAGCTATCAAATTAAGATATGAACATGCAAAACAAGCGAGAGGGCAGGGAATACAGTTAGACTAGATAATAGGTAGAATAAGTATAACTAACCTGAAGGGCAAGTTGTGATACATTCTTACTCGCCTCAACAGCAGCTCTCCACACAAGCTGTCTGCTTCTTCTTGGAATCTCGGAACCATCAGTGTAGTGTACACCAGAAATCTTCCTTGAGCCACCTAATGGATAAAATCTTACAATATCAAATTACTAGCATCACATTTTTTTTTTCTTAGATTGAACAAGTAAAAGAAAGTATCTATCAGCTCCATATGAAAGAAACATAGGCATACAAAAAACAAGCCACATAAGGGACTCCATTGCTAGACGGCTAGTCCAAAAAAATCATACCAATAACATAATTACAAAAAAAACTTAGTAATTGCAACCCAAGTCAAGGCAGGGGACTCCAACCACTAGTCCAACAAAATCAAACCAATATCATTTAATGTTATGCCTAAACCAATATCATTTGAAGTTATTACACCAAAACCAAATACCCCAGAGAAAAGAAAAAAGGGCAGCATCCAATATGACTTGGAGTTGTTTATACCTTGGCGAGCTGCTTTAGCAACAAGACATCGAGGCAATGCTGCTCTCTGGAATACAAGTTTGGATAGCCCTCCTCGAAACCATAAAAAATTGGCATCTGAACGATCAGGAGAAGGAACTTCAGATACAGATTGCTTCCTGCTTCTCCTTCCAGGTCCACGTTTCTGAACTGTGGTACCAACAGCACTGGGAGCATTTTGACTCATTGAAGTTTCTAAACACCAATCATCTACTAGCTTAAACCAGTTACCAGAAAGAGCAATACAGCGAATGTTTTCTTCAAGCTGCAAATAAATTTGAGTTCAGAATAAGAACAATAAACAAACAGATTTTTTGTTAAAAAGAAAAAACTTAACAGAAACATTCATCAAAAGTACATGAATCAGCGGGGGTACATTTTTGTTGTATGAGAAAAGTGAAGAAAACAACCTATAGCTGAGTTAGATTACCCTTAAAAATGGAAAAACCCTAAGTTCAATTCATTGACGAGGAAAAAAAAATCAAATCAACCTCCTACGAAATTAAGTTTAATTGAATTTCCAGCAAAAAATAATAATAACAAATATAAAAATAAATGGCATGTACTACTATGCAATTTCTTTCTTGAATCTCCTCAATAGTACATAAACGATCCCAATTTCTTGTGGTGCACGTCTAGACAACCTAAATTTCTGCAGACTGCTGACATACAGCTTCGGCGAAGTAAGTGACCAAACATGCAAGTAGTTTCACGATAAAATCCATAAAGATCGCAAGAAACATGCAAATCTCTCTCAAATTAAAAGGCATGTTAACCATCATGGAGTGATTTAGTGGTTAGAGAGTCTTGGGGGAATTAAGAGGTGATGAGTTCTTGTGGTTACCTACCTAGGAATTAATTTCTTAGGTGTTTTCTTGACATCCAAATGTTGTAAGGTCAAGCGGTATGTCCTATGATAATAGTCGAGATATGCACAAGCTAGCCCGGACAGTCACGGATATAAAAAAAAATATTAAAAAAAAATCCCACCCACCTAGTTGCACAAAATGATGAAAAGAATTTAAACCATGAAAGTAAGATATGCTAGCATTACAACTTACTTCAAGCAAGAGAAGTTTGATTAAACTGCAACTCAATGCTGATTCTAAATGATGACGCCATTGTTTTCTATAGCTTGCACTTAAGAATGTACCACCAACAAGACCCCTTAAGCTCTCCTCCATATATAGAATGTACCCTGCTATGCAAGCTATATTTCCTTCTCCATTCTTCCCAAGGCGAAGACTTGAAAGGATTTTCATAGCACCTCTGGTAGCAGTCAGTGCAGCATGATTCAACAAACATCCTCTCTTGCTTAAGACAGCAGCTCTACATGATAGACACCAACCACACCTCTCCCTTGGAACCTCCATGAGCTTCTTGTCAAATGTTGGCCAAATGAAGCGTGATGCTGATAGTGAAAATGCCTTTACTTGCAATAAAGCATATGCAGAAGAATAACCACTTCTCTTACTATCAGATGCGTGGGTTCCCAAAACCCGAGTTTCTTCGGTTGAGAGAACATCCAGTTTATGAGCAGCTGATGAAGCAAATTCACCATGGACATAGTGATTTACATATCCCTGAGGCTTATATCGGGAGCCCATGTAAGCACAACAAATAGCTGACTTGATATCACCTTTCACTTTTCCATGACCCAAAAGACCACCATTTTGGCTTTGACTAATTGAATAATTAGAAGTAAGAGAGTCAACGATAAAACCATTAGTTGAATGAGCAGGTTGGTCCCGTATACCGAAATATGGAACCACCTTACTCTCATTTTCACTTTTGCATGTAGCTAAGTCTTTTCTATCCTCAAGCACATGAGGGTCCTTATGTTCTTCCTCACCAGCTGGAAGTGATTGAACATAGAAGCTAGCATCTTTTCTCAAATTTGCAGGAAGTACATCCATTCCACTTGCTTCGGGAAGAACTAAGAGATTTTCTGGAATGTCCCAATATTGCATAATGGCCTTACAGATGCCGTAATATATACCAATATATTGGGAGGAAGAACAAAGAACACGAAGTACATTTAGAATGTCATTTTGATTATAATATTTGAGGCGTGGTTCAGAGTTGATCGAAGTCTTAAGCCTGCAATTACCAAATACACAAAAGGAATCAGGAAAGATCTGAAGAAAAAATTCAATACCATGAAATAAAAATTAAAAATATAAGTAAAGATCAAAGCATGAAAGAGCCGGAGACAATTTGATTTAGATGCATAGAGATTAAAAGAAGCCTAAATAAAAATGTTGTAACATACACCACCAAGTGGTTGCAACTACCCAAGAAAATGTGCTCATGTGGATCAATGCCAAAAGTTTCTGCTCCTCTGAGAGATGATCCCTTAGTTATAGCTGGCTCTGTCTTATTTATACTGCATTCCGGACAATACCATGGCCCTTGAGGTATAAGTACCTTCATCATACCTATACATCTCAAATGGTATGCTGATGGGCACCCATCACAACAAAGCAAACTCCCATCCATCCCACACAGTCGACACTCGTCACTGTTTCTGTTTGAATCAACAACAGCATCCAAGTCACCATTGGTACCACCTTTTGAACCCAAAATATTCTGGTCTGTATAAGACTGCATCCCATGACTCTCTACTATAATCTCCATAGCTTTCCCATCCATGCAAGCTGAAGTTTTGGGGTATCTGGGATGAACCCTTCTAGGTCCATTTTCGGACAGGCTTACTGCTCCAGCATCATAATCCAGTCCAACTTCAGATATTTCATGCGTGTCAATTTCTGCTCTAAGCTCTCCAGATTCTAATACTTCATCACAAAGAATTTGTAGAACCATAAGCTTTCTACCAGTGGGAATGGAGTAATATTCATTACTTAAAGCATGCTTGTAAAATCCATTCCATTCCAGCCCTTTTGCATGTCCCATAACAATTAAATATTGGACCAAATAAACAGGCCAAGTAAGTGAATCTAGTAAACTCCAGTTGAAGTGCCTGCAGAACATCATTGTAAAATGAATTAGAATATTCAGCATTAAAATTTAATATAAAACATTCCGCTTTTTGCAGTACATCTTTTTTTTAGAGACAAGAATTTCATTGAGAATATGAAAAGAGACGTACATAGGATTTTGCAATACATCTAAGAATGTCATGCATAACATATTTCCAAAGTAGATGTAACGCCTCCCCAAACTCGTAACTTACAGAACCAAAGTTGAATTTTATATAAAGTTTAAATGCATGCACAATGGTTGCTTTTATAGATCCTTAAATTTTCTTAGGGGTCCAGTGCTATATATACTTCAAGTTCAAAAAATGTTACAGGACATGTATCCAGCACTTGTTAATACTCTCTCTCCTAAAATACTCTCTCCTCCCCATCCCAATCCCCACAGGTTTTAGCCTCCAGCCACCATGAACCACCAGAAGCCACACCTCCCTCTTTGGAACTATTCAAAGCGTCTATTTCCATTGATCATAAGATCTTTTCCATTGCCTCTGATAGTGAATCCCATGGAAGTTGAGCACTGGTCCAAGAAATTAGTCACACCTCTACCCGTGCTCTTTCCATTTCTTGGAAGTCTCTCCAATGGCTAGCCAAGTCTACCAACAACCTTGCCAATGAACCATGATCATACAACTTACAAGCTCTCCTCTGAACTACGAGGTGATGACTATGTCCTCTTCCCTTTCCTATATATTCACATTTCCAAACTGCCAACAAAACTTATTGCTTTTAATTTATTTAGCCCTACAGGTCCAAAAACTTGACCTAAATCAAAAGTTATATCAATTGCACTTAATGTGTTGCTAGTTACTAAACTGAGTGTACTTTATATATTATGGCTATCCCCTCTCTCCCACAAAACCAAAAACCAAAAAAGTCAAATTCCCCATTGGAAAAAAAAAACAGAAATTGAACATGAATTACAAAAGCTGCAATATACTGTACATTATGACAAATCTGTTGCTTATGCAATGAAATTTTTTACTTGGAACGGACAAAATTTAGGGTATGGGAAAAAATATCCTATGATTAAACAAGTTATTCAACATCAAAACTTTGGGATTTTTTTTGTTTTTTTATGAATGTTCTTATTTATTTGATAAACCAGCAAACTTTTATTGAGATAAAAATGGAAGTAAACATGAACATAAAAAAAGCCCACAGAAAGGAAAGAGTCTACAAAAAACGACAACTTAAAGAATAATTACAAAAAAACTTAGTCACGAAGGCCTAGAATCTAAAGAGTGTTTTCAAGGGCATCATCTTTCCTCGTCTATGGCAAGAAGCCATGTGCATAGGCAGAATTGCACTTCTAAAGAAATTGAGGTGAGCGCCTTCAATTAGGTGCTCTCCTTTCCTCTCATTTAAGAGAGTGTTGCCTTTGCCTTAGGCATGCAAACATCTTTATTTAATGGCACTGAATTTGTTTGCTTGATATTTAAAATATGTATGTTTAATTATTTCTTAATTATTATTCACGATTGTTGGTGTGGAATCTTAGTTTCTATTCCTTTTAGATAACTTTGACTTTTTTTATACTAATAACAATTTTATAATTTGTATTGTATATCTTATATGACATAATTTGTATGGTTTTTAATATTATTTAGTAAGGATTTGAAATTTTATGGTAATAAGGATACTGGATAAGTTTTCAAAATCAACTTCCGTTCTAATATAATATATAATTATGCATTTATTTGTTGTGGCTCGCTTTACTCGAGCATCGCCTTGCATTGCGCCTTCTGAAACATTGAATCTAATGAGAGAACAAATGTTGTTTGGAACCTTCTCCAACCCACAAAAGATTCTATTGTTTTTCTCACCTTACATAGTGTTTTAAAAAGCGCAAGCGCACTAAGGGGCAATGGCCCTTTGGAGCCTGAGGTGCAAGGTGCACCAAAAGGAGAGAGCCTTATTACACGCGCCTCGAGAGGGCCTTATTACACGCAACGCACCTCACCTAGGACATGTGAGGCGCCAGGGACTTGCACCCAGTCGCGCCTTTTAAAACACTGACCTTACAGACTCCAAAGTTTAGCACAAAAACTATATGTGATAAGAACTTCCCTTCTTCCTAAAAACGAGGATGGCCTAAGCATTCATACATCGTCTCCCCTAATTCCTTTGTCTGGCGATGGAGATATCAAAACCCAAACAAAAGCAATTCAACATTGACGTAGCCATCTTGCACTACCACAAAACATGGTCTTATCCTCACCATTCTTTCTACAAAGAATGTGACATCACAATCCTCACCACCATGTTCAAAGTGTTCACTCTTCCATATAAAACCTAACAGATAAAACTTGACCTCCTCTAGTCTTTTCATCTTTCTGATCGAAGCAAACTCCAAACTCTCAACTAACACATAAGGAAAGGGACTAACCAAACACATGAAATAGGATTTACAAGACAGGCTATTAGAGGGGTTAGGGCACCAAGAAAAAATATCACCTCTCCTACACCTAGACATCCTCCACCAAGCAAGCAATTTTGTGACCTCCAACATATCCTAATAAATTAATCACAACTGAAACTCAAGTGGAGAGAAAGACTTGGGTTCAAAAACAACATCTCATCCACTAACTTAAACTTCATCAGAGACAAATGATACATATTAGGAAATTCTAGACAAAGGGGTCTAAGGAAGAGCTAGTTTCAACCCCCACCCGAGAAATTAAAAGACAAGAATAGAAAGGATACTCATATGTGATACCTTTCCATGGATTTCTAGAAATGTTATGACCTCCCTACAAGTTCCCATCAAACTGAAGTATGTTATATTGACTCATACGAAGGGAAAGGGATTCAGGCTCTAGGTAAAACCAACACTATTTTGCAAGTAAGGTTTGATTGCAATCTTCCAAGTTGTCGATTCCTAGACCTCCATCTTCAATAGCCATGGAAACATCCTCCCACCTGACCATCTACCCCTCAACCCTTTTCCTCCCCCCTCTTTCCAAAACTTGGAAATTATTCTTCTTCAAGAAACTAAATTACCTAATATCGACAATTTGTTAGTATAGTTTCTTTAATTTTTTGCTTTCTTTAGAGGGATTGCTCTCAATGCTACAGACTCTTGCATGTATCATTGAAAGCAAAATTTTCGTAGCATTAATCCAGAGTTTCGGAAAATGAGTGCCATTGAAAAGTGATTAACGAAGATTAGGTTTGATAGAATACTTGTCTCTTTTAGACAAACTCTGGATTATGAAGGCATGTTATAGTAATTGTAAGTTCCCTAATGATATGTCTATCTACGCTAATCACTTTTCTTTGAAACAAGGTAACCACGCCCGTCCCTAGGCCAGGCTACGCTAATCAATTTTCAATGGCACTCATTTTTGTAAACATTGTTTGGGTCCTAGCCCCTTCAAATATGAATATTCCTTGCAACAAAGATGTAAAGTGAAATGAAATGGATGGTGAAAATACTAGGTTCTTCCATCAAATTTTGGATGAGTATCATGCTTATTGAGAGAAAGGTTAGTTAAAGGATTTTACGGTAACCCCCATAAGTCAAAAATAACGCAAGAATAACACTTGGTGGTGATCTAATGGTGTAAGGAAAACAATAAACAAAGAAGATCATGCATGTTCCCAACTGCATCCAGAACATGTGAAAACTTTGTGGGATTTAGTAACATAAAGACTGAAGAAATAACTCCATTCATCATCTTTTTTATAATAAACCAAACTTTCATTAATTCATCATGATTCATAAATCCATTGCCAATATCAGCAGTCCAAGAAGAAAAACATTATACCGAACCAATATTCATTGGGAAGAAAAGAAAGTCAAACAAACCATAAAGTACCTCAAGCATTTGGAAGCTATGTCTAAGCCGTCTGAAGAAAGAATTTCAAGATGCCGGCGTAAGGCACGCATCAAAGCAACATGAATGGAGTCCAACAATGTGTTCGCTACACCACAGTTCAGTGATCCCACAAAGTCATCCAAACTAAATGGAAACAGGAATAGGCGGAAACTAAATGATCGCAGGAAACCATACACAGATAAAAGATGTGAAACGTGCTGCTCTTGGATTCCAATGCTTCCGGAAGACGGCGGAAAATGTGGTGGTGGGATAAGCAGACTACCATCTTCGGATTCACAATCCCCGTCCCGAAACGACTCAACCGAATCACTAGACGAATCAGCATCCGCTTCTACTTCTCCAGCATCATTTTCAATTACATGATCACTGCTTAACTTGCTCAGTACAGATGCTCCATCCGGATCCAATTTTTCAGTGGTGTCTGTCATGTTCTTTCCGGCCACATTCTTAGTCTTAGCATTAAACCTAGCTGCTAATTCATCCAAACGCTTCTTTCTCTTACTCAACCCATTGTCGAGATGAGGATCGCCAATCAGCAACCCCCGAATTTCCGCACTCTCTAAATCCTCATTGTCGCCATCCTCGTAAACTACTCTGTATAATCCTTCCTCGTAATAGACAACCTTTCCGATAAACTTCCCACTGCCCTTGAACTCTTTCAGCAGATAACGCCCAACCAAAGCCACTGGGCGCGACATGAGGGTACGCTTGCACGATTCAAGTGCAGATTTCGCGTCATCGTTACCATCTTGAAGGTCATTGTTCCTCCTCTTCCTCGGCCGACCCCTCGATCTAGCTACTGGAGGTTCCATGGAAGTGCCGAAAAGAAGAAAAGGAAACAAACAAATCCGCGCTGTTCAGAGCAATATCTAGGGTTTCAAAACCGTCTCAGACTGGAATATTGCATTGGTGAGGCATTCAAAGCTAAGGACAGAGAAAATCCTGCAAAACAATGAACAAAATCAGATTCAATGAACCGCCAATAAATGGCTTGTGCAGATTCGAGAAGGTGAGGCTGGAGACATGAATTCAGATTTCAATCCTTACGTTTCTGAAGAGAATAACAGCGATGTCTTGAGAGCAAGCGATGAAGAAGAAGAAGAAGAAGAAGAGAGAAATTGCTAGGGTTTCTTAACCGCCATTGATAATGGGTCTGGGACCTCTCGAAAGAAGAGGGGGAGGTAAGGAGACCCACCCAAGAAATTTAATTTACACATCTAACCAACTTTACTTTCGATATTCATATTTAAAATTAAATACGTAAATTACTTTTTCTTTCAATGAGTCAACTCGTTAGTCCAGACCCGGAAGTTTGAAATATGGTTTTTTTTTTTTTTTTTTTTTTTTTTTACATCTTCAAATATAGTTTTTTTGCGAACATGAAATACAAAATTAAATAGAATAATATGGAATATCAATTCTATAAATTTATTTTTTTTGTTCCTTATAAAGGGGAATTTGCATGTATATTATAATAAGGCAACAAAATATTTGTAAATATAGCAAAATCAGATTTATAGACTTCATCAATAATATTTGATAGACTCATTAATAGACTCCATGGTAGACTCCATCAATAATGTTTGATAGAGTCTATCAAATAAAAATGGATATATTTGCAATATTTTTATAAAGTTACTATAATTTTAATATAGAGTAAAAAAATTGTTATACAAGGCAAATTTCCCCTTATAAATATTGTAATAAACTTTGTGGATTTTTATGTTTGAGTTTAAGATTTGGGGTGGGAGGTTTCGACTAAATTTTGAAGATTCAAAAACGGTATTGTAAATTTTACTTGTTGCATTATTTTATTTTATATTTTTTTAAAGTTAGGAGATGAACCACAAACTCTATAAATTAGATACTACTACTCTCAAATAAATAGAAGTTAAATCTTAATTTTTGGGATCGAAATAATAACCATGGATTGATGTTACCATTCTTTTCAATAGCTCGATGATTAAAGTATTTCTTTCGAAAAGTTACTGATTTGTACTACTCTATCATAAATTTTATATTTTTGTAATATATTATTCTTTTAATTCAATCACAATTAAGTCGAGAATTCAATTTTTTTTTTTTTTAACCATAATTCAAATTTATAACCTTAAGTAATTGTTTTTTTTTAATTCTATTGGTTGACTTTTAGTACAAATTTAATTAATCCAATATTAGTATTATATGCTAATATGGAGTCCTTACTTTCGTACGAATTTTCTTAACATACAAATATTATAGGATCTGACGGTATATCTCATGAAATTAGTCGATGTGCGAACAGTCTCATATAGATATATATAACAAAAACACAAAAAAAAAAAAAAAAAAAAAACATATATATATGAAGGAAAGGAAAAATATAAGATAAAAATTATAAATTGGTATATCAGTATACTTTTAGTTTTTTTTAGTATCATGACAATTCTATAAATACTTTGATAGTATAGGATATTATTGTAAATATATTGTTAGCTTAGTTACCTACTGCAAGTAGTTTTATTACTATTAATTGTATAGTTGATCTTTCTATTGTTTTACATTATTATTTTTTTGAAATCACCTTTCTATTGTTTTAGTTCAAACCAATCTCGTTGAACATTATTTACATTCTTTCTTATTTAATTTTATGTTTCGATGGAGGATTTCTCAAGAGAAATGCAATTATTCTCTTCAAATTTCATTAGTAAGAATATTAGTTTATCTTATTAAATGTTTTATCATTTTAAGTCATTTGTTATGATTATCTTTCAACCTCTATAATAGCTGAGCACGGAATCACGTAGAGATGTTCATTTTTCCTACGGGGTCGAAGTGGTGAATCTATGTTTAGGTGGAAAAATGAAGAGTGAACGGGGCGGATTTTTTCCCCGATGACTAAACGGGGACTGGGACGGGGAATATGACCCTCGCCCTCGCCCCGAATTCATTTACTTATTTTTAATAAATATATAATAATAATATAATATATAGCTTTAATTTTAATTTTAATATTAAATTAGCATATATATTTATATATTAGTAGGTTTCTATTTAAAAAAAAACACAATAAACTTGTAATAAGCATTTTGCAGTTGAAACTTGAAAGCACAGTAAGCTATAAGTTTTTTAGAAAATTTATTAAGCTTTGTAGGTGAAACTTGAAAGCACGGTAAGTTATAAGTTTTTTAGAAAATCTATTTCTTTTGACTTTGCACAATTTATTTGTTAAATTTACAAATTTTTATTATGTTTATATATATATATATATAGAAAATATGAATCGGGCGCGAAATCCCCGCAAAAAAAACCGTGAAATTTGTGGGGACGGGGATCGATTTTGGTGACGGGGACGGGAAATGCCTTTCCCGGCCCCGCCCCGCCTCGTGGACATCTTTACCAATGGCGTTGATTTTAGTCGCAGTGACGTAGGACTATGTGTTTTAATCTCTTTTTTTCAAGTGAAGAAACTTTACATCATTTTTATGTGGAAATACCTCGACATAATTTGGTTGGCGAAATGACCGTCTCACTTGTTTTAAACAAAAAATAATAATAATATATATGTTTTAGTCCCTCAAAGACGTTGCCGATGGTAACCATAATACTGTCGTCTAATTATCTTTGGCAACAATCATATTTGATATGATCGTTTGCAACTAGAACTTCACTACACTATTATATTTGGGAGGAAGTCATCCAACCAACCCTAATTTGAAAATGAATTTATTTATAGAAATACCATTTGTTTTACGATACAAAATTATTCGTATTAATTAGTTATGCAACATGATATTAGTAGATATTTATTGTAAGACAAATTATATTAATGAAATATGTATGTGATGTTATATAATAAATACAATTTATTGTCATTTAAGAACTCACAAACGATACAAATTGGAAATTAAATAAATAAACGTTTTTATGTGATCAGTCTAGTAAACAATATTAGTATTATATACATGTTTTCATGTCATATTTTTTTTTTATTTAAGTTTTTATGTCATATGGTTGATACAATATCGATAAACTTAAATATATTGGTTTTATTAAAATATTCAAACGATTATGTATATTCAGTACCGATCAAAAGAGCTTAATTGCCCAATCCTTCCGATATGGAGATTAATCGTATAAGTTTTTTTTTTAAGAAAATTAATTGTATAAAACTATAAGTTTAGTAAAATGATATTGAATTAAAGTGAAATCTAAAATTAATATCGGAAAATAAGATTCGTAAATATTTAATTTTATGTTGTAAAAAATGTATATATTTTTCCAAAGTATGTCACAATATATATCTAATATAAAAAAAAAAAAGAAAAAAAAAGAAAAAAGAAAAAATATATATATATATATATATATATATAAATAAAGGAGAATCTTGAGTTTAAATCGAAGTTATTTTCAAATTTTGTGAAAATAAGAAATTGATTTTTAGTTTAGGTCGAACATTGTATTTACTGCTTTTTTTTGTTGGAATCACAAAATAAATGGGCTTAATTATATAATCAGAATCAGAATTATTTTATTTTATTATTTAAAAATTTAAAATCAAGAATCAAAGTCATCTTGTTTCAAAAAGAAAAAAGAAGAAGAATCAAAGTCATCTTAAAAGAATTGTGTAAGCTTCTTTTAAAAAAGAAAAAAAAAAGGGAAAAAGAATAGAAGGGTAAGCTTTTTTTTTGGAATTAAATAATTGTTTTTTTTAGTACATCCAAATTGGAATTAAAGTATTGTAAGCTTAATTATGTCCTGAATCGTAAAATAAGAAAGTATTTGATTATCAAGTTTAGAAAAATACCAAAAAAAATCAAACCGTATTATTTGTTTGATAAATACGATTTAGTATCCGAAATTGCCGAACATCTTTTTCGTCTTCAACCTAAAAAAATACGAAAAAAAATAAAATTAACCTAGAAGCTTTTGGAGCCGATTCAGTGTTCTCAATGTCCAACAATCTTCTGGCTTTCGAGCTTTTGATCTCTTCAATGTAAGCAAAGATTCAATCTCCTTTGATTTTTTGCGTTCCAGAATCTTCTTCCATGGATTCGGTTGTTTTGCTTGTTTCGATTGTTCCTCAGTTCTTGAATCGTTAATTGAAGATTTCATTCGATTGTTTCAGATATCGTTGAATTCTAGGTTTTGATCATCTTATAGAGCTCATGAACGCGTTGGCCTCCACACTGCCCTAGCTCTTGTACACAAAGGGCAGGGCAGGGCAGAGCAATCAATTCCTAGGCGCTGAAGTTCTTCATCGCCGGTAAATAGTTTTATTTTGAGTTGTTTTCGAAGATTCTGCACTGCTTTGTGTAGTTACAGAAATTTCAGAGGATTCTCCACTGTATTTGGATGTCTTATGAAGCCTATTGCCACTATTTGCTCTTTGATTTTCATTGCTAGTTACCCTTTTCGAGAGGGATTTTGTTCTCATCGAATGTTTGGATTATGTTCTCCAACTTTTGATTGCCCCATTGACCGTTTGGTTTTATTAGATTAGAGACAAGTAAGATGTGGTTCTCGAATGGTGGTAGGATGAATGTCGAAATCCTTGGTATCCAATTTTCGTTGAACAGTGTGATACGATTCCTGGATATCACTCCCAGTTAAAACTTTGCCTAATGTAGGATGATTCATTTCTCAATTAATTATCAACTGATTAATTTTGGTGCTTGGAACTTCTCTCCCTCTACTTGTTGTGGGGCATTTTTCTATTTCGGGGGCATCATTGCCATCTTCTTGCTCACATCTTCTTTGCCTCACGGTGTTGAATAACGAAGTTAGATGCTTTTGGTTTGTCTATGGTTTTGCCAAATAAAATTGTCGGTCTTCTTGATTCAGTTTTTGTGGGGCCTTATTCTCATGGTGAGAAAAAGACTATGCCTAGCCATAAACTAAGTTTTCTTTTGGTATCTTTGGTTTGAAAAGGTGTGATTTATTTTTTCAGGGACGTTCTGTCAACCTTTGATAGCTTCATAGATTTGCTTTGATTTCATGCTTTGTTTTGGTGATACCTATTTACTGACCATATTCTTCAGTTTTTGAGTTTCAATCGGAGAGTTTTATTATAATTGACTATGGGTGCTGGAAATCTCTTAAACTCCTTTTATTTTGTTCACTTGCGCCAATGAAATATGGTTCCCTTTCGAACGTAATTCCAATATTTCAAAATTTAGAACTAACGAATTTTTTCTCAAATTATAGCATTTGAGATTAGGAAGGGTTGCATAATTGATGTTTTACGAGTCTTTTGATTTAGATGATTCAACCTTTGATGAATAACCTTGTTGTATAGGAAAGACAAGTCATGGGTTTGAATTTGAGTAAGATTGCAATCTGTTGACATGATTTGTTTTTTTTTCTTTTCCCCTTCACTATTGAAAAGATCAAACTTTAAGTTGAGGTTTATGTTATGGCATAGTAGGTCATGGCTGAGAAGAAAATTATAGCTATTTGTCAATCAGGCGGTGAATTTGAGTCTTGTCGAGATGGTACGCTTTCATACCATGGAGGAGATGCCCATGCTATTGACGTGGATGATAAAATGAAGTTTAATGAGTTCAAGGTGGAAGTAGGAGAAATGTTTAATTATGATGTGGACACTATGTCCATCAAATACTTCCTCCCTGGCAACAGGAAGACTCTCATTACACTTTCCAATGACAAGGATCTAAAGCGCATGTTAAAGTTTCACGGAGATTCGGCCACTGTTGATATTTTTGTAATCATAGAAGAAGTTATGGCTCCCAACATCTCAATTTTGCCTGCCAGTAGGTAGTTTACTTGATGTCTAAGCTTTTTATTTTTAATGTTTGTTTGTCTTTATTTTCCCTTGTCTGAAAATTATAGAACTGAGACTCTTTCAAGTTCTGGAGTGTTTCGCGCTTGTAAATATTGTCATTTTGTATTTTCTAGGTCTAGCAGAACAACTTTGTCAGAAACTGTGGTACCCGTTGATGGCACCCCACTTTCTGTTGTCCATGGCATTGGGGATAATAATATGGATTCCGATATCCCACTTGATGGTGCGCTTGATGTCGTGGATGACACAAATCCTCTAGTTACCCACATTGATTTAGCAGGTGACATCACGCCAATTATTCCTTTTCTTGGTTCAAGTGATGATAA
This sequence comes from Sicyos baderoa, assembly GCA_037832685.1. Lineage (NCBI taxonomy): Eukaryota > Viridiplantae > Streptophyta > Magnoliopsida > Cucurbitales > Cucurbitaceae > Sicyos > Sicyos baderoa. The sequence continues at coordinate 8,219,544 of JBBMEF010000003.1, forward strand.
GAATGTCAAAGGTGCACAGCAATGGCAGAATACCATTACTGGGGTGGGTCAAAGATTTAGCAGTGTTCACGAGTTTCGTGAATCACTGCGTAAATATGCCATTGCACATCAATTTGCATTCAGGTACAAGAAAAATGATAGTCATCGGGTGACTGTTAAATGCAAGGCTGAAGGTTGCCATTGGCGGATTCATGCATCAAGATTATCTACCACTCAATTAATATGTATTAAGAAGATGAATCCCACACATAATTGTGAAGGGGCAGCTACGACTACAGGCCACCAGGCTACAAGGAGTTGGGTGGCAAGTATTATTAAGGAGAAGTTAAAAGTGTACCCAAATTACAAGCCAAAAGATATTGTTCATGACATCAAACAGGAATACGGAATTCAATTAAATTACTTCCAAGCCTGGCGTGGGAAAGAAATAGCAAAGGAGCAACTTCAGGGTTCTTATAAAGAAGCATATAATCAGTTGCCTTTTTTGTGTGAAAAAATAATGGAGACAAATCCTGGTAGTCTTGCCACCTGCGACACTAAAGAAGACTCGAGTTTTCACCGTCTCTTTGTATCATTCCATGCTTCGTTAAGTGGTTTCCAACAGGGTTGCCGTCCTCTTATTTTCCTTGACAGCATTCCTTTAAAGTCCAAATATCAAGGAACATTATTGGCTGCTACAGCTGCAGATGGAGATGATGGTTTTTTTCCTGTTGCCTTTTCTGTTGTAGATGCAGAAAGTGATGATAATTGGAACTGGTTTCTATTACAATTAAAATCAGCACTTTCAACATCTTGTCGTTTGACGTTTGTGGCAGATAGACAGCACGGTTTAACAGTTTCAATTGCTAATATATTCAAGGGCTCGTTTCATGGTTATTGCCTTAGATACTTGACTGAACAACTTATTAGAGACTTGAAAGGGCAATTTTCTCATGAGGTGAAGCGGCTCATAGTTGAGGATTTCTATGCTGCTGCTTATGCACCTAAGCCGGAAAATTTCCAGAGGTGTGTTGAAAGCATTAAAAGCATTTCACTAGATGCTTACAATTGGATCCTACAAAGTGAACCCCAGAATTGGGCAAATGCATTCTTCGACGGTGCGAGGTATAACCACACGACATCAAACTTTGGGGAGATTTTCTACAGTTGGGTTTCAGATGCACATGAATTGCCCATCACACAGATGGTTGATGCGATTAGGGTCAAGATAACAGAACTGATCTTTGCACGGCGAACAAATTCTGACCAATGGTTGACAAGGCTAACCCCATCCATGGAGGAAAAGTTGGGAAAGGAAAGCCATAAGATTAAGGTTCATAACCTTCATGTGCTAATATCGGCGGGTAGCACATTTGAAGTTCGAGGGGATTCAATTGAAGTTGTTGATATTGATCACTGGGATTGTACTTGTAAAGGGTGGCAAACAACCGGATTACCATGTAGTCATGCAATTGCAGTCCTTGAATGTCTTGGCCGAAGCCCTTATGATTTCTGCTCTAGATATTTCACTACTGAAAGCTACAGATTAACATATTCAGAGTCAGTGCATGCTGTTCCCCAAGTTGACTTGCCAATACAGAAAGGTTCTCTACAGGCCTCAGTAACTGTAACCCCTCCTCCTACACGTCGTCCACCTGGTCGACCTACATCAAAGCGATATGGCTCCCCAGAGATAATGAAACGTCAGCTTCAATGCAGCAGATGCAAGGGGCTAGGGCATAATAAGTCAACCTGCAAAGAATTACTGCAGAGTGTTTGATATCGTAAGAATAACTTTCTTGTACATACTTGGAAAATCTTTGTTTTCCCCCCTTTTCATGTCCATGATTTGAGTTTAGGCATGAATGCATTGGTGAATATATAATGCATATATTAGTGAAGGTGCACATGAGTCTTGAAGAATCAAAGATAAAAAGTAGTAATAATACTAATACACAATGTTTATGATCTATACAGTATACAGCATACTAATAAATGTTATACATTGTAGCTAAGGCTTATGTTCATGTTAAAACTGGTTTCTGCATTATAGATTTTATTTTAATTTTTTTTTCATCCATATTATGCATCCTAGACGTTGAAAGTTTGGGAATTTCCACTTTTTCTTGGTCCAAATATACATCACATTTACATTCTTCGTTTCATTAGAGTCTATGGAGACCCAATTTAACAACTTTCATTTTAAACATCATTGAGTGTCTAGTGATCAAGAGAGTCTCGACAGACATACCAAAAAGTTATAAGTTTAATTCATGATGACCACCTATTTAGAAATTAATTTTCTATGATGTCATAGGGTGAGACGAGTTGTCTCGTGGAGGTGCACGTAAGCTGATCCGAACATTTATCAGAGGGGACATAATAGACCTGTATCGAGATAGTTGATGAGTTAGGGTTGTTATGTAGAAACCTGTTTGTACGACTAACTGAATACAAGTGTTACGGTATGTTTTCTTGAATAGGATTGTGAAAGACGCAAGGTCATCCGAGAGCTCCATTGTATAAAGGACAACGCTGAACAGTATACTTTTTTGTTTTTACCTGTACTTATTTGCTTCCAGAGGTAGTAAACGGTAGTCTCTTCTCTTTCTCCTCACTCTCTTGGTTCATATTTTATTTTTAGCTGTTTTGCTAACTTTCTTTTGCTACAAACAATAACGCATTAATTTTAGGAAACCAATGAAAATACAAAGTTGTTTCACTTGTCCTGTCCCTCACTGAATTCTAAAAACAAGCAAATATGTTGCAGTTTGTTCTCATCTCTAAATCTTAGTTATTTGCATCTCTCTCCCCTCCCCGCATAGAAGAAGGATGTCGATTTTTTTTTCTTTTTTTTCTTTTCCCTTCCCTTCTCTGCATGACTGGTTTAAATCGTAAATACTGGAATCATTTAGGAGGTGTTTGGTATAAGTATTAAGTTAATCCATATTAACTTAATCCTTATAAATCGTGTTTGGTGGACGGATTAACTTAATCCCTCAGATTAAGTTAATCCTTTACGAAATCCAACAATAATCCCCATATATTCTCTCTGCCTCGTTTTTCAAAATCATCTCTAATTAAATTTTTAAACAATCTATTCAACTTTAAAAATTATATTTAAAAGTTTATTCAAATTATTTTTTAGGTTTTATATTTAATTTAATATATATTTGTATGGTTTATAAATTTAAT
>JBBMEF010000003.1:8222817-8264148 GCA_037832685.1 Sicyos baderoa
AAATAATTAAATAAAAATAATTTTGATATAATTTAAATATCTTCCTAAATTTGTTAAATGGATATAAAATTTATATTCTTTTAAACCTAAATATAGATATTGAGTTAAAATTAAAATAAGTAATAAAATATATATTTATCAAACATATTTACTAAATGAAGAGTATATTTAAAAAAAAATGAAAAATTGAAACTCAACTTTACTTAATCCATCCACCAAACAACAGTCAACTTTATTTAAGCTTAACTTAATCCCTACATCAAATACAGATTAACTAAATCTCCAGACTAACTAAATCTCCAGACTAACTTAATACTCAGACTAACTTAATATGTATTAACTTAATTCTAATCCTTCCACCAAACACGCTCTTAGTACCCTAAACTTGGTACCAGTGTTTGACTTTTTCATGCTTTCACGATTTGCATAAAAAGCTGAATACTCTCAACTCAGCTATGTTTGTATGTGATAAAGTAAAACCATTATGTAGTGGTCTTCTTTGCATTGAAGATCTAAAATGTGATAGCTTAGATTGTTTACCAATTTTAATATTGCAAGGTATGTCCTTGTGGTATAGTCAAGGTGTACATAAGACGCTCACAATAGTATATGTAAAACTAAAGGTTCAACAAATGAAAGTTGGAAATCAAAGAGAATGTTTGCAGTGGGTGAATTCCTGAACTACCTAGCGGTAATGATCACATTGATGGAGATGATAACCATTATATAATCCTGACTGGTTTGCACCTACAAATATGTCTATTTACGGTATCCTCAAACTTCTTCTTCTTTTTCTTTTTTTTTTAATAAAAAAATTATGCTCGTGAGTGGGTGGTGTTAGTTTATGGGTATGTTGGACTAATTTTATGAGACAACTTGATTTTATTATATTTAATGTCAAGAAAATTTGTAGGATCATAGATTGTCGTGTATAGTTTTAGCTTCTTAAAACTTTTCATTCATTTTTGTTGCTTCATAATTTTGGCCCGTTCAGTTGTGGAAATAAGTGGTAAGATTATGGTTGAATATTACAAGGTTATTAAATTTGGAAACTAAATAAGTACCAGAAATGTTAAGAAATCTCACCGAAAGGTATCGTCAAGGGTTCGATCTCGAAAATCGATATTTGACTCTTGTTTATTTGAAAGTAGTAATACCTTCGTACGGTTTGTAGTCTTCTCTTCCCCAACTTTGTACTAAAAAAATGAATGTTAAGAAAAAAAAAAAAAAGGTGTTATTATAATAATAATTTTTTATTTTTTAGTTTGCCCAACCTAATTTCTTTGAGATTGGGTGCAAGATATGAACTAAAATTTATCAAATTAATTATCACTCTAATGAATACACTTCGGTTCCAAAATATGTTAGTCGTTATTGGAAATGGGTAGAACTACTACTGAGTTTAAGCAAAGCGTAGCAAAAAAAAAAGGGAAAAAACATTTTCTTTTTACTACTATTATCGTTATTTATTAATATTATTTTTTTAAAATTTCTCAAGTGTTTGAGTTACTGTAGACTAACTTCACTATCACAACATGTTTAAAAAAAAGAAGAAAAAAAATTCACCACCACATGGAGGAGATAGGGAATAGGAATGATTCTTCATGTTTGGGGTACCGGGAATCATTACCCTTCATAATCACGTTTTCCAAAAATCACTTTTTTCATTCTCCTCATAATTATTTTTTATTCTCTCCCCCAACAACTTTTCATACATTACTATTTTTTACTCATATTATATTTATTATTTTATTTTTCTCATAATCATTACGATTATTTTAAATACAAATAATCATTTTTCTCATAATCATTACTTTCATCTCAAACACAAATAATGATTCATCTTATAATCATTTTCCTCTCTATTCTCCTTTTCATTACTATTCATCTCTTAACCATTATCATTTCCTTTGCCCCAAACACCCCCAACAGAAATGTTTTTCCTAGGTGGGTAAAAAAAAAGCCCGATTTGCTAGTTCTGATTTTGTGAAAGAATGATATAGTCGATCACATATTTTATATTATATTATTGGTTGGCCTTTTTCTCAACAAACACATAAATGATACTTCCACCTTCTGATTCCTACTACCATAATAAGACCATGTTACAAATCTAAATCACAAACGTTACAGCATAGTGTACTTCACATGGACTCATTTCTTATCTTAAGCTTTCCAAGTTTAAAAAAAAAAAAAAAAAATTATTAATATTTCTAGATTCTTTTATTGTGGTGAATACTTACTTTTTTTTTTTAAATAATTACAATTATATCCAAATCTCTAAATATTTGCTCTAAAAAAAATTAAATAAATAAATAGTACTTTGACCATCCCCATAATGCTGGAATTTATATAGGGTGGTTACATTTATTTTTTATTATTAAATAGAAAAAAGAAAAAAACGAAATTGAGTTTCCCACTCCAACCTTCCATTTCCTTATCATTATCTTATTGGGAAAAATATAAGCCACCATTGCGATCCCTACCGGCAATAGGTTTTAGGGTTTATTTGTTTTATTATCATTATTATTATTAATTTTTTTTTGTCTTCAAATTCGCCTATTAATGAGATAGTAAATTTATGGTAGTAACTAACAAATTATTTATTTTCTTGTTTCATAATTATTTAAATATTTTGGTAATTTTTCTAAAAGGAAAACTAGAGAAATAGTTATATTTGTGAAATTATTTAGGCGACCGTCTAAATTTAGAACTATTTAAATGTATATCTAATTTTAATTTTTATAAATAAAAATTAAATTATGTGTAAATACAAAAGTCTAAATTGTCCATCTAATTTTATTACTTATTTTTCTAATTTTTAGAAAATAATATATTCCTTTAACTAATATGAGAGAGAAACTTATATATTAACAAACGTCTAAATTTGAACAATAAATCGAAATATTGAATTCAAAATTTGAAAATTGCAATTAAGAATTACGTTGATGGTTAATTTTTTTTTTTAAATACAATTAAAATCGTTTAACCTCTACAGAAGGGCGTACGTCCGAGGTCCGTGTGAGTACGACTGCAACGCCATTTTCTATGCTTGTTGTACACCCTGTTGTTTGGATGATGGCCTGATGCATCATTTTCTGAGTCAGATTCCAAAACCGAGGGGATATATGCTTCCATTCCCATCAAATGTGCTTGTTGCGTGATCATGGTCCCTGCAAATTTGTTTGAAAGTGATGACGCGTCAACGCTTATGGCAGGTAAGGAATGTTCCCAACCACGTATAGATACAGCCAGACTCATAAAGAAGTATTTGAAGCGATCGTCGTCGTCAGCTTGGTATGACGTCTAGCTACCTATAACATAAAGGAAAAAATTCGTTATGCTACATACTGAGTACAACCGATGTTTAACGCAGTACATAACATGTGCGTATGGTATGAGACACCTGAGTTTTTTTCGATTAAATTGACAGCAAATGTTGAAAGACAAGCATATGAGTATTCTGCCTTCCCCATAATGAGTTCAACTTCTCTCTCCTTGCCCTTCAACGCTTTGTAGTAGCTAATGTTAACACCGTGATTCTTCTTTGCATATTGAATCACATCTCCAAGGGTGCACATGAACTAGTTGGTGGAGCGAATAGCGAATTTAGCATAATCGGTCACAACCAATGGTGTGGCCTGCTTGTGATCATCGCGTACCATGTTCACAGGGCAGATGTGAGAGTCGACAAACTTCCTAATTACCCATAGGCTGTCATTCATGTACATCGAGGCGCGGATGTACCAGTTACATGTTTCGTGAATGCAACGTGATGTAAATTGTATAGGACTGGACTTCACCGTCTTGAATTGAAAACTCCGAGCCACTGTCATGTTGCATAGGATTTTCTTTAATTCATCATTGTTCGGGAACATTGCGCCTGCCCTTAAAACAATGGTCCCCCCGATTAAGTCTGTGACGTACATCTCAGTACGTGTTTGGACGATGCCCCCGTGAAACCGATGTACATCCACTGAACATCCCTGTCATTGGTTGGCTTCTTTTTTTTTTCTTTTTTTTTTAAAAATTTAGGTAGTTCCTCAAATGGTGGGGCTTTAAAATATTTTTAATTTCCACAAATTGTAGAAATAAGAAATGGTAGAAATGACATGAATACTTTCTCTCTCATCATTCAAAAACAATTTAGACATGCATCTCTAATATTTCCCCTCTTAAACATGTTCTCCAATATTTTGGAGAAACTAGACAAAATGTGGGTTTTCCCTTTTCTAAATATGGTAGTAACTAACTCTTTTGTTATTACTTTCAATTTCCCCGTTTCGAAATTGATGGCAAATTTAAGGTGTATTGGGCTCTTGGACCGATTGTTTTAATGGGCTTTACTTAATTTGGACCTTATATTGAGGAATGAATCTCAGGTCAATGACAAATTTATTTAGACATAGACTAATCAAATAAAAAAATAAAAACCAATATTACAATTTTTTTTTCAAAAAAAGACGAAAAAACAAACAAACAAATATAGTCATTAATATTAATGAATATTATCAGATACTTCCTTATAATACTCATATTATTGAATATTTATAATATAATATTAAAATATACTAATTATGATATTGATGATTATGGAGGTAAATAATATAGAATTTGCCTACGAAAAAGTCAGTATAATTTTTCAAAGAAAATATGTGGAATGGAGGGGGAAATTACCCAAAAAGACATATATATATATATATATATATATAGAAGAGGAGGGAAGGGCATTTACATTACGTAGATCATAAGCAATTCCCTTATTCTTTTTCTCAATTTTTTTTAAAATAAAAATTTATGGTCAATAAAAAAAAGCGAAAACACCAATATATAAAATTTTAAAAGAAAAAAAAAAGCAACCTCATTTAAAAAGGCAAGAAAAGCAGTGAAGATTTGCAATTTGAATAATAAACGACATAATAAGGAAGGGATCTACAAAGGTTTCGATTGACGTAGATGAAATTTTGTATTTTTCTGCCCGAACTCTGCGCTATGAAATTGCGCCGAGACTGAAGAAGAAAAAACACCAAAAATTGAGTCAATTTTTTTTTTTTTAATAATAAAAAAAGTTGATGTATTGGATTTTGGTGTAGTTTTGCCAAACAAGGAGTAACGGAATTTATGATTTTTTTTTTTGGAAAGTTGTACTTAAAGTTTTTTTTTTTTTTTTTTTTTCATAAAATATATGTATGGTAAGCAAATTACATAGTCGTTTTAGTAGTGTATTATAAATATTCATTAAATTATTACTATAAAAAAATATGTGACATTAATACGAATAACTGATTTGTTAATTTCTTTTTAAAAATATTCACATTTATAATTATTTTTTAGATTTTACTAAATTTCCTTTTTTATTTATTTATTTAATTTTAATTTAATCATATCAGTTCACACAGTTTAATATAAAATTATTTAAGCATAAAATAGTTTATATAAAATTATTTATAAAGTAAATGACCATTCATGTATTAAACATTTTGCTTCCTTCGTAATTTTTTTTTAATCTTATTTAACTGTTAGGCAATCAATAATAATTAAGAAAACTATCATTTTGACAAAAGAAAAGAAAAAAAGGAGAGTAGTTAGAAGAAGACAAAATTAAAGAAGAATAATGTGGTGCGGTTAACAATTACAATGGTAGATTTCATTTTATAAGAGGGAAAATGACCAAAAAAGTTTTATCAACCAAACCAGAGGAATGAAAAGAAGAAAGAAAGAAAATTTTAAATAAATAAATTATGAGTTTGGAATATGCTGATTCTATTTGTTATTATATTCTACCCCATTTATTTTGTACTGTTGCACCCATTTATTATATGCACCCAACATAAATTAGCAAACAAACTGACAAACACTAAAAAAGAAAAAAGAAAAAAGAAAAAAGAAAAAAGAAAAAAGAAAAATATATATAAATCTTACAATATGGAGCCAACTTGAGATTTCTTTTTTATTCTTTCCATGGAGAGGAAGAATATATATAGGGCCAAAAGTGACCCCAAAATGGTTGATATATAGATTCTTTGGTGCAAGTGGGCAAGGTAAAATTATTCCAATCTTAAATAGCAATCCTTAAGTTAAATGTCTTTCAAAAAAAGGAAAAATAAACCTAAGTTAGATGGTCTTGCATTGATCAAATACATACATTTCTCTTTTTTACTTTCATATACCAGTGGAGTGGGGTGGAAATTATTCCAATCTTTATTAGTAAGTCAATAGTTGGAATTAAAAATAAAAAAATTACAATAAACACTAAGGGTATTAACTATTATTTTGAGTGCAATAATTGCAGAAGTAATGGCTTATTTATTCAATTATGCTTAAATTTACGAGTACTAAACTTTTATCAATAATCAAATTGAATCATGTTGTAAATACATAGAATCTACAACAAGAAAAAAAAGAAAGAAAGAAAAATCTACCTTTAGCATATAACATGTTCTTTAATCAAGTTTGTAAGTATAATAGGTTATACAATTAATTAAATATAAGTTATTTAATTAATTAGTTGCAAATTAGGTATTAAGTAACATATAAGTAATATAAGTTATTATTTATTGTAATTAATTAAATATAAGTTATTTAATTAATTAAATATTAATTACTTAATATATATTTATTTATTTGTGAGTAAATAAATACTAACGTATATGTTTTGTAACTCTAACTCTCATACTTATAAATATGTATGTATTTTGAGAGTATAGACATAAAAAACAAAAATATAAAACATTTGGGAAGAATATTTCTCATACTGAGTTCTCCATTTGGCATTTGGAAAAATAAAAAGGATTTAGGCCGTGAACAAAATAGTTTAATCCTAATGATTATTTTTTGTTAACTGTTTTATTATTCTCAGGTTTTTGGTGTGAATTTCACTGCACACACTACCTTGTGCAACCGGAAGTAATTTATTTATCTATTATTATTATTATTAGAGAAAACCCAACAAAGTTACGAAGAAACAATTGATTAAATGTCCAAAAATTCCAACAAACAAAAAATGTTGCAATCATCATACAAGAAATTTATCGAGATGAATGAACACCGAAATATAAAGTCTAATCATGAATGTTGTATTTTTGACATTTTATTACAGGCGTTTGCTTTCTATTGGTTGAGTAGCACCAACAATTTTTCTCAACCCCTATTGTGGGTAAGGGTGCATCATCTAACTTGAGTTTAGTTATGTGACTTTTTTGGACAAATTTTTAGATATATATATATATTAAGTTATTTTTAGATATATATATATATATATATATATTAAGTTGGGTTGGATTGGATTAAGCTTTCAAGTTGTATTATTATTATTATTATTATTATTTTTTTAATCTTTTTCTAATATATTTATTTTTGAAGTCAAAATACAATGATACTATACTTAATCATAATATATCTATCAAATATCTATCTTATTGATGTATGCATTCCTTGTTAATATGCTAAAAATTTGTCTTATTCATTAATTTTATACATTATATATTTTCATTTCGAGTTGGATTGAATTAAACGAGTAAAAAATTGACTAGTCCAAGAACAAAATCATAATCCAACCCAACCCAAAAAAAGTTTAGTGTTTTTGATTTTTTGTATACCCTTAATTATGCCATTTTTAAAAGACCTTTTATTTTCTCAAATTGTATGTGGATTTCGAAATATGCACGTGTGAATTGAGCCCTTTTAGTTGCTTTGAAAAATAGGGTTTGATATGTATAAAAGCAGTTGCAAGTGTTGGAGAAAAAAATTAGAGAGTTGAGAGAAAGCATATATATGTTTTGAGAGTTTTGCTTAGTTGGTAAAGAAGAGGAAGAAAAATGAGTTACTTTTTTTTTTATTCAATAAAAGGGACTAATTTAAGGGGAGGTAGATCTTGGTTTTGATCTAACCACTATAAACCTCTTGGTACATTTCTTCTCTTCTCATCATTTTCAATTATGTTAGGTTGCATTTGATTGTTGGTTTCTACAACCTAGTTTTATTAATTTTCTCCTCCAAATGTTCTTCATCTATGCTTGATTAAATTATTTATGAGTTAAAAATTGGTATCAAAGCTCGTTCATTTGAGAAATTTTTACATTTGTTATCACTATGCCGAGAATTTTTTGGTTAAAAGCGTAAGAAAAAAGTTTTTTTTTTTTGATACAACAATATAGGGGAGGATAGATTCGAACTGTAACCTTATGGTTACTAGGTCGTATAAAATATCGATAGAACTATGCATTGACACCATTTATTAATTGTTGATTTGTGCAATCTTTTCTTCCACCTTGAACTTCCTCAAACTCTACATTTATAAGATATAGCTTTCACTTATTTGAGCTAAAGAGAGCACTATTGTTCTCGAGTTTATTTTATTTCATATTTCATATTTTATAATTTATTTAATATTGAAATCCAATGTTTGTTATCATTATTTTACCACTTTCGCACTTTCTCTTAACGTGCTTCACTTTGTAAAATTAATAAAAGGTTCAAATTCTTATAATTTCACTTTTTTTTAGTACTAATCACTAACGAAAATAAATCTAAATTGTGTTTTGTCAAAATATAATTTATCGCATGTGACTTATTCTTATCTCGGTAGACTTCTAAAGTCAATAGGTTAAATTTGATTAATAAAATGTTAAGAGAATCCTTTGGGATTCCAAGGATGACGATGGAGTTCGTTTGTGCTGGTTACTAATTACATGCATCAATTTTATATTTATTTCACACAAATTATTTGCAAAAAAAAAAAAAAAAAAACTCAATAAATCAATAATGAATTAAGAGTATAATTCGATTTATTCACTCTTCATCAAACAATCTTTTCTCTCTCTGGCTGCACATGAGTTGTAATAGAAGACAGAAAATGTGTTAGAGGATCACTATCAAAAATGTCCTCTATGCTAAAATTCAATTTTTTATATAAATTTTTTGGTATAATAAAATATTGAAGAACCGACAGTAGTTGGCTAATTAATAAATGCTATATATATATTAACAAAAAAATATAAAGAAAAGATGGAGCCATCACACGTTTTACGTAATTAAATCCCAACTTCTGTTAATAAGAAAGGCTATACTTTTTATTCAATTATTAAATGCAACTTTCACATCACATGTTTTCTTCCACAAACACATAATTAATATTTGCCTAACGTACTATTCACATCATTATTATTATTTATAAAAAAAAAAAAAAAATCTATATTTCGTCATTGAGATTCATTGATCTAGAAGTAGTAGGTTTAAATCTTCAAATTCCACAAATTTATCACATTTTATAGTTTATTTCTAAAGAATCAGTTTATCAATAGTTTATTTGCTTTATAAAGTTTTTGAAAATATTTTCAAAATATGAACCAATATATATTAGAAACAACAAAAAAGTAATCATAATTGAATATGCAACCGGTTTAATAATTTAAGCTTCATTTCATTTTTTTTCTTCAAATTATTGATCACAAGTGTTATTTCTCTTCTAAATTAAAGTACGTAGTTAGATTATGATTGAATGTTAATTAACCATGAATGCAAAACACATTTTACAAGAAAACCCAATTATATTACCGAATTCTGGAAATGCAATTAGCTAGTGATGAAAAGTAAATGATGTGTAATTAATTTCATAATCAAAACAAAAGCCTTGAAAAACATATCACTAGTTTGGAGAGTACAAGAAACATAAAGAATATGTCGGATTGTAAAATAGTTATAATATTAAAATATTGTTTTTTTTTTTTTTTTTTGCCAATCTGTTAATTATTAAATAATTGCCAGCTGTGCATTTATTGGTGGGTTAGAATCTTCGCTTGCGCATCAACCTTGTAGTAGAAGCAGATAAATTCACCTTTTTTTACCATAACTTTTTAACCATCTTACGCTTTACAATTGTTTTCCATTTTATTTGCTCCATTTTAATCTTACTTGATTAGAATTAGTTTGAAAAAAAAATGTTAAAAACACTAACCAAGGACATTGATGTATATTTATTGACTAAAAAATTATTAGTTCTAAACTTTATCCTCCATTATTATAGAACTAAAAAAAGTCACATGATTATATATTCTTACTTTCGTATAAAGTTAGTTTGTTATTTTTTAGTGTAAGGTGCTTTTTAAAAGGAAAATTGTATCATTTTATTTCATTAAAGCTCAAGTGGATATTGAATTTATAAATTTTATATAACCAAAATTAGTAAAGGTTTTAAAAAATAAAGTAAGATAGTAATGACCATGAATTTGATCTTGATCAAGAAAATCTTAAAGAATTAAATAATTATGGGTTAAATCTATGTTATAAATCTACCTAAAAATTAATTTTCTGTTATTTTTTTTTGACAAATGTTGTAGTCTGTGACTATGTAGGATCAAAAAAATTATAGAATATAGATAAAATATGCGTAAGCTAGTCTGAACACTCTACAGTGAATTCATGGCAAGCTAAGAGAAAAAAATGGTTGAGCTGTTTAATTTGTATTTGTGTAGAAGTGAAAAGCTTCAAATTATGATTGTAGGGTGAAGAGTAATTTGGTAGGTTGTTGTAGCACTTTGAATGTGAGATATCTTGTTAGAGTTTATGATGAATATGAAATGAAATCCTATGTGTAATAGGACGTTGTGTCATTATCAAGCTAAGGTGATCTCTTCAGACAAGTCATAAGTTAAAAGGGGATTTTGTTCAACCATGTTGAATGAGGTTCCTTGTTTAAGTACAAAAAAGCAAATTTAATAAATAAAGAAAGAACTAAGCTTGTGGTGTACCTTATTATAAGTACATTCAATGTTCTTATGTAACTCAAAGAAATTTCCAAATGAGCTTTTTTTTTTTTGGAATCATTTCCAAATGAGTTAAACAATAAAGTTTTAGGCTTGGCAAATATTAGCTAAGCTAAACATTTAGGCCCCGTTTGATAACTATTTAGTTTCTTGTTTTTGGTTTTTCAAATTTAAGCCTATTTTCTTTCAAATCTCCTACAGTTTGTTTCATCCTTTCTACCATGTATACATCTTTCCTTAAGAAAGTAGGGGAAGACCAACCAACTTTTAAAAACAAAAAAAAGTAGCTTTCCAATGTTTGTTTTTGTTTTTAAAAGTTGGTTAGTATTCTCCTATTTTCTTAAAGAAAGATATAAATAATAGGAATGATGGAGCACATTGTAGGAAATTTGAAAGAGAATAAGCTTAAATTTGAAAAACAATAAACCAAATAGTTATCAAAGGGGACCTTATGAATCTATTTATAATACTATTGTACATATACCATCCATTTTCCGGATGAAAAAAGAACTTTAATAATGAATAATCACTTTGATAAATATTGTAAAAACTGTAAAAAGTATTTAACAAAAACTTTTGTCCTATTTAGTCTTTACACTAAAGGTTTTTTAAAAAATCTATTATAACCATTGTACTTCCAAAATATTTATTTTAATATTATCGCTTTGTTTATTGGTGTTCATATCTACTTTTATAATAAACATTTTGCAAGTAAGAACTAATATTGTCACTCCATATTAAAAAAAAAAAAAGAGTCCAATTAGAAAAATATAATGTACTAAAAAAAAAAAATAATAATAAAAAGAACTATTGGATTAATGTATTATTGCTATAGATTGTAATGTGAATCTAAAATCTTATATTCAGTTTCGATCTACTTAGATTTTTGAGTTACATGTTGTACATTACAAGATTTTTGAGTTACATGTTAATGATTCACATACTTCCAAAACACCTATTTCAATTTTTTTTTCTTTTTCTTTTTTAGGCTCACCTATTTCAATCTTTATACAAATATCAAAATAAATATTTCAAAATTAAATAGACCAAAACAGATAACAAGTCACATTAGAGAAACAAAATAGTTTTAAACTTTAGTTAACACATGTATTGACTAAATTAAAATGTATAAACTTCTTATGCCATACTTAACTTATTAATATTTGTTTAAAAAAAAAACTTATTAATATTATTTTTTTGAGTACAGATCGAAGAAAATGTGATTACAAATACGGATTCCAAAATATATTCAACTTAATTATTAAAGTGTATACGGTGAAATACATTTTAATTTTCATCCCCCATGAAATTTTGAAGAGAGTAGAGATTTTTCCGGAGGCTCAACAATTGTCATCTCTAAATCTATACTTTTCATGCAAGAAACACAAGGTTGGAAACTTTCAACTATTTTTTTTAATACTCATAAATATCTAAATCAACTTAGGTTGATTTTGATTATTTTCATAGAATACATTATAAAAAAATAATTTCTAAATAAATAATCAATATTAAAATAATATTAAATTTATCAAATCTTATTTCTCATAAAACTTATTGGTAAGTGATTAATTTATGATGATTAACTAAATGTTGATATATATATATATAGGGAAAGTAAGGCCCCACATTAAAAGGAGGGAATAGGGGGTTAGTTAGGAGGTGAGGAAGGATATTGTGTACAAGGATTGAAAAAGGCAAAATTATTGAGTGTGATATAATAAAGATGAGAAAATATTTAGTTTGGGAGATTGAAAAAGCTAAGCAGCCAAATTCATAAGAAAATTAAATAAAAAGAAATAAAAAGGGTCAGTTTATGTGTCGGTTACCCCAAAAATTGTCACAACGCACAGCTCATATTTGCTACTAACCGACATTTCCTTGAGCCATAATTTTATTTACCCCAAAAACATAAAACAGTTTCTCCATCACCCATGTGTTTATTTAGTTTTATAATTACATCAGCAAATCATTGTACTTACCATTTCTGTTTTGTCTTCCCTTAAAAAAAATTGTATTTTTATTTTTATTCCTTAGGTTTTAATTTAAATTTCTCCATCACCCACGAGAACATTTACCTTACATCAATGGATTAAATTTCTTCTACCAATGGTTGTAGAATTTAAAAGAAAAAAATAATAATCAGGTTCCGATTAGAGAGAACCATTTTCCCTATGGGTGAGAAACGAGGTTGGAGATGAAAAAAAAGAAGATTTCATGTGTGGGTCTAAGACAGAGAATGTATTTCTCATCTCCATTTTTTCGATTTCTCTTAATTTTCTTTACATCTCCGTAAATATTAGGATTTTTTACTCATTTTATTAATAATTTTGATGACTTGATTAAAAGTACGACACTTACGTAACAAGTTATGTATATTCTTATAAGAAAAATAAAAAGATGTGTAATGTAAAAAAATAAAAAAGCTATGTATATCTATCTATAAATATGAAACAAAATACTAGATTTTTTTTAGAAAAAGAAATACTCCATCTTTACACATATCCTTAGTTATATGCCTCAATAACATATTTCACCTAAAATTCATTACTATATTGTAAAACTATTCCTACTAAAGCACTTCACTATGCTAACAAATTAGTAGCATCATTTGAAAGTACTTTATGAAAATAGTATGGGACTATTTTTTTAACCTAAATTTGAAACTTGTAAGGGTTTAATCATAAAATTTATTATTATTTTTTTACTTCAATATTTAAAGACGAGTGCGGGTGTTCTTGAATATAGAGTGAGTTATGTGGACAACATTATTCATATTAGAAAAATGATGAGGTTTTCTAACATTTTGTAAAATATACAAACTACCTATTTCACCTACAATTAATTTTGAAATGTAACTTTGTATCATCTAATATGATAACGAAACTTATTAAACTCAAATGAGTTTAATTGAATAAAAAATAAAAGAATTTAAGAACCTAAAAAGTCATGTTTTTCATTTCGCATTAACTCAATATAATAGGATAATGGTGTGGAAAAAAAAGACTAGTAAAGTGGATGTGGCGTGTAAAATTGAAGCGTAACACAAGGCTCAATGCCTACATCTTTGAAAACCAATGCCCCAAAATTCCTGCCTTAACATATGCTCTTTCTAGGGAATAAAATAAACTAAAAGTAAAAGCAATTCATTTGACCACTAAAATCATTTTCATTTTCATTTTATTTGACTCTTTTTTCAACTTCTTCCTACTTCATTTTCCTTTTTCTTCCAATCAAATTTAGTTATCACTTTAATTAAAATATTGACCCTATTGTTAGTCAATAATTTTTCTCTTTTGTATTAATGTTAGGTAATATTCAAACAAATAACAAGCAATATACATAACTGTCGGTTAGATATTTGTGTATATTTTTTCATCAATAAAAGTTATAAGTTCAAATTCTCAAATTCAAAATTCTGAGGCACTATTAATTTGTGATATAATATTCACAAAACAAAATGTCTCCAAAAGTAGAAATATGACCTCTTTTTCTAAGATGGGAAAGTGGTTTCTATTAAGGTCATCGTCCAAATCATTCCATCCTACTATGTATAACTTTTTTTAAATTTATTGTAAGGGATTTTATACGTATAATAAAAACAAGTAAAATATTTTTATCTATAACTCAAAGTCAAAATTATTTGATTTATATTTTGTAGTAAAAAATCTAAATTGAGTTTTATCATCGATTAGATTCTGTTAGTGATAAAGCTCAATCAATAATGAATTTATTCTATCACTGTTTGAATTTTCTATCGGTGGTAGAACTTCAAATTGAATTCTACTATTAGTTAGTGATAGAAATTAATGTGCTATATAAATGAATTCTTTTAGAAATTGTACTACAAATATAATAAAAAAGATAAAATATGGTGTGATTCTAAAAAAAAGATAAAATATGTTGTTGATGATAAATTCTCTTATCGTAAGACATTATGTTTTCCTTTTATATTTTGATTAACTAAATGAAAATGGATTTATTTGAATTTTTTGGTTTAGAATAAAATGTATGGATTTTATTCTTTAAATGTCACGTTTTCTAAAATAAATTGAAAAGAATTTTTAATCCTTAATTGACCACTTTCTCAACTAAATCTTTACATTTTGGGATGCAACTATATGATGGAAGATTCAAAATTGGGATATATGATAATTCATGGAATCATGAGAGTTGAAGTAGGGTTTCAATATTTTCCTTTCAAGTTTATGTTTATCAATATATTAGTCATAACTAGCTAGTTCAACCACAATGAAGGTGAAATGTTGGTTGTTAATTAAGCTGGAGTTGTTGAACAATACTTAAATAGTTTAGGTGGTGTGATTGGTGGATGCATAGTAGAGCTAGTAATTTATGTTGTTGTTAGACTCTAGGGTTAGACCTCGACCGTGTTTGATTGAATTACCACCAAATAATATTTTCCCATAAAATTACATAAATCAAAATTCGGTGGAAGTTTAAAACAAATTCTCAACTTCCAGATTTTAATTTGTTGGAGACATAAATACTTTTAGATTATGAATAGGGATGGGATCTTTTAGAGATTTTTGTTATTTCCATGTTTGGCGTGATTTTATGATTTAGATCAAATGTCTTTAAAAGCCGAAAATCATAAACATTTTTGTTTGGGAAACAAAAATGGGTTTTGTTTATTTTCTTTTTCTTTTTTAGTTCAACTTGAGGAAGGAGATTTATATATATTTGTGTGGGGGCAAATATAAATTATGTACTTTCTGGTTTGAATTGTATTTTACAAAATATCTTAAAAAATGTATTACAACAAAAATGGTGGTTGGTTTCATGGTTTATAATTCATTTTAATAGAATAGTATAATCTATGTAGAGGTTTGTAGTCTTCTTCTGTAATTTATACCTAAAAATAATAATTAATAAGGAATGGATCAATAACTATTATTCAGTGATTCAATTGATTAAGTAGGACATTGAAATGCATAAAATAAACATCACCTATTTAAGAATTAATTTCTTATAAATTCTTAAATATTTTTTGTAGGAAAGATTGTTTTTTACTTAGTAAAAAAATATCGAAAATCAAACTGAAAATGAGACAAAAACTTAGACAATAAAATCAAAATTAAAAATCTAATTAAATCGTATCGAACCCAGCAATTTTATCTTTTATTAAATATTGTAGATTCATTTATTAAGAAATTAAAAATGTCTATTCAAAATTGAAAAAGTCAAACCGAAATCACTTGTTAAATAATTAAAAAAAAAAAAATTTACATGTATATTACAATAAACCAAAAAAATTACATAAATAACAAAACAAAAAGAAAATATTTGTAAATATAGCAAAATCAGATTGTATAGATTCCATCGATAATATTTGTAAACTCCATCAATAGTGTCTGATAGGCTCCATCAACAGTGTGTCTGATAGACTCCATCAATAATATCTGATAGAGTCTATTAATAGTAACCGGAAAAAATTGCTATATCAATAATATCTGATAGAGTCTATTAATAGTAACCGAAAAAAATTGTTATATTTGCAATATTTTTAAAATGTTACTATAATTTTAATGTGGGATAGAGAATTTGCTATGAAATGCAAATTCCAAACAAAATAATGAAACAAACTCAAATAAGAACTTAAATTATTAATTTATTCCAAAAAAAAAAGCCTGACGGCCAACTTTATTAAGAAACATTTAAAATAATGTATTTTAACAACATATAGTTAAATATAAGTATATTCCAAAATCACATTTTATTTTCCTTGGTTTAGAAAATTATTTAAATAACCACCCAAAAATTAATTTAACTCAAACCACTGATTCCCTAAAAAAAAAAAAACTGAAACCACTGATTCCCTCCACCAAATACCTTTGAAAGTTTCTGACTTCTTTCTTATTGTCATTTTTTTTCTTTCTTTTAAATGAAATTTACTAAGTTTTTTTTTTTTTTTTTTGAATTTATGAAATTTATTAAGTTACCAAAACCATTATAAATTTGTTTCCTAAGGCCACAACTTTAGAATTTATGTACAATCTCTAAAATAAAATGACTAGAATAGGACTATATGTTAAAAATAGACTTTTAAGTTAGAACATGTGATCACCATTTAAAGGTAATTTCTTCTACTAATATTTCATCAACCAAGAAGAATTGATACCGATTGAACTATTACCCTGTTGGCAATTTTATCGCTCACTTCCAATAAATACATTTCAATTTTTTCTAAATGATTGTTATTTTCAAAACACATGTTTAATATTAACGTTAATTTGTCTTTGGTTTTTTTAGACCATATTTTCAAAGTACCGTTACAAAACTTTTTTTCTTCTCTGTTTTGATGTAACTCTTCAACGAGCCCATTATTAAACAATTATATACTCAGTTAAAAAAAAGAAGCAATTATATGCTTCGTTTTAAAAAACAATTCTATACCATTATTACCATTTTTATTTGGGATTGTTTTATTTATTTATTTATTTTATAATAAAACAAATGTATGGGTCTTTATTTTAAAAAATTCTGCATACCTAACAATTTCTTAACCATTTTTTTAAGAGAATAAATTTTATACATTTGTTCCAATTTCTAGAAATGTTTAAAAAAAAGACTATAAAACACACCATTATATTTTTAAAATGTCTAAAGAAATGATGACCTATTGACTTAATTCATCGAAATCCAATTCTATTTCAGGTAAGTTAAAAAACAAATCTTACATAAAGCATAACAAATTTGAAGAATAAAAAATCAATGAATTTTTCCCTCCTCTACATTGACTTTTTAGGTCAAGACTAATATCTTACTTTCATGTTTTTTTATCGATCCAAACCTATTTAATGGATAATACAATAATCTGTCATCTCTAAATATTATGATTTAAGCTTTATTAAGTCGTTATAGTTGAATGAATTCAAATCCTTAACTTGTTATTAGAAGGGTTTAATATTTTTTTGATTGATGGAAAAATGGAAATTATAATTACAAGATTTCGTTTTATATAACTATTTTCTTTTTTTCTTTTCAAAAAAAAAAAAAAAAAAAAAACTATTTTATTTTTTTGCTATGTCATATGGAGCTATGTGTAGTAAGATTAAGTAAGGCAATATTGTAGGGTTTATGCAACTTTATGATGGTGTTTGTTTTTGTGGCAAGATACACCTTTTCTACTAGAGGGAAGTCTTTTGTTTCTTCTACACCTTGGCTTTTTTTTTCCTTTTCGAGTCTCCTTCGGTAGCATTATGGTTTGGATTTCGCATGGTGGTGGTGATTTTAATAATGCATTTTGCTCATTAGTCTCCATGAGAAATTTGCTCAGCTAACACTATCGTTGGAGTGTATTTTTCAAGCTTTTCAGGTGGTGCTGGTAGGATTCCTCACTTTTCCAATGTGAGATAATTGTGAGATCTTAACATGCCCTCTGAAGATGGTACCTCGTTTTGGACTCACCAACCTTGCTACTGTACCTGTCTTTGAAACTTTATGGACTCTGATACCATATTAGAAAATATGAGGTTTCACCTTAAAATCAATTGGCGGAGAGTAACTCATATCTCTTATAAATGTTTGTAGGACTTCCCACTTTTCCAATGTAAGACAATTGTGAGATTCTAACAGTAATACGGTGGTTTTGCAAGATTCCTTATCCTATAAGAGTGTGTTTGCGGCACCGATTTGATTATGATAGACGAAAGATTAAGATAAACGGTGGATTATGATAAGCGATGAATTAAACGATGTTTGAGGGACATGTTATTATAACTAGGGTTATGATAAATGGTGTTTGAGTGACTGGTTATTATAATATAAATAATACATATAAGGTTTAGATAAACGAACATGTAGATTTAGATAAACAAGCACGCATGTTTAAGTAACCACCGACTATAATAAACAATGAGACAAACATGAGTTAGATTATTATAACAAATCCGGTCATTTACATAAACGAGGCCCAAACACAATTTTTCATTTCGATAATTCTATAAGTTTTGATTGATCTCACTCTTCATGGGAGAAGTAGTGTGAGGTGAGGTCCCATACAAAAAGTGAAACACAAGTACTACCTAATGAATTTGAGAGATAAAAAATCATTAATGAATCAAATGTCATAAATTCATTTACTTGAATGGCTAAAATACACCATTCCCTCTAAAAAAATCAATCAACAAATATATTAAAAAAAATTTCTTTTGGTATGGGTAGCCAGTTGTTGGGACACAAAAAAACAGCATGTAAATTTTTTTTTTGGGGGGGAAGTTAATGAATAAAAAGAGAAGAGCAGGTGATGAAAATACAAGGAGCCAACCAAACACAAAAACTAAGTAGATTAATAACAAAACTAAAGACTCAATTATGAACTCTTCTTTACTATATATACACCCATTTCTCCCTCTTATTAATCACACTCTTTTACTCTGTTTCTCTCTCTCTCTCTCTCTGCTCCACTGCCTTTGCTACTCTGTTATCTCCTTCATTATTTCCCCCTTTTAAAATTCCCCATTGTAGCAGAGGCGGAGCTCAACCCATTGGGCTCCCACTGTTTGTCAAGAGAGAGAACAGAGAAAAGAGATCCAAGATCTGAGCTCCCATGGCGGATGGTTCACAGATTCTGTTGCCGGAGTCGTTTCAGGGGGGAAGAGGCGATTTGACGGAGCAGATTTATCTCATATGGGAGCTCATCAAAGCGCCATTGATTGTTCCTGCGCTGAGATTTATGGTTTACGTTTCGTTGGCAATGTCGCTTATGCTCTTGTGCGAAAGGCTTTACATGGGAATTGTTATCATTCTAGTTAAGCTCTTTTGGAAGAAGCCTGAGAAACGTTACAAATATGAACCCATTCAGGACGATTTGGAATTGGGATCCTCTAATTTCCCACACGTTCTTATTCAAATCCCCATGTTTAACGAAAGAGAGGTTTTCCATTTAACCCATTTTTTGTTTTGGTTTTTCCTCCATTTTTGACTCCCCTGTTTTTGAGATTTGAAAATCTGTGGGCGTGTTTGGTTTGCAGGTTTATAAAATCTCCATTGGAGCTGCTTGTGGGCTTTCATGGCCGGCCGATCGCCTCGTCATTCAAGTCCTTGACGATTCAACCGACCCTGTAATTAAGGTACTCAAAAACTGCATTTCAATTTCTCGTGACCCTGCTTTTTGAACCCATCGTTTTCAATCAAAATCCCCCAAATCACGAATCCCTGATTTCACAAATTCAAAACCCACACGATTCTTATCCTAACGGAAATGGTTGTTTGTTGCAGCAAATGGTGGAACAAGAATGCTTGAGATGGGCGAGCAAAGGAATCAACATAACGTATCAAATCAGGGAAACCAGAGGAGGATACAAAGCCGGAGCTCTGAAAGAAGGGCTTAAACGGAGCTATGTTAAACACTGCGAGTACGTCGCCATTTTCGACGCCGATTTCCGGCCGGAGCCCGACTATCTCCGGCGAGCTATTCCGTTCTTGGTTCATAACCCCGATATTGCCCTCGTTCAAGCTCGATGGAGATTTGGTAACCTACTCTTTTTTTTTCTTTCTTTTTTTTAATTAATGTTGTTGATCTTTTTTACTTGCATTTTTGTGGAGATTTATTAATTAGGCGTTGATTAATTGCGTTTTATGTGTTTGATTATGTTGCTCGAGTGTCGGTGGTGTCTAATAAGGGTAGTAGAGTCCTTTAAAAAAATATATACAATTTTTTTTAAAAAGGGAAAATAATAATAATAATAATAATAATAATTGTATTTGGGGGGTATTTGGGGTATTTCCTTTTTGTTTATTTACTCTTATCGTCGGCGGTGGAGCCCACAATATTACACTAGAAAAGAACCATCAATCACGGGGTGGGACCCATCTTTTAGAAACTCCTCTGCCACCATGATCGGGACACATGTTCAACAGAAGCTCCATCACGAGCTCTGGGCCCCACCCTCCCCCAAGATTACCCAAAATTTTAAATTAAATAAATCAATTTATAATGTTAATGTTAATAACCGACGACTTATTCCATTTGTAGTTAAGTTATGGCATTTAATTTTTAGATTTGTGTCTCATTGTCTAATATATCTATTTATTTTTTCTTTTTTTTGGTAGGTTTTGTTTTTGTGTATGAAACAATATCTAAAAAAAAATGTATGCTCAAGTACATAAGATATTATTTTTGTTAAAATAAAAATTTGTAAGCCCTGACTTCGTAACTTGGGATTTTTTTTTTTTTTTTTTTTTTTTAAATGGAAAGAAAAATAGTTTAACTACATATTTATTATTGGTAGAGTATATAAGAGAGATACTCTTTTAAATTTTGTTTTTATAATTCCAGTGTTGTTCGGGGTAGAACTGTCATTTACATTATTAACTTTGTCTGTTTATTTTTTTCCATCCCCTTCTCCGGAAAATACGGGTCGAAGGACATGATGGGGGTAGTTAGTAAATTAAAATTTAGGCTTTTTAAACTTAGAATTAAACATTAAGAACTATTTAATTTTCATTATTTTATTAAATATAATATATAGTTTCTAGTGATAGTAATAGATGAATTAAACATGCGAAAGGTAGCTTTGTTGATTATAACAATACAATTTACTTGATTAAACAAAAAACAAATCATATTATTTACACTTGTATAATTATTACTTACTTTTTCTTACTAGCATCAAATATTTAATTACTTTTATAATAGAAAATTAGTCTGATTTTTGTAAAACGATCAAAATAGCTATTATTTCAATTAATTTGTTAATAGCCTCCATCAATTTGATGATATCATCAATTAAAGGTAAAATTTAAAAATGTAAAAAAAAAAAACTACCAAAATTTGATATATATAATTTTATTTTATTTTTTAAAAAATACTATAATTATAAATGACAACAAAAAGAATTGGATAGGCAAAGCAATTTCCCTATTAAATTCATCCCAACATTAAGTATCATTTTATTTAATTAAAGTGATTATTAATACAATGGGCGCGCTTTATCGGTAGGACTCGTTATTGCTACCGACACTACAGAAGTTTGTCTTGCTCTAGATGACGTGGCACATTCTTTGCAGTGCATCACGTTAGGGCTAAAACGGGGATTCCATCGAATGGAATTTGTTCAATTAACTAATCAAAAGTTGCCAACTCATCCCTCACATGAAAGTTCCTCATTGTGGGCCACCCTTTATTATTTCCTTCTTGGTGTTACTTGTCCACGTGGCCCGCTTCCAAAACAGTTCCTTCTTTTTTTTTATTCAACTTTGCAAGCTAATAAATACAAATTATACACTAGTAACAATATTTTTATTATTACATTAATTTGTCTCAGTAGTAGTTGTCTTGTTGTGATTAGGGGTGTTTATACATTTTTCGAAAATCGATCCGATCGACCAAATTAGTCGGTTTGGTCGGTTAATCGAAAATTTCCTTTATAAAATATTGTTATTTTTATATAATTTAATATATTCATTATTATAAAATTAACTTAAATTTATATGGGTCTCCGAAAAATTACTTTATATGCTCATTTTTTAAAGTTAATTCTCAAATTTTCATTATAAAATTTTATGATGAATATACTTTTTTAATAAAAAAAAATAAGAAAAAATTAATATTAATTAACCGATTTTAACCGACTTTACCGACCGAACCGACCGGTCGGTGTCGGTTTTATTTTTTAGAAAACCGATAAGTCGGTTCGGTGTCAATTTTCATCGAAAACCGACACCGACCGATCGATGAACACCCCTAGTTGTAACCATAATTATTCTACATAGTTACTTGTTGATTTGAGTTACTTAATATTCCCACAATCATTTTTTTCACTTTGGGATTTTTTTTTTTTTTTTTTTTTTTAACAGTGAATGCCAATGAGTGCCTATTGACAAGAATGCAAGAAATGTCTTTGGATTACCATTTCACAGTGGAGCAAGAAGTTGGTTCTGCTACCCATGCCTTCTTTGGCTTCAATGGTATTCTTCATTATTATGTTTACATTATATTCTAATCTTTCTTTTTCACCTGAATCTAGTTTGGAGTTTTCTAATTATGGTCATTTATCTTTGCAAAGAAGCATAATTTGGTAATGGGTTTGAACCATTTATACAAAAATCATCATTCATTCATCATCATCATTTAAAAGGAACCAGTATTGTTTGAATCTATGCCTAGCAATTCTTTTTTTTTTTTTGTTTCTTCTTTTCTATTTTTATAAATGCATCTATTTTCTAAAAGACAGAAACTATTAAATAATATGAGGTTTTAAATCACGCTGCGGGTTCGATCTTGTTTGGTAACCAAAACATGCCTTCTAATATTTTTTGGATCAAATACCCATTTGAGTTTCATTGGCTCTGATACCATATAAGATAATTTTTATTTTCATCTTAAAACCAATTGGTAATGAGATAAGCCGTCTATGATTTTATAAAAGTTGTGAGATCTCTTCACTTTTCTAATATGAGATTCCCAACCGAAACAAACACGTGGCAAAAAATTTCTCAAAAAGCTTAGTAAAAGGTATTTTTTTTCTTTTGAAAAGTAGTTAATGAGAGAATGTGACATATGATGCAGGAACTGCTGGTGTGTGGAGAATTGGTGCAATCAATGAGGCAGGTGGATGGAAGGACAGGACCACAGTGGAAGACATGGACCTTGCGGTCCGAGCTAGTCTTAGAGGCTGGAAATTTCTCTACTTAGGTGACCTGCAGGTGAAAATGAAAACCATCAATATATAGCATAGTTAGTTATATGCTACAAACTAATTTGTCGATTTTGTTTGTCGAATTAGTTAGCTAAACCGAGAATTTGTTGTCCTGTTCCATTATTGTACAGGTAAAAAGTGAGCTTCCTAGTACTTTCAAGGCCTTCCGTTTCCAGCAGCACCGATGGTCTTGTGGCCCTGCCAATCTCTTCCGCAAAATGGTCATGGAAATTGTCAGAAATAAGGTCATTCAAACCTCTCCTACAATACCTCAAATAGTTTCGTGTTTACTGAGACCTTCTAACATTTATAAGATAGACAATTAATTTTGAGATAAAACATCACGTAGACAAATATCACAAACGGGTGTTCGATCCCATATTAGAAAAAAAGACATTTTTAAGATAGATGTAGCATTATGAATATTAGAGCACATGAGTTAATGCTTTGATAGTGACTTTTTTTCTAACTCCAAGTTTTTTTTTGTTGTTGTTGCAGAAAGTTAATGTGTGGAAGAAGTTTTATGTGATTTACAGTTTTTTCTTCGTTCGGAAGGTCATTGCTCATTGGGTTACTTTCATCTTTTACTGTGTTGTTCTTCCTCTTACCATTTTGGTTCCTGAAGTCTATGTTCCAATTTGGGGAGCTGTTTACATTCCTTCAATCATTACCATTTTGAACTCAGTGGGAACTCCAAGGTTTATGTTTTTCTTTTTTTTGCAGCCCACTTTGTTCTTTTACAGAATCAAAAGTCATTTTCTCTTGTGTGCTCATACAAATACTGGTTTATCAAAATGTAGGTCAATTCACCTTTTGTTCTACTGGATCCTTTTCGAAAATGTCATGTCATTGCACCGTACAAAAGCGACTCTGATCGGTCTGTTTGAGGCCGGTCGAGCCAACGAATGGGTTGTCACTGAAAAACTAGGAGATGCTGTGAAGAACAAGGCAGCTGCTGATGCTGCCAAGAACAAAGCAAATGGCAAAATTCCCAAGATAAGGTTCAGGTGCAAGTTTGGTGACAGGTAATTGCAATAACCATGTTCTACTGAATTCTGAGTTTGAAGTGACTTTGGAAAGTAGTACTTCTACTTTAGTTGAAACTCAATAATATTCATAAAGCATTTTTCACTTTTTCAAAAGTCATGTCGAACGTGTTAAGGTCGACAACTTTAGGTAGATCTCTAAATTGGCATGATATTGTCTACTTTTAACATAAGTCTTCTAATGATAGCTATCTTCATTTACATATGAACGCGCGATCTTCCTCTTATGTGGGATAACTTTGTTTGTATTCCAAGATCGAATCTGATTGTCGTTATTGTTTGAAATGTTGACAGAATCAACACATTGGAGCTGGGATTTGCAGCATTCCTGTTCTTTTGTGGATGCTATGACTTTGTTCATGGGAAGAACAACTACTTTGTGTACCTATTCCTTCAGACATTCAGCTTTCTGATCACTGGACTTGGCTATGTTGGAACCATCATCCCAAGCTCTTGAAAAGTGAACAGCACTTCCATTTGTTTAATGCCTTTTTTGCTACCAAAAAAGTTATATATAAATTATAAATGTATGAAAAAGAAAAAAAAAAGTGAGTTCCTTTAAAATGCAACAAATAATTCAGTAAAGTTGATGAAGAAAGAGTAGCCTGCCTAACTTTGAAGAAGAAGAAAAAAAATGGGGTTTTCAGGCAAATAGATCAGATAACAAAGCCTGAGATGTCATTGGAAGAAAGCCAAGCTACTTGCAAAAATTACAGTCAAACTCTCAAGGAAGAAGATGAAGAAAACCAGATGTTAGGATTTGCAGAGGACAAAATGGGGAATTGAATTGCTATGGGTATTTTCGTCATTTAGATTGTTTTTTGAATTGTGAAATACTTTTTGTCATTTTCTGGGGTTGGTCCATTACTTTTTTTTCCTTAGCTTTGTGGGGGAATAAAACACATGGATT
Source organism: Sicyos baderoa (assembly GCA_037832685.1). Lineage (NCBI taxonomy): Eukaryota > Viridiplantae > Streptophyta > Magnoliopsida > Cucurbitales > Cucurbitaceae > Sicyos > Sicyos baderoa. The sequence goes on from JBBMEF010000003.1 coordinate 8,248,196, forward strand.
AAAGGGTGAACTTGTAATAACACTTGTTTAGCATTTCTAGTTTTTTTTTTTTCGGGAGGAATGTTTTAGGACAATGCATTTTCGGGGGAGATTATTTTTTTCTTATATATTTTTTTTCTATAGATTGTTAGCATTATGTATGAGTATCATGTTTGAAAGTTTGATAGTTTCTATTTATGGTAACATTATAGTCCATTTTTTACTTAGTTTGTCTCCTATCTTTTCTTTTTTTTTTTTTTTAGTATAAATTGGGGGAAGAGATTACAATACGATTCTTCCAAGATTCGGACCCGCTGGTGTTGAACTGGATTATAACCAAGCAATGAAACCACTATGTCACTGACCATTTCAGTAATTTATCTCCTATCTTAATATTAGTTTTTACTGCATATTTATTGACAGTAGTGTCAATATATAAAGGGGTGGAACTAGACACTACCAATAATATGAAAAAAATATATATTTAAATATAATATTGGATCACCGAAAGGGTTAGTGGCACAATAATTTCATTGTTTGGTTGTAAACGAGTTCAACATCAGCGTCATTAGTTCGAACCCTGGAAGAATCGATATTTGTAATCTCCTATCCCCGTACTCAAAAAATTGGGAGGCCATTTGTGTGACCCGCTCACAAATATATATAATCATTTATTTGATCGGTTGAATATAACAACATTGAAAAGGTTGATAGTTAGGTGATTTTATTGTTGGTGATTATTCAATTTAACACTAGGTCACGAATTCAATTTTGACAATTAATATTTTACTATCATTTATTTAAGAGTAGTAGAACTCTCTATATATGGTTTGTAGTCTTCCTCCTCCAATTTGTACTAAAAATAAATAAATAATTGATATAACAACTAATAAAAGCATAATCAACTAGCTTAAGTGGATGATCATAATTAAAAAGTTGTAAGTTTGTAGTTGAATTAAAAAATAGATGAAGAGTACATTGAAAGAAACAAAGGAAAACAACTTTAGATAAAACAATAAATTAAACATGCATAATTGATGTTTCCCGTTTTTAAATACAAATTTCAAAAATTAAATGTATGTTGGGAAAATGAATATGATGATGCGGAAGGAATCAAAATGATACTTATTAAATAGCATAAAATTTTATCTCAAAATTATTCAATTTTGTAGATATAACTATATACTATTTATAAAATAAATTAAAATTTAATCTAAAATTAATTGGTTTAGTATTATTTTAAAAGAGCACGTTAAACATGCATATTCAAAAAGAGTAAGAAAATCTTATAATATTCATAAATATGAATTACTTTCTTAGCTATCAATTTAATTTGAGAATATAATAAAAATTAAGTTTTTTTTTTTGGAAGATAATGAAAATTAAGTTAGACTTAAGTAGTTCTTAATTATTTAAAATTGAAGATTAAAAAGTAGTAGACAAAACCTAGATATTTGTCAATGATTAGTGCACTTGATAATATAAGATATGATTTTATATAATTTTTGGATTCCTGAGTTGATTAATTAATTTGATAACAGCTTTTACTTTGACTTTCTAAAGTGTCGGTGGGAGTGAAATAAATGTTTTAAAATTACCCTAATGGTTATTATATTTTTTATCTCATTTATTTTATTAGTATTATTTGAAGTGTCTTCATTAATGGTTCATTCATCTCTCTTTAATTTTATAATATTTTGTTTTTACTTATATCAATGCATTCTATTTTCTATGTGTTTAGTTTGGAATTGGATAAGCTTGGTAGTTTTCTAATCATAACATGTCATTTAATTGTGTGCAAAGCATACTTGAGCATTTTGGATTAGTGCTTCATAATTGCTCCCAAAAAATACCTAATTCTTTTTTGCTCCCAACTTGGAAAACTTAGTAATAAATGAATAACTGAAACCCTTGGGGTTAACAATCTTATGGACATTTTTATGTTTATTTAATACTTTTATGGTTAATTTACAAATTTTGTCTTTACATATTAAAAAAAATGTATCTTTAAAAAATATCTAAAATATCTCTAACCATTTAATTTGAGGATCAAAACTTGCTTACTTTTTAAGTAAGAACTTAGTCTATACTTATTAACACAGTATAAAAATAATAATATGTTATATAAGAAAAACAATATAAATGAAATTATAATTTTTTTATACACTTAAGAGGCACACTATTGACCTTACATCTGTTGTAAGTATGGATAGATCCATGCTTTGAAATGGGTAATTTTTGCTCTTAATTTTATATATAATTAACTTTTACACATATAAATTAAAATTTTATAAAATAACCGTGCAATTGAAATTTTTAATTCAGTATAAGATTTTATTTTATTTATTTATTAAACTTGCAATTGTGCGTTTATTAATTCAATAAATTTCTAATAATCATTCTAAAAAAAAAAAAGAAATCACTTTGAAAGAATCAGTGTGGTGTATTCCTAGTCAACAAGTTACTGGTTTTTATTATTTTGAAGAAGAGATGAAAAATATTTACTGGTTTTTTTAGTTAATATGTAATCTTTTTTATAATACATAGTTAGGCATCAAATGTTTATGAAAGTTTTTTCAAAAACGAAATAAATAAAATGTTTATGAAAGTAGCCCGTGTCATTTTAGCTATGACAAAAAAATTATTTGAATTTCAACCATAATGATTAAAATAAAGTTATAAAAATAATACTCGTGGAATTTTTTTGGGTAATAAACAACAGTGAAGTATGTTTGGCTTTGAGAGGATGGATTGGGTTGGGTTGAGTTGGGTTAGGATGAGAAGAGAAAATAAGTGAAATAAGTTGATGTTTGAGGGGAAAGAAATAAAAGATAAAGTTATGTTTGATGGGATAGAAAGAGAATGGTTGAAGTTTTTATTTAAATAAAAAAATGAATATTTAATAATTTTTTGATAATAAAGTTATGTTTGATGTGATGGAAAGTGAATTGTTGAAGTTTTTATTTAAATAAAAAAATAAATATTGAGTAGTTTTTTAATATTTTAATATTTAAATAAAATGTGGAGCTGACGCGTGAAATTGGGTAGAAATTAGATGAACTAATGAAAGTTCATAGAGCAAACATGGAATAGAAGTCAAGTCAAGCCAACTTCACGTTTTGTCCTTGGGGCAAACATGTCCTGGGTGGCTTACTAAAATTTTGTAAGTAATTAGGTTTAGGTTATTATAGAAGTCAAAGTTTAAATTTCTACATAAAATTGATATTTTATTACTAGTATATATTTTGAATGGTTTAAAAAAAAAAAAAAAAAGATGTCATTTAATATTGTTTGTCAATGTTATTGAATGGAGAAACATCTAAAGCAAGTTGATCTGACAAGATGCTCAAAATAATCAATGCTCAATACAATTATAAATAAGTTAGGAGAGATACCCTTTTGACATTTAACTACAATTCTATTCTGAAGATAAGTTTTTTTTTTTTTTTTTTTTTTTTAAACGGCTATTTTTATTTTACTACAATAAAAGTTGGGCTGAAACATCAACTTTTAATGATGAACATATTCATTTTACTAATATTATTTATCTCATTTGAAAATGAACTATCTCACTAGATAAGACCTAATAAAAAAACTCAGCAACAATTTACTGACAGTAATATATTTGTATAATGAAAAAGTTATGGATTTAAATATTTTCTTTAATAATAGGATATGTGTTTCTCAAAATAATAATAATAATAATAATAATAGGATATGAAAAAACAGATCACTTGAATTCTTCAAATACGCTAAAAAGTTTTGTTACTTTGTATTTGAATTATAATAGAGAACATAATTTTGCACCAATAATTTATTTTCTTAAATTAAATGGAATTGTTCCTTTTTTTTCTTCTAAAAATCACAATTGGTATAATATTTTCATTTTTCTTTATCGGTATAGACTGTTTTTTCATTTATTTTGATGAATAAATTTTTAAAAGTTCAATTTTAATTCTTGTAACTTTATTTTTTTTTTCAAATTGATCTTTAGGAAAAGTTCAAATTTAATTCAATTATATTAATAGTTTTCATACAAAAATTATAAAATGTGAACATACTTTCAAATATATTTTTAAAAAATTAAAAATTAAAAATTTAAATGAAACAAACCAAAAAAAAAACAAAATAGTATCTTAATCAATACAAAATCACATGTCATAAGATATCATTTGAAAAAGGAAAAGGATTGAATTTCAAATAATTTGAATTCATTGAAGAGCATCATTAATCCCTTGAAAACAAATCAATCTTTTATCATTGACACTCATTATATGTAGCACCAATAGCTACAAACCTTTTAAGAAAACTAGTTGATATTAAATTACTTTGCGTAATTTATCAAACCCAATGTAATAAATCAGTTTTCGAATTTAAATTCAAAGCATACCTGTATTTAAAAAAAATAGAAAATAAATAAAAGCAATAATTGCTGGCTGTGGGGTTCGAACCCACGCGCACTTATGTGCAGAAGATCTTAAGTCTTCCCCCTTAACCACTCGGGCAAACCAGCTTTTTGATTACATTGGCTAAGTTCTATATCTTAGTTTATTCATTAAAATACTAAAAAATCTTTGACCTTTCCAAAAGTTCAACCCGTAACACTAGGGTTGGGAGTTCCCAACCCTCATTCACTAGGGTCGAGCAACTCCCGATCCTCACACATACAGGTCAGACAACTCCTGACCCTCACACACTAGGTTCATAGAATGTCCAGTTCCTATGAGGCAACAATTCTCAACTCTTCCTAAGAGGATAGGAGAGCCATGCATAACCAATGTCCAGTTCATTATTACTTATTTTGCAAGTAACAAATTCATCATTCACTTTGAACACCAAATTTCAACTACTGATATCACAAAATATAAAAAAAGAGGTCTATATTTGGAAACAAAAGTTTTTTGTTTAACTTATGACTATATTAAAACTTTTTTAAAAAAACCAATGACCACAATTAAACTTTTGAAACTCATGAATGAAAATGAAACGAAAATAATAGTTTAAGAATCAAGTTGAAAGAAAGTGAAATAATTAGGTTCACAATACTTGAGAGAAAATTGAAAAATTGACCCTTTAGGGATGTTTTAATCTTAGTTTCCAATGATATTGAGCTAACCTCGAGTGGTTCTTTTTAGTTTAGATGATTTACTCCATGTTCTCAAGTGTTACTTAAAAAACAATTTCTCATCTCCTAATACCATTTTTATTGACAAACCACTCTATCCAAGTCATCTCTACATTGTTTTCTCATTTATCTCAAAACTACTGTATTGCTTTTTTAAAATAGTAAAATAGTTCCAAGCTACAGAAGCACCCTTATCAAAATAGTTACTATATTTTCATGAGTTTTGGAAAAGAGTTTCATTCAATAGTCTTTCATGACTTCTTAGATACACTAATTCAAATCAGTTAAAGATACAATCACATTATAATAACTTAGAATATTATGAAAGATGGCAAAATTAAGTTTAACACCTCCAACTTGCATTTAAGAGTTTATTCACAAATTGGGCACCATGTAGTTTTAATGATAGAATTCTAGCACTATAGTTAGATCAAACCAAAAATTGCAAATAGTCTTGCCATAAGATACTAACTCACAGAATTTAGTTGTGCATGAATTAATGAACATGATTGTAACTATCATGCACCCAAATTTTAAAAACAAAATACAAGGATGAATTGCAATAGCGTAATCTGGGTTCAAATCTGTTTCAAATTCTTTGGACAAAAAAAATTAAAATACCAAACTAAATTCATCTTTCCTCAATTGGAACACGTCCATTTCTCGTTCTAATCTCACCCTCCACAAAATTTCAACCAAGCCTCCAAAAACCTATCTAAGTAAACACATAGAAGCTTTAAAGAACTATGCATCTTATTCTACTTAACCATGCTTGGCTTTGCTGTGCGACTGAAGAGCGCCATCGGAACCAAATGACCTAAAAAATAAAGCGATGGAAAAAATGTCAGATTCACAAGGAATCCCACTACACCATTATCAGCAAGTAATCTTTTATACTTAGACATACCGATCGCAAGATTTGCACGAGAACTGGCCACCTGATTTCGGACTTTCCGCCTTGAGAGGAGTTTTACCAGTTTTCTTGGCAGGGTGGGGAGTAGCAGTATGGCCGCCCTTCTTTGAGTCTGATAGACATGACCAGCAAATTCAGAAAAAAATTAATTCAATGGAAGCTAATAGAGTGTGCATTATTACTATATTGAAGTAAAAAGTTTAGAAGCAAAATCAGTTGATAAAGAGAGTAGCTAGCTATATTTATGATTCTAGACAGCTCGACAAAGGTTTTAACCATCCTTGAAAAAATGAATGCAAATGAGGAGTCACTGTCAAACCAGAAAAAAAGGGAGAATTTTGATAACAGTGCCACAAAAATAAGGAGCAAACACTAGGGATAATCCAGAATTAACAAACTCAAAAGTATTCATGGATGCAATGAACGACACGTGATATGATGATGATAGGTGATAGTATGTTACAATAACCCTATCAAAACAGAAAAAAAGGTAAAACGTTGATAACAGTGCCATAAAAACAAGGAGAAACACTAAGGATAAATTGCCCAACCATATTCATGGATACAATGAAAGACGCGCGATAGAATCTACATCCAGACTTGTAAGTTGAAATATTTGGAGAAGAGTCCGCTGATGATTTGATGAGTTTGGCAAAGATAGAAAATATCGCAGCAAAGAGACAAATGTTCTATTCCCTACCATGGTGGTTGAAACACAAAAATGTTTCCTGAAGTTCCAAGGTATGTCATAGCCCAACAACAGCACGAATGGAAGTAAAGGAATCCAAGAGGATGCTAATCTTGTAGATATCAGTTGCAACAAACAAAAGATTGATTGGACAATTTAAAGATTTTGTCACACATACTGAAGAGAGCTATTTCGAATGGATATAAGTGAAGCGAGAGAATGTAGATCTATCAGCAAATTGATTAGTTTGGGCCTAAGTGGAATTCTTTTTGAAACAAGGGTAACCTCACACATCCCTAGGCCAAGCACCAAAAGACATCGAAAGAATTGAGACCCAAAAGGTGTCTACAAATTAATGTCACAAGTCTCGAACGTAGGATCTTGTGGTGAGCACACCTTCAAAGCCCACAACTTCAACCAACTACACCACCGCTTGGGAACGGCCTAGGTGGAATTAAGAATATAATAAGGGTATTTAGCGAGTATATCGAGAGTATGTTTGAAACTTTTTAAAGTTTGCAGGGTATGTTTGCAACTTTCCAAAGTTGGAGGGTATGTTTGAAACTTTCCAAAGTTGGAGGGTATGTTTTATGATTTAGCCATATTAATTTTGTACCCAAACCTTGAATACAAGCTGAACTTTAGGTGCTGATAGTTGGGTAATTGTTAGAGGAAACAAAAATCATTTCATTGATAAATTAAAAGAGTTAAAATGAAGGAGTGAAGGCCATTTGCATCAATGGTAAAACGAAAAACCAATTGCATATTTAGTTCTGTTTTACCTTATAAATAGGGAGAAAAAAAAAACAGGAAGAAAAAATAGGAGAAAGACGGGAGTGATACCAAAAATCTTTAAGCAGATAAAAATTACCAGTGTTTACAGGCGAAGCTATCTTTGCTTTCTTAGAAGGGAGGGGAGTCGCCTTGGAGGCAGACTCATTAGGCCACTTCTTGGTTGATTCAACCTGCATAGCCAATATAATCAATATGGTGCTAGAACTGAAAATAAAATAACTTTCATATAAAATAAAATAGTTTCAAGCAGATGGCAACATAAACTATTTTCACAACACCTTCAATGCCTCCTCATCACTTTCAGTGTCACCATCTTCATCATCAGAGTCACCACTATCCCCTTCAAGCATTTCCTGCTATTAATCAAAGATGTAAATATCCACTCCAACTAACCTAAACAAGTGACTCAAATAGTCACCGAATATGATAATGCATTCGTTAACAGATTTAGGAATATTTCTAACAAATATTTTATGATAAAACAATTGTTATAAAAAAATTAATATTTAGCACATGTTTCATAAATAAAATAAACTCAAACATATTGGCTAAACCATTACGAGCAGCTACCAAAAATGTCAGCGCCCTTGGAATTCAGATAAGTAATATGAAACGAAAAGCCATTTAAAGAAAAAGGAGAAGAGGAATATAGAAAACAAAAGATATTATAGAATTCCATTAACTTATTATAAAACATAAAAAAAATGGCAAAGATAAATGGGGAGGATAACCAACAATGGGACTAACAATAATCTATATTCTATAGTTTGCAGTCGCATCAAATAAATCAAACTTGGCTTCAATTGACACCATGGAATCACTTATGTTCAGTTGATGGATGCTTTGAAAATCTCTCCAAGAATACAATAAAAGTGAAAAAATCTATTTTATACTACCTCATCGGATTCTTCATCGGAATCATCATCTTCATCAGACTCATCATCATCATCCTCATCCTCAGCCTTGCTAGGTTTAACAGGCTTCGCATCTGCCTTCATTAAAGCTGAAGGCTTTGCAGCGTTACTTTTATCTGTGGTAGCCTTCTCCTCCTTCTGGGTAGGTTTTCCTGAAAGCATATTATCTCATGTTCAATTTCTTGTTGAAAAAAAGCATATTACTGTGAAACAGTGCATAGAGTCCATGTTCTTAAACAGAAAATTTACCATTTTGAGCAGGGGGCAGTGTAAGTTCTTCATCCTCTGAGCCAGAATCAGAATCTGAATAGAGACAGCAAATCCCAAGTTAAACAACTTTAAATATTCATATAAAAAACCAAAAATACACGTCAGGGTGCAAGATATTGTGAATTAAAATAACTTACCAATATAACCATCGGTGGAAAAGAGAGGAGAGAACAGGAAAAGGTCAAGGAAAAAAATAATGTTGAAAACTACTGAAAATAGAGCTACAAAAAAATTCTAATAACACCAAAAAAACGATTACCAAATATGGAAGACATTATAAAAGTGAGGGTGGGATGAGGCACTAGCAATTATAATCTTCTGCTATTTATTGAAAAGTAGACCATTATTAATCTAACTACAGTTTATATAAGAAATTCAAATAAACCTATAGCTTCCATGCAGCTATTGTTACATATCAAACAATGCATAAGCTTCCTATCATTATTTAAAGGGAAAATATAAATCCTCGAAGAAAGGATATTGTTCTTCATCATCCATGTCAGCCCGATAGCCGGCACAGTAAATGCTTCCACCTTTCCCGTTGTGAGAGAGTTCAAATTCCTTCTCAAACACAAGATCAAATGATAGCTGTGGGAACTTATCTGAAGAGAGAATTCCCAAAACGAGCTTTTGGTCACCAATCTTCAAGAAGATAGTGACATTTTCATTTGCTTTGTCGTTCTTTATCTCACCTAAGGTCGCCTGAACAAATCATTTCATCAAATTTGTGTACATTAACACCAAACCATACGAATCGATTGTTCAACTGGAAAGTACATAATAATATAAATATTAATAACTATTCACCTGCGATAAATGCAGGTATTTCAGAATTCCGGGCTTCACAACGAGTGACTGACCAGGCTTAACTTCAACACCTTCAATACCAAAAACATAGTAAATGTTTTGAGTTCATCGAATCACAAGATTAAAGAATCAGTGATCGCTTATAGAAATCCAAATATTACACGAAGCAAAATCCAAAACGAGCAATATACGAAGCAATACATGCACATAGACAGCAACACAAAGTAAAATGAGAAAGTTAGATTAGCAGAGCATAGCTTACCCCAAAACTCCATTGACAGTGAAGGTAGAAGACGCTAGGGTTTATGAAAAGCCCTGAAGAATGAAGGATCGGACTGAAAGAATTTGATGGCGGAAATGTTTGAAACAGCATTTTATATGGCTTAGGGTTTCAAATCGTCGACAAATTTCGATGCCTGTGATGGACCTGGGCCTTTTGGTTTATTGGGCTGTGATATCAAGCCCAATTAGGTGCGCATTTATTTAAGCCCACTATGAGGCTCGGGGTAATGTTTCAAAACAAGTATGCAAATTTAATATTTAATATCTAATTTAAGAAAGCAATAAGACTTCTTTTTTTTAGAAAAAGCAATAAGACTTTGATCACGAATATCGAAAACCAATTTCAGTTTTTCACAATAATATTTGATCAATCGATTTAAATTTTTAGAAAATTAAAATACATTGATTCGGTTCATTTTTTTTCATATAACAATCATACAACCTGAATTAGACTGAGTATATAAATATTAAAAAAATAAAAATATTAATATTACGTAATCTATGAGAAAGATTTTTTTTGGCTAGTAAAAATTTAAAATCCTCGAAATCAAATAAAAAAAATAGAACAAAACTGAAAAAGAATCTAATTCTCGTTCAAATCAAATCCAAAAATTATACTTAAAATTGAATCCATCAAATGATTTTTTTTAATAAACATGTGTTGGGACCCACTTTTTTAACAATGGAAGAAATTGGTTGGATTGTGGGTTTGGTATAAGACTACTCATCCCGACTTCTTTTTTTTGTTTTTAATCTTAGTCGGTTGGGTACATTAAAATCAGTTTAAAATATAATAAAAATATGCTTGAAAGTTCAACTTTGGTTGCATTTATAATGTCATATCATATTTGTAATTTTACATAAATTTATGTTTTGAACTCACTTTGTTGAATTTTAAATGTGAAGATACAGTGAATATGATGGAAATATATTCCAGAATGTTTTTTTAGGTTAGATTTAATAGAATATATTGTATTATTTAATTGTATTATTTCCCTATATAAAGGGACCTACAAGTGTGATAATTATCAAGTTGAAATACAGAAAGAATATTTCCTCTATTTGTTTTTCTTTAAATACTTCTCTAAACTGTATATTTTTGAAATACCTGTCTAAACTATTATAGAGTGAGAATGTACCCTTGATCTTAAGTAATAATAATTTTCAGTCATCATGATAAGTGGCTATTTAAAAATGATGGACAAATAAAGAATTTATCAAATAATTCAACTCATCTATTATATAACTTTATAACTAAATCTTACCAACACTAATGTAAACTTCTAATTCAAGGTTGGGTTGAAAAATTCAACACAATTGTTTAAGCTGTAAATTTCTTAAACTTGAACAATTCTTATTAAATAGTTAGTTACTTAACATTAAATAATTAGACCTTTGGACAATCATTTGATTTTTTTTTTTTTTTTTTTTGTTTTCAAAATTTAAACTCATGTGTTAGAATTCACATATTTGAAATCTATTTTGTTAGCTTTCAAATTATGGTTTGATTTTTTTAAAATACAAGGCAAAGATATCAAAGAATGAAACTATATATTTGAGCAATAGTTTTAGGTTTAAATTTTAAAAACTAAAATCAAATGCTATTTTATTTAAAAGAAAATTTTATATCCTTCTTTTTGTGGCTGCCCCTTGATTTAAATTATTAACTAATTTATTTACATAGTGTTTTTATACTTCATAAATTAGAAGAGATGGACCATAAATTTTACACATAGAATTAATGCTCTCAAATAATTAAGAGTAAATATCGATTTTATCAAATTTGTGATTGTGGCAAAATATCAATTTTCATTATCCAATCCGTGACCTAATGCCATCAATCCTTTCAGTTTTCTTATACGGTGCTCATCATTAGGAAAACCATAAAAATTAGTGATTTGGTTTGAGTTCGTGGATTTGCATTTTCGAATAAGATCTACAACTTCTGCACACACCAAGCCAATTGCCTATGTTCTCATTTAAATTAGCAGTACATAACTTCAGTGAAATCAACTCACACATATCTTAACTATTGTTACGAAACATATCATCTTACTCTCAAATAAATTCGTGGAAAATAAGCTCCTATTTAGGTGACAACTGTAAATTAACACATCACATTTTAATTCCTCCAGACCCTATTACCCTGTTAGACCGCAGGTTACTCCATCCACGACATGATAGTTTACAGTTTTAATTTATAAAATAACAGCCTATGATATTTGAAACTCAATAACACTGTTGAGCTATTAGCTTTCTTTTCTTTAGTGGGAGTCAATAAACTAATCAAACTATCCTAAAAAAAAAAAAAAATCCAACTCATATCCAGTATGTCGATATATCAATTAATTTAGAGGCTGACAAAAAAAAACTCAAAACTTTCATTTCCAGGAACAAAAAAACCAAAACAAAAAATTGGGATTCCTAAACATATATAAATAATAACTCGTTCTACAGGAAAAACATAAACTACAGAATAAAACTAGTCCAAAAACTCAAAATCAAAGCTAAATTCTTCTTCCTCTACTAGTTTAATGATCCGACCGAACCGAACCCTCGACACAAAATCTCATGTTACCATGATGATAACCTAACTGAGGAATAATATATTCGAGCTGCAAAAAGAATATGTTGTCATTAATCACTTCCTCTCATTTCACTTGCCTCCATGCTTAGCTTTAGTGTGGGACTGAAGTCCAACATCAGAGCCAAATGACCTAAACAAAAAAGGGCATTAACTACACCAAAACTTGAGAACTTTCCATTTACAGCAAGTAATCTAGAAGAGACAAACATACTTGTCGCAGGATTTGCAAGAGAACTTGCCACCGGATTTTGGGGTCTCTACCTTGACTGGGGTTTTCACAGGTTTCTTAGCAGGGTGGGGAGTGGCCGTATGCCCGCCCTTCTTCGCATCTGACAACAAACATCTAGCAAGTTCAGCATTGAGCTTTTAATGGTGTAGCATGTTCAAAATTTTGAAAGCAAAAAACAGTTAGTTTATGAAGCTAGGCCAATATTATGTTCACTTGATCAAAACCCAAATAAATAGAAAAGGTTGTTGTATAACATTGTGTTTTCTCAATCCAGTTAGAAATGACTCCATCATCATAGTCATCAATACCTTTAACATAAAGACAAAATCGATGAAATAAATGAATGATTAGAAGAATCACCAGACTTCTCAGCCGAACCTAATTTGGACTTTTTAGAAACAGGGGTCTTGGAGGCAGGTTCATTCGGCCTCTTCTTGTTTGATTGAACCTACAAGAGCACATAATGGGTTAAAAATGAGGCTAAAAGAATATATATATATATATGAAAATAACTAGAACTAAATTAGAGATTTAGTCAAATATTTTGGAGGAAAACAAACATGTTCAAGAGTAGTTGTTGATTTCTTCCAGAAAGAATAAAAAATAAATAAAAAGTAAAGGGGTTTTGGGCAAAACGGAATAGCAGCTTGCTCCTTACAGTTAGGATCCTTTTCCAATCACTACTCCCTCGATAAAATAGATGCAAAAGAAACTCGATTAAACTACCTCATCAGACTCATCATCGTCCTCATCCTCATCAGACTCGTCATCCTCAGAGTCACTATCCTCCTCCTCCTTGCTTGGCTCCAGGGATTTAATATCTGACTTCTCTGTAGCTTCAGGTTTCAAAGAATGCATTTTTCCCACAATAGACTTCTCCTCTTTTTGGCTAGGCTTTCCTGAAATTAGATCATCACGAGATAAATATACACAGAACCAAAAATATTCACTACCACTGACCAGACTACTACTAAATTCATGATCGGGTGCACTTGCCATTTGGAGCCTGTTGCAATGCAAGTTCCTCGTCTTCTGAGCCAAAATCAGAATCTGAAATGAGATAGCACAGACTCAGCTCATGCTAATAAATTTCACGAACTCAAATCAGAAACTGAAAGGATATGTCCAGTTGATAGACTTGTGAATGCTTAGTAACTTACCAGAATACTCTTCAGTGAAAGAGAGAAGACAGGAGATAGAGAGTTAAGGAAGAAACATATACTAAAACTAAATGAAAATTGAGATGTGCTAAAAGCCAATAACATCATATTAAATAGCACAAACAGGCAGTTTCAAAAGTTTTGAGAATGTTAATTAATTCTGACATAGCTATATCGAGTATTTTAATCATCAACATGAGCAGCGTTCCTATCTAAAGACAAAAGAGAGGAATGTAATCGCTTTCAAAAAAAAAAGGAATGTACTCCATGATGAACTCAGAAACTTAAGCTGCAGTACCCGCAAAAAGGACTATTTTGAGATAACCGAATTAATGAAAGTAAATCAACATATGATGTCCCCATAAAATCTAAGAAGCATAATCTTGAAAGCAAGTAAAAAAAAAACTTCCTACTTGACTTCAGTTTTAATACACATACAATGAAAAGAAGTATCATAGTTCAAATGGAAAGATTGTTGAAATGTAGTAAATCACAACTTGATGGGTTCACTCCACCAAGTGGACTTGAAAATTTGAGAAATGTAAAGTAGAATGCAATTTTAATTGGTGAGGAAAATGACTCAAAAGGGACTTGAACTATGTTAAATCACCAATTAACCCCAAGAGTTTAAGAGATAGGTTCTTATAAATTTAATTATAAGAACCAAGAAATATAAAAAATAAAGGATATTGTTCATGGTCATCCATGGCAGCATGGTATCCCAGACAGCAAATACTCACACCCTTCCCATTGTGGGAGAGCTCAAATTCCTTCTCGAACACGAGATCAAACGATAGCTGAGGGAAATTCTCTGCGGAGAGAGTTCCCAATACAAGTTTCTGGTCATCAATCTTCAAAAAGACGGTCACGGGCTCATTTGTCTTGCCCTTCTTTGATTCACCAAGTGCAGCCTGCATAACAAGATTTCATCAAGTTCCATAGAATCAATAAGAACACGGTGCATCGATAGTTCGATTTTAACATAACTTCAATTACAACTACAACAACAACAACAACAACAGTACCTGTGACAGATGCAGATATTTCTGATCTTCAGGCTTCACAGAGAGTAACTCACCAGCCTTAACTTCAACACCTATAACCCAAAAAAAATATTGACTTCTTAATTCTTTACTAAAAAATGACAAATAATTCATGTATAGCAATAGAACATGATCATATTCAAACAGTTCATAGATTATACGGACAAGAACAGAGAAACAAGACGAGCAATATTACGATTATAAAAGCAAATAACACAGATATGGAAATCAAAAAGCCTATTAGTTTAAGCCAAGAAGAATAAAAGCCGGAACCATTTACCCCAGAACTCCATTGACAGTGCCGGGAAGAACAGGCTAGGGTTTAAGAAAATCAAGAGTTGGTGAACGCGGCCAGAAAATAGGTAGGGTTTGAACTAACTTATAAAGAAATCGTCGCCTGCTTTTTGGGTCCTAGATTTTCAAATTATTTTATAAATTTTTTTACATAAATGACTACGTTTATTGGGTAGCAAAATTTATGTAACATATAATAATAGTTATATATTTTTTCATACAATATTCCGTTTACGGTAGATTTTGATTTTTTTTTTGAGAATTTGCATGTATGTTACGATATTGAAAAAAAAAAAAAAAAAATAACAACTTTTTGAAAATATTAGCAAATAGTAAAATCAGATTTATAGAGTACATCAATAGTGTCCGATAGACTTCATCAATAGTATTTAATAGAGTCTATAAAAAAAAGTTGTTATATTTACAATATTTTTAAAAAGTTGCTATAATTATAATGAAGAGTATGAAATTTGCTATACAGTGCAAATTCTTTTTTTTTTTTTTTTTTTATCTTACCTCTTAAGTAAACTATTTAAATTTGTTTAAGACTATCATCTTGATTAAATTTAGTAGCGAATTGATTGAGTCTAAAATCTATCAACTTAAAAGTGATTGAAATGTGAAAATGTGGGTATCTTGATCATTTTATCATGACCGTCCCATCTTACTGTATATAAAATATTATTTAAAAAATACTACCTATGTTATTTTTTTAGTTTTCTGGCCACATAAAACTTCTTTTATTAAAATATATTTTTACATATTTTCAATGGCCCTTAAAAAAAGGGGGTTAACTAGTTTTTTTTTTTTTTTTTTTTTTTTTTTTTTTTTTTTTTTTTTTTTTTTTTTTTTTTTTTTTTTTTTTTT
>JBBMEF010000003.1:8265471-8283343 GCA_037832685.1 Sicyos baderoa
AAAAAAGGGGGGGGGGTTGGTTTTTTTTTTTTTTTTTTTTTTTTTTTTTTTTTTTTTTTTTTTTTTTTTTTTTAATTACAACAATTGAGGTGGGAGAATTCAAGTTTATGACCTCTTGATTTAAGGTATACACGGTGAGGCGAAAGTATAGTTTTGGTTGGTCGTTAGATAGTTACAAAATAAATAAAAAAATTATAAAAGATAGATTAATCCATCCGACCCTGCCCTATTTTATTTCCTTCAAACTTCTCTCCCTTTCAATAATACCAAATTATCCCTTATGAATTGTTTTATTTTAGATAACTAAGGCCGTGTTTGATAATCATTTGGTTTCTTGTTTTTTTGTTTTTCAAATTTAAGCATATTTTCTCTCAAATTTTCTACCATTTATTTCATCTTTCTATCATGTATATATCTTTTTTTAAGAAAGTAGGGGAAGACCACCCAACTTTTAAAAACAAAAAAAATAGCTTCTCAAATTTTGTTTTGTTTTTAAAAGTTTGTTAGTATTCTCCTACTTTCTTACAGAAAGATAGATAAATGGTAGGAAGGATGCCCCACATTGTAGGAAATTTGGGAGAGAATAGACTTAAATTTGAAAAACCAAAAACAAGAAACCAAATAGTTATCAAATTGGACCTAACAAACTAAAAGTTTTTTATTAACTAACAATTGGATCATGAATGAGTAAAATATTAATTCCGTAACCTGAGTAGTTGAATTGGCATTAAATAAAGTTCACAATACAGTTGTTGAGAAAAGTATCAGCTTCCAATTAGGATAAACCCACATTCTCCTTTCATCACTATTTATTTCACCAAACCTACACGGAATCTTCCTGCTCCAAGTCCGCCTTCGCTGAATCTGCAACTTTCAACACAGAGAGGATCGAACCATGATGGTGAAAAATACCAAACCAGATAACCAGTCACGCCACCGAGCTGCCCGTAATTAATTTAATTCCAATTTCTGAAATCCATATTTTATACACATCATTTTTAATCGATTCGATCTAAATCCGAAAATCGATGAATTTGAACCAACTGGAACTCTTGGCACTTTCTTTGGCTTGTTTTGAGCACGATGATGATGATGAAGAAGAAGAAGCTACTAAATCGTCGTTTATATCCTCTGATTTTCTAGGGCACAAAAAGAAGTTTCTCGATCCCAACGAGATTAGCTTCGCTTCCTTATTCAAACCTGAGATTCAAATCAATATCTCGTCAGAAATTGAAATATCAATCGGAATCGAAGAATTTAGGGTCGATTTTTTAGCTTACTTTCTAAGCTGAATTGTGAATAATGGAGGTCGAAGACAGAGGGATCTGCAGTCGGCAAAATCGGACGGCGAGCTTCCTTCGAGTATTGCCGTACGGTCGCCGCCACGAGATCGGCGACGGTCATCTCCGGCGACATCAGCACGTGTACTGGCCCTATGCTGCCCTGGATCGTGACGTTGAGGAGCAATTTCGTCATCTTCGGCCGTCCATCCAGCGACGGCGCTGATAAGCCTAGATTCTTGAAGGACAACAACTCCGGATCCGTCTTCGGCCGCCGGAGCGTCGTCGCCGTCTTCGTCGGGCTCTCGCCGTGGAACGACGACGATTTCTCTGTAAGTTTCCCCTTCCGGTGAGACCTTGGGTTCGGCATCGTCGGAGATTGCTACGGCTCTGAAATTTTTGGTCGCCGGCGAGTGGTCGGAGCAGAGAGTGTTGTGTTGTTGAGGACGTAGTGAAGCTCATTTGGGGAATTTATAGTGAGGGGAAATGCGATGACGTAGACGAGAAAAACAGGAAACCGGTTGGAATATTCTGGTGAAGGGGACGGGCTATAGCCGGTTACCCGAGTGGTTTGGAATTCAACGTTGGGCGGCTTGGCCTCTCTACTGTAGCTAGTAATCTGGATTCGAACAACCGGATATTGCCCGTAGACTATTGGCTTCATTGCCTCACCTTTTACGTTGTTCATTAAATTACGTTATTAATTCTATCCTTATTTTTAAAAAAGGAATGATCTATTTTATATAGAGTATAATTATCATTTTTACATGGAAATGTATGGGAGCTCTACCTTTTTAAGTATGTAGCATTATTGGATGCCACAAAAAAACATTTCATAAATGATAATTATTAAAATGTAAAATAATTTTTATGGCACTCATCAAATGGTAGAACTCCTCTACCTTTCCATGGATAGAGGAATTTTATTCTTTTATATATATATGAGCTTGTCTCTATAATAATAAAATGTGAAAGAGATCGAAATTAATTTAATCATCATAAATTAAACTTATCAATTATTAGTTTCAAAGAATATTTTTACCACCAACTCATATAGTTAAATTCATCACATTTGGAGATGAGATTCTAGTAACTTAGACCATTAGATATACAATTTTGTAACAAAAATAAAAGAGATTTTACCTATATAATAAAAAATGAAAGTATTTTTATCTATAAAAAAAAATAATAATAATAATTCAGTATAAATAAGAATTTAATCTTCATATTTAGGTGAAGTTATATACCAATTATTACCGTTTCATTATTTGACAGTATTTTCGTTTAACATCATGATCATAAGTTTAATCTTCCTAATATATATAGTTGAACTCTTTTATTTCATTACGTTTGAATTATAAAAATAAAAAGATAATTGACTATAATGTCTCCATGGTCTTCATAATAGTTTTTTTTTCTTTTTTTCTAAATGTTTTATTTAATTGGTAAATAATGAAATGGATAGGCATGGGTAATTAAAGGGGGAAAAGGAAGAGTATATGAATGGGCATTGAAAGTATACATGGCACATATAAAGAAATAAATAAGATAGATATGGTTAAAAAACAAAAAGATGATAAATGGTCATAAGTGGGTTGCAAGTTGAGCATGTTGGTTCATGAACAACGAGGGGACCTCAAATAATTGCTATTCATTAGGGCTTAAATCATAAATGTTGAGGTTGACGATGTTGAAATCTTAGTTTTGTGATAACGTTAGTAAACATATCAATAAAATGTTGATAGTCATCAATATTTCTATTACAAAAAAGGTTAAATACCATTTGATATTTTAGAGTGTCTCATTTTAATTATCAT
This sequence comes from Sicyos baderoa, assembly GCA_037832685.1. Taxonomy (NCBI): domain Eukaryota; kingdom Viridiplantae; phylum Streptophyta; class Magnoliopsida; order Cucurbitales; family Cucurbitaceae; genus Sicyos; species Sicyos baderoa. Next base: position 8,268,569 of record JBBMEF010000003.1, read on the forward strand.
ATCATTCATAAAGTTTATAATTTGTTTATTATATGATAAATTTCTTGTAATTATTTTTTAAAAAATACTGTCGGTTAGTTTTTTCCATAAAATTTTAAACTATGTTCACATTATTTCCTTCTTCTAGTTTAATAATAATTATTATTATTATTATTTTTCACTTTAACAAATTTAAATTCAAATTTATTATAAGATCATTTTGTAAGACTTTTGAAATGACAAAATCCAAAATTTGAAATTTAACAATGCATAACCTTCGTAGATTAGTCTGACTTTGAGATTTTTGAGTTTAATTAATTATATAGTTCATAATTAACTTTTTATGAATTTTATAATTGAATGTAAAAAACATCTAAGTACATTTAAATTAAATCAAAATGAAAATAGCACGAATCAAAATGATATTGCAACAAAAAAGTTCAAACATATAAATTCATGAAAAGTATTTGAATTAATAAACACGAGATTTTTCATAAATACAATATTTTTATGAACGTGGTCAATTTTGTTTTTTTAAATAAATATAACAAAAATTGGTCGGAGGATTAACTAAAAATAAAAAATCCTCTAACCTAATACAATTCTACCCTACTTTTGAAGAGCGTGCAAATAATTGCTTCGCACTTCCCGCTTTATTCTCCTCTTGAATATTGGATGCAAAAAAATGAGATATTGAACCAATCATTCTTTAGATAGAATTTCAATCCTCAATATGCAGTCTTTTTTTTTTTTCACTTTTTTTTGTATGGATTATCTTCGACCGCTTATATTATATGTTTAATATTCTGAATTATTGACGTTCGGTTAAAGGTTGGTCTGCATTTGTATTTATCTACTTAATTTAGGTCAGTTCCCTTTTTTAATGTTATTTTCAAAATGGAATTGACCACTATTGAATTTTTTTTTTTTTTTGATATCGGTCGTACCGACCGACCCTATAACATTTGGATGCCAAGGAAACCCGTAGATATTAATTTGAAATTAATTCCTAGGTAGGTGGCTACCGTAGGATTTGAACCCATACCCTTATGTACCCCAAGACTCTCCATGACCAATTGGGCTACCCCATGATGATTGACCACTATTGAAATAATTTCTTTTAGTTTAAATACTTATGTAAATGTTCGTTTGCATTTTCTTAAAAGCAGCTTAACTAACATATTGTACTAAACAAAGTTTTAAAAAAAATTGTGCAAGTTTTTTTTTTCTCCCTTGCTATATATATACATATATATATATATATATATATATATTTATTTTTAATAATTTTAAATCGCGTGGTTCCACATTAGTTAATAAGAAAAGAATCATGGGTTTATAAAATACTCTGTTGTTGTCTAGAAAAAGACTCTATTTTGAATAATACAAAAATAAAATCATAAAAACTTAAGTTTAAAATGAATGAAAATTGGCTTTCAAAAAAAAAAAAAGAATGAAAATTTATTGAGTGTCCCTAAGAAATATCGGATAGCCGTTTTGATTTTGCAAATGTATCAATTAATAATGTAAGTTGCTGGGGTCACGTCTCAATAATTGATCAAATAATATCTACAAAAAACTTTGACTCCTCATAATAAATTGTAGCTATTTATATGTTTTGAAGTAATAATATTTGCCTATGTAAAAAAAAGAAAAAGTAATAAAATTTGCAGTAGATAACCAATTCAATATTTATAGGAGTCATAGTTGACAAGTGATATATAATTTTAATTATATGAGGTGACAATTCAAATTTACCAACGTCGATTGTTGTAACAAAAACAAATAATTTGAATTCGACATATATGTCTGTTAGGATCTCACAAATGTCTCATATGGGAAAGTGTGAGAGTCCAACATCAATATAAAAGAGATATGAGTTACTCCCCTCATTACCAATTGGTTTTGAGGTGGAACCCCATAGTCTCCCGCATGGTATCAGAGCCCATAAAGCCCAAACAGGTATTCGATCCAATAAAATAAAATTGAGATCCAATTCAAGATTGGTGAGCCCAAAATATGCACCATCTTGAAGGGGCATGTTAGGATCTCACAAATGTCCCACATTGAAAAGTGGAAGAATCCAACATCAATATAAACGACATCTAAAAACACTAATTTATAAATAAATAAATTACTTGTTTTGTTTTATATTATGTACGAAATGGGATCTTTATAATTTTATCCATTAAGTGCAGTTAATTCTAATTAATAAGTGTAAAAGCTTATACCTCATTATTATGAGTTTTAATTTGTATATTAAATTGCTGTTAAATTCAAGATTGGAATTTTAAAGAAAAAGTGTCATAATTAATCCTAGCTAATTAATGGTTTATAAAACGTTTTTAACTTATGAATGATGAGGGGTAAGTGGTATAATTGATTATCTTATTTGATGTTCTTTTGTGCCGGCTCTCTTTCCTGGCTCGGACTTGCCCCAAAGACACGGTCGAAGCACACCTAATTTAAACTCTACCGAGTTCGAGTCATAAAGCTGTTGTGTTCTCTATGTAGATTTTGTTGATTCTCTTCCTCCAATTTATACTACAAAAAAAAAAAAAAAAAAAAAATTCAAAAATATTTGTACTCTTCAAACTTTTAATAGTAAGTTAGGAAGCAGAAATTGAGAGGGAGCGTCCAATTGAAGATGGAGACAAAGGTGTGAAATTTCAGCGCAATTTCGCGAATGAAGACGATTGGTCTGAGGAGCAGTGCCACGTGGTGCCAAATGTTTGGACCTTCACGTAAGACCAATCACGATCATTTTCGAGAAACATGCAAATTTCATTTTCATTAATTGGATCAAAACTTTATCATGATCATTATTATTGTCTAATTCATTTGAACCTCCAAATCTCAAATGCTTTTTAATATTATTATTTATTCATTATTATTATTTTGATTCCTTTGAGGTTCGGTCGAGGGACCTCGTGTGGGTCTTATAATATTCGGACCACGTGCTTCTCGAATGCTTTTTAATGTTTTGTATTTTACTCCCATTATAATTTTAGTCCAGAATTTTAAAGTTTATAATTCTTCGGTCAAAATTGAATGGGTCGATGACACGATTAGTTATTTGATTTGATCTTAATCCATTTTTCGTTCTACAATTATTGGAATCGATATTTACAATCCCCATATAATCATGTATACTTTCATTTCTAATATTTCTTTAAATGCTTCGTAGCAATTTAAAATGTCTTCATGAGGTTCAAAAGTACCTAAAAAGTTTGTTGTGATGTAATGCAGTAAACCAAAATCTCCAACCATGAAAAACACCTTCCCCAAATTCAAAGTCCGAGATAGAGCATTCAAGTAAATCAATAAGTTAAAAATCGATTTAAAAGTCAACAAATTTAAAAGGTTGACCCAATATCAACAAAATCAATCTTAAAAGTAAGTTATGCAATGTTGAAGACAAATTCAATCTCAAGAACAAGCCTTAAAATTTTGGGGATAAGTTAACTTTGAGAACTAAATATTGAGCAATCAAAATAAATTCAACTACAAGAACAAGCTAAATTGAGACAACTCAACTTAAAAAGTAAGCTGCAAAATCCTTGAAACAATAGCATATAGAAGAGAAAAAATGATATAAATAAATTAAAGATTGTATTCCACACTCTATGTATAAATACAAATTTTGTATTTATATGTGTTTTGATTCTCAATATTTGGCAAAAATTTCATGTGAACAATCATAAGTTTTTTTTTTTTAATACAAAAAAAAGTTATTTTATGATAGTATAATATAGTATATCTGGATTCACTAATTGTTATAAATTTGTCTACAAGATTCGAATCTCAATTTTTTTTTCTTTTTTTTTTATCGTCACTATTTTCCTTTATAAAGTTACATTAATACTCTAATAATATAAACTTGTAAGTTTTTATAAATGTCGGGGCGATTTTTGTTGATATAAAATTAAATTATAAAGTACGGCTGAGATTTTTTGTATTGGAAAAACTATTTATTTAGATTTAAACACAAAAAAAAAAAAAAAAATAATAATAACAACTATTTATTTATTTTTGAGTTTGAGGTTGAGAAGAATTTAGCCGATGGTCGGCAGGAATTTGGTCTTTTATTAAATCATTTCGGATTGGAAGAGGTTCATGTTTGTGTGTGGACCAACAAATTGCCATTGTTTTCTTTTTATCCCTTTATCACAAGGTTAAATTGGTCAATCAGCAAAGTTAACAAACATTTAACATGCGAGAATTAATATTAATTATTGAAGATTAATTTAAACACGTAACTTATTACTAATCAATCCAAATTTTAAACTAGTATGTTATAGTAAATTTAATTATACGAACACCTTAACATATTTTAGCTATGTGAGAATAAAAAAAAAGGTTGGTGGTTTGAATGTCTCATAATTTCATTATTTGGTGAAAATCGAGTTCAACACCAAGATTCTGAATTTGATCTTTAAAATTGACATTTGACTCTCATTTATTTGAAAGTAATAATACTTTCTGTTGATGCTTATCTCAATTAGAAAGAAACCTTCTCTTAAAGATTTATATATCTATCTAGTTGGAAACTATAGTTTAACCCGTTATTAAATTATAATTATTTAAGTAATTAATGGTCCCCACATTTTTAGGTAGAAAATCGATAGATAGATTACACACAACTCTTATATATTCTTCTATTTCATATTTTTGGTTCTTATGCCTACTCTTCTATTAAAAAACCAAATTAGAAAGAATGATAGTGTTAGAAAAACCAAGAACTCTGTCCTTGTTGCCGCTTGAGTTCATATCGTAGTTCGAGGTGATCATTTAGCCTTCGTCTCGGTCATCAAAAACAATGGTGAAAGTATGCTCAATTTAATTTTATAGTTCCGTTGTAGGTGATTAATTCTAATCACATTTAGACACATTGGTTAGGATATTAAACCTTTTTTTTTTCCTAATCAAGACAATTTGAAACTAAAGTTATAGTCATTTTTCATAGAGCTCATCATTTAAAGTGATTAGTATGGTGATATAAATTGTAGGATCATGTTTAAGTGATTGATAACTTTGGTTGTGGTGACCAAATAAGTCACGGCTGCAATTGTGACTGCTCGATAGTCAACAAAGACACGTTACGTTGTTGGAATTGATCAGTCCAAGTGGAACAGAGAGCAGTTAATTCAACCACCCACATTATTGTCTGCAACACATGATAAACGCAACAGTCAACACTGTCTCAAGGAATATTGATTACTCCATTTTTGACCCTAAACCCAACAAGAAGCTTCCTGTTTTTTAGTGCTTCTATATTCAGCCATTAACAACAATTTTGGAACTATATATATACCTGCCATTCGAAGTATTCTATTTTAGTCCGGGCGTCGGAATACATCAAAAAATGAAGACATGAGAGGCGTCTACAAATAAATGTAAGAGGTGAGTTTCGAACCTATGATCTTGAGTGGAGCATAGTTTTTAACCATTGTGTCACTTCTTAGAGACAATTTTTACTTTGTAACGACCGAAACCAATATTAAGAGAGATGACACATTCGAGAGTAATCAAATATTTCTCAAGATTCAGGCCAAAAAGACATAAAAAAAATATAATTAAATTTAGTCATGAGTTTTGAATCTAAGATCTTTTAAAGGAGCATACTTTAAAGACCTAAATCTCTACCGACAAAAGCGCTACCGGAAGATTATTATGTCTCTCTGGCTCTCTAGTGTCATGTTAAATTACTCCTGAATCAAAAAGATTATATAACTAAATGGTCAGGGAAAGAAGCTCATGCACTTTAAAAGAGTGAATAGTTCTAAATTGTTCAAGCAAAAAACAAAAAATATAACAAAGTTAACAACAAAATAATTATTCTGATATTGAAGATGATACAAAAAAGAAAAGATGCAAGGCTGTTACAAAATGGGCACTAATAGAAAACAAACAAGTTAATTCTAAAACCCATTTCATCGCCATGTGATGTACATTTAGAGAAATACAACTAATCCGAAGTAGCTCTTGCAAAATTGCTCTCTGAATTCAATTGATTAGGTTGAACAAAAGGTTATCTTTTGGTAGTTTCTGCATAGGATTCCAAATCATCTAATGGTGTGTGCCAAGACAGTATGCTGTGTCTAATCCCTCCAGTTTTCGAGAACTGGTCGTTACAGAGTGGAAACTGGTCGGGATATGATAAATGACATGAACGAGATTCAGGTCTTGGACGCAGCTGCAATTTCTTTCGACTTGGGTGGATTCTGGATTTGTTCTGCAACTTTGATGGTACAATGGCCTTCAAGCTTCCCTTTGAGTTTGGGATCCTTGGAAAGCAGACTGAATGGAATGACTCCGAGCAACTGTCACGGTTGCTAGCAAACGAGGAAGGCGATGCCTTTAATGTTGATTTACCCTTGGTCCAGGGCAAAATGGACTGAATCAGTCTGGATGGTACCTGCAAAGCAAGATTGAAGGAAAACGGTCATGATTGAAGAGACCATCCATAAAAGAACACTGGAAAAATAACTCACCCCTGAAACAAGAGTACTAGATGCAAAATGCAATGAAGCGGCAGAAAATGGTGAATCTCTTGGCTTGTTTGGCTTCTGATTGGCTGAAACGGAACCAAAATTGGACGGTGGAGCATCATCATCATCATCATCTTCTTCTTCTTCGTTTTCTACTTCTTCTTCACCTACCTCTTCAACTGAGGCTTTTTTATCTTGGTTGGTTGATACAGTATCATCTTCATCAACCAAACCCATCTCGACCTTCTTCTCTTCCTCTTTTTCTTTCCTTTTCAGCTCCTCGTCCATATCCTCAATGGCCTCTTCCAGACAAATTTCAGCTTCGATCAGTTCAAGTTCTTTTTCAATTAGCTCCTTCTTCATCTCACTGTCTTTCTTTTTCTCCTCAGCCCATTTTTCAATTTTTTCGAGTCTTGATTTCAATCCATTTTCCAGGCCAGTTACACACCGCATCCAAATGTTTTCCTTCTTTTCAGTTACCTCTTTTCCATAAAACTCATCAAAGCCAAGTGGTAAGAACTCAACCTTCTCTGGGTCTATTTCCTCCCCTTCTTTCAGGGTTGGCTGCCAAAACATGCGAAGCCCATGCTCCTCATCCTCAATATAATTGATCAACCTTCCTGTCGGTGTGTGTAGGATGAGAGGATCTTCAGTGTATACAAGCTTTGATGGATCTTCAGGATCAGGCTCTGGTTCCTTGTTTACGAGAACGAACTCAGGAGTGTGATCTGCATAGAGAATGTAGCTTATTGAACCAGTATGAAATTAAATTTATGCAGAGCAAAATTAGAAACAGAGAAATAACTGAGAATTTTCAAGAAATCAATTCATTGTCGCATCAAGAGCAGAGGCATGAAGCTAACAACCATATAGACCATTTCAAAAACCCAGTTGCATGCCAAAAGATAATTTCAGTTCTTCCTCTTTCTAGTCTATTAAATCCATTCAATATTTCCATATAGTTTTTGATACTTAACTCGGCAAAAAGCCACTGTTGATGTTTGGACTTTTGAGTGTTAGATGTCATTAACATATTTAAGTGAGATCCCATTGTATAATTCCCTATGAATACAAGCAAGTGCTTTTGCAGATACTGCGACTGCAGCAGCTAGTTGGACTGCAGAGCTCTCAAGTGGGTTCAAATAATCTGGGCTCGTCCTCATGAATACAAGCAAACGGTTTTCACCTGAGCTGTAAAACTGTTTTTTTTTTCTTTATTCCTTAGTAGTTTCTAATGTAGCTTAGCTTACCAGGCAAGAGGGTAGGTACCTTGATTATGTTCTTTTGATGGATAATACAAAGGCCCGATGCGGGCAAAAGGCTATAGTATGCTCCTCCAATTAAAAATAAGGGAAGAGTAACTATAGTCAATAAAAAGGGTAACATTTTAACCAAGATTAACAATCGAATTAAAAAATAGCTGAAGTTAGAAGCTTGATCTTGAAACGAACTTCTGCTCCGTTCCTGCCAAGGTAACCTTGTTTATGTAAGGAACACTCAACACTCAAGACAGAGGCACCTAAGATGCAAAACGTTGTCCATTGTTCCTTTAAAATGAAGTTAAGCTTTAGAATTACGGTAGATGTTCTGTGCTAGTATGTGACAATTAAGGATAAATATTATTTTTGATGAATGATTTTTCTAGAAAGATTTACCTAAAAGCATGAACATCCACGGGTAATCATGTTCAAAGTAAACGAGATGGTTCTTTGTATTTTATTTTTTTCTCCCCTTCTCTTCCAATATTTCTACCGTTGTTTTCAACAAGTAACTCTCAGTGCAACAGCAGAGAATAATTTTTCAGCGAGCAACGTGCATTTTCTTAACATACATGAATAGTGTAATGATGGCAAGTGCTGGAACAGAGAAAGTAGTTGGTTATGTATGCACTTTACTGCCATGAACTACCAGCTGTATTAACATTGGAAAGATGCAGACTAATATCATGGAAGAGTTCTATTTGAAAGTTGGGGTGGGAATTTTTGTAACTTTTCATTCATCAATGAAAGTTGTCGTTTCTCATCAAAAAAAAAAAAAAGTTGGGGTGGGGAAGTTGGTATCTTCAGCTATAAAGTCATACCTTGTGCCCACCAGTATTCAAGTTCTGCAGGCATCGGTAATCTCAGCGGAGCTTTGTAAAAGGAATTTAACCACATTTGTCTCTCTTGATCAACCTCTTGCGCATATGTTTTCCAATAGTCAGGGACCTGGAGAACATATCCATAAATCCATCACTTAATAGTTTCACGGTGATGAAGAATAAAAAATAAGGGTCAACTTACTTCATAAAACTGATTGATGAAGCCTGGCGCCATCCAAGTATCTTCTTCCTCATAAAAATAGGGATGCTGAGGATCACTATATGGACCTGAGTCTTCTCTAACCACTGAACATATTAAGAAAACCCAAGTCATGAATCAAAGAACATATATTAAATCCACTGACAGTTAAAAGAACCAAGTGATTCCTGTCTATTTCTGAACGCCTTACATTATGTCTGTCATACAGGAATTCTAATTAATGTGAGCAAGTTTTTGATCTACCCTAAACTACCAAGGGGAAATAAATGGAAGAGTTCCTAGTCTTCTAGAGAATAGGGTATGACTTAACAAAACGAGAATAAACAAATATTAATTGATAAGCCAAACTCTAGCCCATATTGCAACTGCCTGGATCATGCTTTACATACTTGAGAATAAAAACGACACCCTTCTAAGTACATTATTATCGGTTTCAGTGAAAGAGACATACTTCCATCAGGTTTGTTGACAAACATTCGAGCCTTTGCAGCAGCAACTTCTGCTATGCCTGCATGAAGCTGGAAAACAATGGCATAAGAGAAACATTTTTCCGAAGTAAACATTAAGAAACAGCAATATCATACCGCTGAAGTATCATCATCACATCCAGTAGAATCCTCCAACAGCTCCCCAAAATAGAACCTGCCCTGCTCATTCAGATTATGCAGTCAAATTCATTTACTATATTATACTAACGTCCAAGAGTGAAATCAAATCTTTGGTTTAGAACCCTAAAATGAGCTTAACCTACCCATATTGTACGCTCATTAACTTCATACACTCCACATCCATGCATCCTGCCGTGTTTCCATTGGCCAGCATAGCGGTACCGACCTTTCTCCCTATCATGTGATCACATCATAAAAAGTAAATCTCATTTTCTTTATCCAAAAAGAATGATCGAGTAAATTATAAAATCATATCTATCTTATTCTTATGGCTTAGTGTTGATTGTATGACATGTATTATAGGATAGCATTCTAAGTAGGCACTAGGAATGCATAAGACCGCACCAGATAATTGAGACCAGCCCGTACAAAAGTTTTTAAATGGAAAGAAAGTTATATTGGTGATGTTTCGTCTAGATCATGCAGTTAAAACTAAGTTTATGTGACAAAGGGCTGAGAAATTACGGTTTTGCTCCAAAATGTTTGATCCATTCATCTCTCTCATAAAAAGGAATTTCATAATCTCCCCCAGCCAGATTGATGCTATCTTCAATATCCATTTCCAGCCACTTTTTGTCTTCTGGGGTCATATAATCTCTAGAGATTATTTTCCCTTCAGCGCGCATCTGTTCTTCGAGCCTAGAAAATGTGCAGAGAGTAATTTAATTCACATATTTAAAGAGATTCTGCTTCCTTTTCATCTGTCTGTGAATACTTTAAACACATAAAAATCAAAATCAAAACTACGAAACTTACTTTGAACCAGGCACAGGTTCTATGTCAGGAATATCAACCTCAACCACCCCATGACCTTCCATATTGTTCTGAAGCCATTCTCCTTCATACCTATTAAGATAGAAATGCTTCAAGTATTAGTGACAAAACAATAAATCCAAAGCATGTTTACACTAGGACCAGCGAAAAAAAAAACAGTTAGTACATTATTTAACGTAATGATATAGAACAAATTTCCTGATACAAAAGTGAATAATATGAGATTAAAAGAACAAAAATATATGCTACTCAAACCTAGTGCCCTCAGAGGTTGTTCCGACCCTAAAATATTAGCTATGACTGTTTTTTTTTCAATCAGAAAGGTACATGATTATAACGTCTATGAAGATGAACAGTATTGATGGATATAGGATAGAGTTGCTTGATTGGATTTAGAAAAAAAAAGCTGGTCATTCAGTTAAAAGTGGTTTACAACATGTGTGCGTGTGTTCCCACACAACCAAATTTGGATTCAATTCTCGATCGGCTTCCTCCCAAAAAAAAAATGTTTTGGTTACTTTTTATTTCATGGAGATAAAAAGACCGTGGGTAGAAACACCACACTGTCTTCCAGGCAACAAATTTAGTAAAATCATTAGCATCAAGGATCTTTACATTATTTTTTGAATTCAACCACATTTAGGGTGGGAGATTCGAATTCATAATCTTTTGGGCACCAAGTTATACATCATGCCAGTTACGTTCTTGTTGGCTTTAACAATCTTTTCAATTAAGTTATGAGCTGTACGGACATAAGAGATATGATAACGTACAAACAGACCTGACCAGTCCCTGTTCAGCAACGTAAACACCTTTCCCATGAGCCAAATCATCCCAAACAGTTCCTTCATACCTTGAACAAGGAAAAGCAAAAAATTAAGCCATGGACATTCAAACAAATCCGATCACAAGAAACAGAGGGTTAATCAGAAATCATTCGCAAGGAAGAAGCATCATTGGGTAATTCAGCTCTTCAAGAATGAACAAAAAACTATGAACTTCTTCTATCAGTAAATAGAGTTTTCGGGCAAATGCTTGACTACTTGAAAAGCTATGCTAGTAGTCAACACAAAATAGGATGGTTTCCCATTGCTAAATTGTAAAATGTACTTCAAATTCGCATGAAGTTTTTCTTTTCAAAGTTATAAGAGGAGTGAGCCTTCATTCAATAACTTTTCCAACAAAGGGGGAGAAAACATAAAATCGAAAATCGAAAAGCGAGAAGATATAGAAATCATACGAGCTTCCATCAGCAAAAATGTAGCTGACCCAAGTGAGAAACTCCTCAATCCTATCCAATTCTTCAATCACAGCTTTCGGATTCGAGATATCGAAATGGTTATCCGGAATTGCGGGGTAGGGTTTGCGGTAAGGGACGTAGAATGGGGCGATAGGAGGTTCATTCCCAGCCTCAATCTCGTCCCTCACAATCTCCCAATCCTCCTCGTCCGCCCAAATAGGGTCCCATCCAGGCTTCGTCATTTCCAATGGAGCGTCCATCCAAAGCTCCTGCAAGTCCTCCTCCCTCCAATTCTCAGGGTCCTTAGGGAAATCAAAGAGATCCTCATGATACACATGGTTATCATCCTTGTCTTCATAATGCTTCCTCATTCGCCTGCTGTCGAGGATTTGACTAAACCGCCGAATGTTCACTTCCGGAGTGTTCTCCGACTCCGGCGGCTCCTCTCCCGGGCGAACATAAACGAGCGGCTCCTCCACTTCGTCGTCGTCTTCCGATGAATCGTCGGAATTGTATTCGGATTCCGAACTGTCTGAAGGTGGAATATGAGCATCGGGGCTTTGCTCATCTTCTGCTTCGTCCGGCTGGGCGGGGACTGTTTCAACGGAATCGGCGTCCGCCATTGTTAAGGAAAGGAAAGAGCCGCAGAAGAGAATTTGAGAAGAAGAAGATAAGGTGGAAAGCGAGAAAGAGCTGCGCTTAAGGCTTATTACCAAGTTCAGAAACAGCGACTATAGTTTACTGAAACACTCCTTGAATAATGGGCTGGGCCTAGCTCAAATAATGGGCTTGGATGGGCTGGGCCTAGCTCAAGTTACAAATATGGGCCTACCTTAAATCCTAACACACTATTCAATAACGTTTCTAATTTTTCATTTTTTGTTTTTTATTTTAAAAAATAAAAACTATATATACTTGATAACAAATTTTAATTTTATGTTTTTAAAAATTAAAAACCAAAAAAATGTGTTTTATAGCTGTTTTAGTTTTCAAGCATCCCATTTTATTTTGATTTTTTTTTTAGTTTTAGTTTTTTTATTTTTTCATATTTTCTTTAAACAAAAATAAAAACTTATTTTTAAATGGCTACTCTTTTTAGTTTTTATAATTTCATTAATATTTTAAAATGTTAAAAACAAAAACTAAAATTAATTATCAAATAAATTTATTTTAAACACCAAAAAAACAAAAACGAAATGGTTACCTATTTCCTACCAAAAAAAAAAAAAAAAAAATCATAAATAGTAAATGGAGGAGCTTCTCAAAAAATAAATAAATACTAAACAGGGGAAGTTCTTGCCTAGTTGGTAAAGTTCTTTCTCCAAAACTAACCAATCGACAATCCTTCAAATCTTTGATAAATAACATATGGAAGGTGCATAAGGATATGGTGGTGGATTGTAAAAGGGAGAACATTTTCTATTTCAATTTTAAATCAGTGACGGAGAAATACATAATCATAGGAGACCTACATTACGAAACAAAAAGTTGATCTATTTAAAAAATTTACTATAGACTAAGATCAAATATTTCACTCAGATGACCATATATTTATCGAGTATGATTATTGAATGAGTTGCTAATTTGTGCTTGTGAAAACATCATTTGATGTACACAAGTAAGAATCATCGAGGTCGCTGATTCAATATGCAAGGCCACTTAAAGGGGGTGATGGTCATGAAAAGGTTAGTTTTTTTTTTTTTTTTTGAGATTAAGAAACAAATTAAGAAATCAAATGGGTTGCTGCGCATATATTTTTATAAAGGGAAATAGGCTGCTGCTCAAAGTTTATTTTATACAACATACCGGCTGTTGTTTTAATTATATAAACAAATATGTTGTTGGGTTATTGCCAAAACAAATTCATTTATTGGGATCATCTAAGAAAATTTTGTTCTTGTAACAGTTTATTTACTATTTATAAATCTTTTAATTGGTCAAAATGCAATATTCTCTCAGATTATTTAAGTAATTAAGCCAAAGTCAATGACTTCATTCATAATTGTTCAATTCAATATATATGAAAATTTAAAAATAAAATTATGGAGAAACAAATAAGTACATCCCTAAGATTTTCTCTAGGATTTATGGGATTCTGTTGCAAGAATATCTTATTTGCTACAAATAATGTTGGGTTAATGGTTTGTATAAGATTTCATTTGAGAATAACCATATTCTTCTTGGAAATATTGTTCCTGGTTGATTTGAATACAGATGAGGGGAGGTGGGTATAGAACCTGCCATTGGAGATGGTTGAGTGTAGCAGTAAAAATAAATAAATAAATTATCAACAATTCAGTAATTCCAATTTAAATGGTGTAGGTTGAGTAGGAACATGAACAGTAACTTAGCTACATCAATATACATTCAATAACTAAAAAGTTATGAGTTTGAATTTAAATCTTAAATTGTTGTAAACTACACAAAAAATAAATAATAATAATAATAAAATATCATAGGTTGAGTTAGTTATGATATAATTTTGTAATTTTATTTATCAAATATACTTGGACAATAATAAAAATATTATAATACTACATTTTAAAATATTTATAATATTGTATTAAAGTATATTAATCTCTAAACAAAATATTTTAAAATTTATATATCAATTATTTTATGCAAACAACACTTCCACTACATTTTCCCTTTTTGTTATTATAATTCATTGACTATAAATTAAAAGAATAAACCGAAAGGGTTAATGACGCAATAGTTTTATTGTCAGTTCAATACTCACATGTTCAAATCCTGGAAGAATTGAGGTTTGTAACCCCTCTCCCAACTTGTGTTCAAAAAAAAAAAAAATTTATTGACTCTCATCATGTTCGTACACTCTCACGTGTAAACCAACCAACTTATTATTTTTCAGTGTGAAAATTTTAAATTTATGACCATTTTTATAAAAAAGAAATTCATGACCACTTTGATCATTAGTATACAAAAATACTATTTTTGTTAACAAACTTCTTCAAACTATGAGTTACCTTTATATATTATTAACAATTATTATTATTATCAATTTCTTAACTACAAAATATCATTCATTTTTAAACAATCTTACTGAAACTTTAGAAAACAAAGTTCAAAACCTAAAATTAATAAAAGCTTCGCAGCCATTTTACTTTATAATCTATTTTTAAAAAAACTGATATTGTCTCAAATAAATAATATGTAGGTTTCAAAATAAAATAATAATAATATGGAGATGAAAAATAAAATTACGAATAGTCAATATTATAAAATAAAAATAGAATTGATAATGGCCAAAATTTATTTTTAAAAAATAAAAAAATAAATAGCTGCAGGTCAAATATATATAT
>JBBMEF010000003.1:8283443-8293829 GCA_037832685.1 Sicyos baderoa
TATATATATTAAAAAAATAAGGTAAGAGAGAATAACTGATTACTATGTAATACATGACGACACTTTACTTTTTTTTTGCGATTAAGAGAAGTAGTTCTCACCTCCTTCTGGAATCAACTATTTTCAATTACTTAAAAATAAATAACATTATTTACCTGTGAATATATATAAATATTAACAATTTGATATTAAAAAAATTCTGTACAAGAAACGAAATGTCATTTTAAAATATAGGCTTATAGATTATTATTATTATTAAGCTTAAAATATTATTACTTTGATGAAAGTGAATCACAAAAGTAAATAAAAAAGAAACTGCCAATACTATATATATATGAAAAAACTAATAAATAAAGATTAAAAACAAATAAAAACCTTGGTAAAAAGATAAAGATGAAAAAACAATAAAAAAAAAAACCACCAATTATGGTAAAGAATTAAGTACAAAAATATAATAACAGTAAACCTTAAAAAGATTTTCTCTAGATTCCCTGCGATTCTGTTGCAGAAACATTATAATATGATTTACCTGCATAAAACGCTCCAAGGAGTTTGGAGAATATTTTTTTTTTTTTTAAACGAAGATTTTGGACTAAAAAAAAACGAAGATTTCGTTTGAGAATAACAACTTAAGAGACCTGAAGATTTGACCCCCAAAAAAAAAACTCACATAGATTGGAAAATGGGTGAATTTCCATCATCTCCATTGAAGAACAGCAATGAGAATATGGAGCCAACAATTTCAACTCCATTGCAGCAGCAGCCTAAAAGAAAGAGACAACAAAACAACAACAACAACAACAATGAACCAACAACAACAACAACAGATACTCCGAGACGAAAGAAACCTCGGAAGAAAATGTACAGGCCTAAAGTCATTGGAGAAGGGAGACGAAAAAAGATCAAAGTACCAAAAACGCCTTCCACCCGAAAGCCAAAGACCACCAAGACACCAAAAACGCCCAGACCAGTGACTCCTAATCATCCTCGGACCCGAAAACTCGCTCGGAATCAAAAACTTGTTCCTGGTAGTGGTGGTGCATGTCAAGAAACCACTAATTTGTCCCAACATGATGATGACATTGTAACTTGCAAGGATCTAGTGGTAGTGGAGAATGGATTGGAGAGTGAAAAAGATTTAGCACAAGTTAAGGAATCCCATCAAGAGGATCATTCAAAGAGTATAGTTATTTATACTCAAGTGGAGCTCCCCAAAAAGGTTGGTGGATGGTTTTGTGGAATGCTATCAAATGTACCATTGGAATGCAAGAGAAAGAGGAGTTCATGGACAAGTCCAAGAGAAATCACCGAGAGACCAAACCCTTATGGATTGAGGTCTGGGAGTGGAAAAGCCACCAATCTGCTGCCATTCCTCTTCTGCAAGAGAAAAAGGACACCAATGGTTAGAAAGTGCAACTTGGCTTCATTAATTGCACACAGTAAAGAGTTGCAGATGCTGAGAAACAAACATGATGATTCCGTAACCCAAACATCAACAATTATTGATGGGAATGACATTGTTCCCATGGTAGGGTGGCTGTTAAAGAGACCTAATCAGTTTAGGAATCGCAAGAGATCTCAACACACTTCAGAATTCAACTGTAATACCCGAGGTATTCTATTCTATTTCTAATGTGCTAGCCTTATGCTGCACTTCTTTTTTATTCTTTTTGAAACCGGGAAATCGGTGCTTTGCTCCACTATAACCAAGGTAACCACGCCCGTTCCCAGGCCAGGCACCGGGAAAAAGAGGGCTGGTTATGAACCTTTGGTAATTGAACTCCTTATGCTGCACTTCTTATTTTTCATTTTAAGTCTGAATGAAATTTTATGATGTTTCAGATGAGTTTGACTGTCAATCTCTTTCTGCTTCAAAGTCCAACGACAAAGATGCATCTGCCCTAACTTCCACAACAGATGGTATTTCGGATGAGCTTGACTGTCAATCTCCTTCTGTTTCAAAGTCTAATGACAAAGATGCATCCGCCGGAACTGCCGCAACCAACGGTATTTCAGATGAGTTTCCTGCTTTCAAGTCTAGTGGCAAAGATGCATCCGCCGGAACTGCCGCAACCAACGGTATTTCAGATGAGTTTCCTGATTTCAAGTCTAGTGGCAAAGATGCATCCGCCAGAACTGCCGCAACCAACGGTATTTCAGATGAGTTTCCTGCTTCCAAGTCTAGTGGCAAAGATGCATCTGCAAGAACTGCCACAACAGATGGTAATTTCTTTTCAGATTGATGTATTTCTCACTAGTCGAAAATATGAGTCAAGATTAAGGGTCTCTTATGTAGCACTTGACATTTTTACAGTACACTAACAAAAGGCTCTCTCCAGCTAATTCCAAGTTCTCGGGCATACAAAGTGAGGGGACTCTATGGAAGATTGGGGATGCAATCCATATTGAAAAACTAAGTAGGAACTTAACTTCAGTAAAAGTATTTTTCTCTATCTTTAAGAGAATTATTATTATAGGTAAATCCTGACAGTATTTGTCTGCAGGTCACAATAACAAGCCAACAATGAGATGGCTTGATATAGGACATTTCTTAACTAAATCAAGGTTTCTCAATGGTAGAAGTGAAAATACCACACCAGAGAGAAGCCTTTCACTTCCTGGAATTATAACAGGTACTTCACTATTGCAGAAAACACCATTCTCTTGCTTTCGAGGCAGATAAGTAGCTTACTATTGTATTACTTTATTAGGCACTGTTGAAGAAATAACTAAGAGTAATATCTTGATTTAAAAGTCCCCAAGGGACACGGTGATTGAAGACTTGGGCTTTGAAGGTATGCTCCCTTCAAGGTCGTTCGAGACTCGCCTGTGACATTACTCCTTCGATGTCTCCGGTGCCTGGCCTAGGGACGGGCGTGGTTACCCTTGTTCCAAAAAAAAAGTCTTGATTTAAAACAGCTTCTTTCCACTTTTCAACTCAATATGGAACAAAAAAATGGAGGCAAAATGATAACTGGTTTTATTTCAGGTCTTCATGATGTAAGCAGTGGAGGAAGCATGATCAGGCAGCAGAACTTCACTCTTCCAGCCAGACCAAGTGGTATGTTGTTACACTATCAAGAATCCAAATGAAACCTTTTATAACTAGTTTTGCAAAATTTTAAAGATAAAAGATATGAATCAATTGATAATAGTTGTGTGCGGGTCGTAACAGGGGGTGCGAACGAAATGAGACCTGACCTGAATGTAATGTTGTGGAATAGAAGTGAAGGAATCAGGAATAACCATGAACATACCAGGCTAACAGGTGAAACAAAAGCTATCTTTTATTTTCTTCAGAATATTTTCACATGCCACTGTGGTTTATCCTTGATTATAAAAGGCGCTAATATCACTTTATGTCCAGCTCCAGCAAATAATATAGGTATACTAGGAGAAGGAACGGATTCTTACTATAAGACGGCTTTGGTTCGATATCCTGCTGATGGTCATTACAACAATGCACTGTTCAGAAGTGTTCCCACTTGTGCAGGCACTAATAACAACATTGGTCTATTACAAGAAAATTCACAGAAAGAAGGAACTAGCTCAAGCCAAGAGAAGCAAATTATTCCATATGTGCGAAAAAAAGGAAAGAAAGCCAGCAAGCGAGAGCAAAATTCAAACTATGTTCATGGCATGGAAGGTGCAATAGTTCTCCATACAACTAAGAAAAAAGAGTCGGGTAAAGTCAACCTTGACCCAAGAGACATTGCTGTTTGGAAGCTACTGACCCAAGAACAGAGTAATTTTGATCAAGAAACAGCCGACACCCATGACGAGCAGTGGTGGGCAAAAGAAAGGGAAACTTTCCGTGGACGGATAGATGCTTTTATTACTAGAATGAGTTTAATTCTAGGTAAAGCTTAATGAAACTGTACAATATGTAGTATATCTGTTATTTAGGCAGGAGAACTGGAATATCTTATTTAAGAACTAAGATTAGAAAAAGGTAAAATAAGTTAGTGTGTTTGTCATACACTGCAAGTTTCAAGAAATGGCCAGAATTTTTGTATACAAACCTAACTTTTCTAATATGCAGGGGATAGACGTTTTTCACCATGGAAAGGTTCGGTAGTAGATTCTGTGGTTGGGGTTTTCCTTACTCAAAATGTCTCCGACCATCTTTCAAGGTAATGAAACATTTTCTAGCACCAGTCAAAATATACCAAATGAAGCTTATATCTTATACTTGTTCTTCACAGCTCTGCTTATATGTCACTTGCTGCAAGATTCCCCCTCCAGCCAACAACAGACCATGCTGAAAATTATCAACAATCAACTCAAAGAAACAATGGATATTTTCTGTGTGAAAGTGATAGTATGCTGGAAAGTAAAAAGACAACCAAGGATCTCGAAGAAGCTGAAGAATTAATGTCTGAGAATGATGCAATTTTACCTCAAGATCTTCTGGGGTCATTTATAAAACTAAGCCTTGATGAAACACTTCAGTCACCTACATGCTTAGAAGATGGTTGTGGAACTTGTTTGTGTACAAATTTGGATCGCACAGATAACACAGTGTTCCATTCTAACAAATCAACCTTTGCACAAGAACCTTATAGCAGCAGTCAAACTAGCACATCATTGTGTGGTCAGGAAAATAACATTTTCGAATCCAAAGAGGTGAATTGCAGAAACCAAGATCCTAGGCATATGGGGAACTATTTATGTTCAGAATGCATAAGCAAAATGAGTGGACAAAAGAATAAGGCTGAGGAATCTAACCTCTGTGAAGAAACGGTGGAAGTTGATTTACAGTTCCCACCAAATGAGAATGCGAAGTGTTGCCTGTGTTCAGAAATTCAAACAAGGAATGGAGAAATCAAGAAAACCACAGAGCTCTCACCTACTGGCGATTCATCTAATAAAATAGATGTCGGAAACGTCCGAATTCAGGAAAATGTGATTCAAGGGGCACAAAAACATTTGGAAGACAGAGATCGTTATGATTTGAATGGTGAAAAAGAGACAGAAATGTCCAAGGAGAAAGATAAAAAGAGTAAAATGAAGCCAGAAATAGACTGGAATAGTTTGAGGAGAAAATGGGACAGTATGAGGAGAGCCTATTCTAGTAGTGAGCCAAGAAGTAGCGATCACATGGATTCTGTGGATTGGGAAGCAGTTCGTTCTGCAGAACCTAGAAAGATTGCAGATGCCATCAAGGACCGTGGCCAGCATAACATCATAGCAGGAAGAATCAAGGTTTAAGAAACTAAAGTGAAATAAAAAATAAACAAAAGACTTGGAGCTAAGGTCTCTGACTTGCCTCATCTAATTTTCCTACAGGATTTTCTTAATCGAACGGCTAAATTACACGGTAATGTTGATCTCGAATGGCTTAGACACGCTCCTCCAAATGATGTTAAGTAAGTCTACTTTGAAGGCTGAAACTCTTATAAATATTCAAAGTACAAAAGGATTTTGATTTTTCCATGGTCTGATTTTGACATATTATTTGTTTGTGCCGAAGGGAATATCTACTGGATATCGATGGGTTAGGACTGAAAAGTGTAGAATGCACAAGGCTTTTGTCACTACAGCAAGTTGCCTTTCCAGTAAGTTAATAATGATAAATTAATAGTTTGTAAGATGGTAATCTACCTATAACTCTAATTTGTTCTTTAAATAAGGTGGATGTAAACGTTGGTCGAATCGCTGTTCGAATAGGATGGGTTCCTCTTGAACCGCTGCCTGATGAGGTTCAAATGCATCTTCTTGAGACGTAAGTGTATAGAATATAAAGAAAAGAAGCATCGTTCATATGAGCAATAATGGAGAAAGGCTGACATGTATTTTTGTGCAGGTTTCCTATGATGGATTCTATTCAGAAATATCTATGGCCAAGGCTCAGTACACTTGACCAACGAACTCTGTAATTCTAAACACCTTTTCTATTACTTACCATTTTAAAAATAACTATCAAACAAGCAACATTTCACACGTCCAGGTTTTCTTTTCTATAGGTATGAACTACATTATCAGCTGATAACATTTGGAAAGGTAAATCATAAATTTCTTGCGAGATAGCATCATTTGATTTCTATAGAAAACATTTGATTACCAACCTTGAACATTCATTTGCAGGTCTTTTGCTCGAAGAGAGCACCAAACTGCAATGCTTGTCCACTGAGGGAAAATTGTCGGCACTATGCTAGTGCATCTTCAAAGTATGGATCGACTAGTGTATGAATTTTTGAGTATAAGTAAAATCAAATTTTGTAACTGATCTCACCATACATTTTTCTATTTGGTGCAAAGTGGTTTTGTGCAAATTATAGAGTTGTATAGGTTTTATGATTGTATTCTCTAACTGAGTCCTATAATCAAATCAGTGCAAGGCCTAGATTACCTGGATTGGCAGAGAAAGGTATGGTAAGTACTACAATGGACCCAGACAACAGATTTGAAGGCACAGCTCAAGGGATGAATCCAGCGTCAGTGCCCCAAATCGAAGGCTATCCAAGTTCAGGATCCAAAAATTCTGAACCTATCATTGAAGTGCCTCAATCACCTGAGCCTGCATACGATGAATCACAATTAACAGATATTGAAGATTTATGTGAGTATGATTCCGATGATGTTCCTGTAATCAGACTTAGCTCTGGACGGTTTACAACAACTTCACAGAGTGGCATGGACGATGATAACACTAGAGCTCTGGTTCCTTTGCACATCAATGTTGCTTCCATCCCAATACGCAAACTGAAGCATATAGAACGTTTGAGAACGGAACATCGAACGTAAGTATGCCTTTAACTCAGAACATATTATTAACAAACAAAAAAATAACCCCTGATTATTTCAATAACAGCTGAAATTGGATTATTTGCCACTTTTTACTTGGTGAAGTTAATGTATATGAGTTATAAATTATCACTTGAAGCTCAAATTAACTTTTGATACAATTTTACCACTAGTCCTTCACTAGATCTGTTGTGGAATAGTAGTGTCACCTGTTACGTACCAAAGAACTAGGTGTATCTTTATAGATGAATTTACGTTAGTTTATTGTTATCTGATATTATACGTGGGAAAATAAGAGGATGTTATGTAAAGAGAAATACTTGCCATCCTCCTTAATGTCTGGTGCCACAAATTTTTTCCTTTTTTCTTTTTTTAATGTTATTTAAACAAATATTTTGTGGCGCCAAATGATACCACATAGACGTTAAGGAGAGCTTGCCTCATTTATAAGGAGGTAAGTATTTCTCTTATGTAAATGGATATTCTCTAAATCACGCATTAGAAAAGAAACTATTAGCAACTAACATAATGTTTTATTGTTAAGTTATTTCTATTTCTATTATGCAGCTATGAGCTTCCAGATACACATCCTCTCCTAAATAAGGTAAATAAATACATTACCCCTTAACCTGGCTGGAAAAATCACTGCATTTACAGTGGGTGTTAAACTTTGTTACTATCTGTGTACAGCTAGAAAAACGAGATCCAGATGATCCTTGCCCGTACCTTTTGTGCATATCCGCATCGGGTACTGCTTGCTGCACATTGTAATTTAAAATTCAGAAAGGAAAATGAAAATTCTGTAAGCGTTCAAATCTCAATAAGGTGAATGGATGTTTTTCAGGTGAAACTATAGATTCATCTGAGCCACCCAATACAACATGTGCGTACCGAGAAATGGGAAAACTTTGTCCTGAGGGATCGTGTTCGTCTTGCAACATTGCCAGGGAACAAAACCGTGGAACAGTCCGTGGAACAATTTTGGTAAGTGCAAAAGCATACTCACAAGTTGTTATTACTTTTTGCTGCTTTGCTAAACCACCAACATATGAACGAATATTCTTTCAGATACCCTGTAGAACAGCAATGAGAGGCAAATTTCCATTAAACGGGACTTATTTTCAAGTCAACGAGGTTAGTCAGAATTTCATGTTATAATTATTCCATGAGCCATAGTATTTCTATTAAACATACTTTAACTCGAATGCAGGTTTTTGCCGACGATGAATCGAGTAAAAACCCCATTCAGGTTCCTACTGAATGGATATGGCATCTACCAAGGAGAACCGCGTATTTTGGAACCTCAACGGCAACAATATTTAGAGGTAAATTAACACATAACAGATATCATTGTTTCAGTGGAAAATAATCTAATACACATTTATACAGGCTTGGGAATTGAGGACATCCAGAACTGCTTCCAACAAGGTATGAAATAACTTGGTTCCAATCTACTGATGAAAGTTTTCTTACTTAGGTAGATAAAATACATGTTGACAAATATGTTTGAAAAATGAATTAGTACACTACAAATAGACTACCTACTAAAAGGAACCAAACCAAAACTTGAGCTGACTATTCAAAACATGTTCCAATCTATAAGAACAAAACCAAACAGATGATTACAAAAATAAAGACTGCAACCATATTAAAAACAACAAACCTAGCAAGAAACCAAATCCTTTTCCAAGAACTCTCAATCTCTCTAAAATCCTGCCACTTCTCTTGAACCAACTGTCCCAAACAGACCAATGCTACATTGAATGAAATATAACATAAAGGAGGAATCTTTTCTGAATCTTGAACCTTCGAAGTTGGTTTTCAAGGTATCAAAACTCCCAAAAAATAAACTATACAATAAGCGCAAGAAATTCGGCATCCTTCAATTGATTTAGACAGATATTCATATTATCAATTGAACAACTACGGACAATAATTAAAAAATGGAAACCAAGAAATTGGAGCTTTGTTCCACTAACTATACTCAGACTAACCACACCGTCCCTAGACAAGACATCAGAAGATATGGAAGAAATGGAGACACGAGAGGTGTCTACAAATTAATGTCGTATGTGAGTCTCGACCCAAGGACCTTAAGGGGAGCACACACCTTCAAAGCCCAAATATTCGACCACTGCGCGACCCATTGGAGACAATAAAACACGATAAAATTTGAATAACAAATCATTCAAGAACTAAAACAGGCTTACTTATAAAACAACCATACACCACCGAAACAAAGTGTACCGAACAAACTTTCAAGAAATCCCCAATTTCCATAGGATTTGGTATCTTCATCCTAAATATTACATGAACTGACTTATTTTTCCTAACATAATTCAAAAAACAAACAATACAAACCTCGACCCATCACGAAAAACGTCCGTTTACGGCCACATCCGTTCCTGAAATCGCCGAATCTGAAACAGAAAGACAGAGACTCAGAAGATCAATTTGTTAATTACGTGTGTTGTTTTTGTAGGGTTCATTTGTGTGAGAGGGTTCAATCGAAAAACCAGAACTCCAAGACGATTGGTGGGGACGCTGCACATGTCGACCCAGGCATCGGTAAAAGCTAGGGCAAACAAAAACACAGATCAGCGACAGAAACCAAATGCAAAAACCTCTAACTCGCCGCCAAAACCTTGACGACAGATTTCCCCAATTCGCACTGTCTCCTTCGCGGGTTTGCTTTGTTTGTACAGAAATGTGGCGGGAAATCTCTAACCTGAGCACTTTATACACTATTTTGTCTTTTCCTTATGTAGTTTGTTTTATAATATAGGTGTATTTTCATTAATTAATATATTATTTTTTTGTGAACCAACCGTCTCTTTTAAGGTTTTTTTATTTTGTATCTGTTACTGTCCGGACTAGCTTTCGTGCACCTTGACTAGTGTCATGGGACACACTGCCTGACATTACAATATTTGAATGCCAAAGAAATCTGTATGAAATTAAGTTTAGTTTCTATTTGTTTTTTTATAATTTTGAGTTTTAATTTAATATATTTTGTAGATTTTAAGATTTTATTATTATTATTATTATTGTGAATGAACACTTTAGTCACTTGTGTAACCTAATAAGGTAATGTTTCTAAAAAAAATAATAATAATAAAGGTAATGACAACTTCTAAAATAAATAAATTTAACTATACAATATAAATATTAAAATAATTAATATAAATGACCAAAAGGTCATTTGTAAAAACTGGGCAACTTTTTTTTTTATCAAATAGAAAAATATACGAACTTAGTGAATTTTTAAGGGTAAAACATGACATTGTAATATTTATGAACTCAATCAAAACTAAATTCAAAATTTAGAAATAAAAAATGTACTTGTTTATAAATGGGATTAAATATTATGACCACCTCTAGGGCATGTTTGCCCCATGAACAAAACATCCATAAATCCACTCAACTCTACGTGTGGGTCCCACATTTTTATTTAAATATTAAAAAACTACTCAATATTTATTTTTTTGTTTAAATAAAAACTTTAGGCCCCGTTTGATAATCATTTGGTTTCTTGTTTTTTGTTTTTCAAATTTAAGCCTATTTTTCTCTCAAATTTTCTACAATTTGTTTCATCATTTCTACCATGTATACATCTTTCCTTAAGAAAGTAGGGGAAGA
>JBBMEF010000003.1:8293929-8305154 GCA_037832685.1 Sicyos baderoa
ATGCACAGCGAGTCTCCTCGGTTGTACGATGGATTGATCTCTCAACTCTTTTCCGATCTCTTCAGAATCTTTCGTCGGCAGCGTTTTAGCTCTATATTTCTTTCGTAGTTTCTTCTTCTTCCGAGTTGGCTTTTATAGGAGTTGAGTTGAGTCCGAGACTCTTGCTCCACGATCTCCACTTCGTCCCCGCAATTCTCGTTAGCGTGCACGTCTCGTGGTTCTGATGCGATCTGGTTTGGATGATTGACGCGTGTATTTGCCCGAAGGTTGATCTTCTAGTTCGCATGCGCAAGATTAAGTGACTGTGAAACTCTGTTGTATCACATACATAACAAACGTTAAATAATTCTAACTTTTAGAGAAATTATACATTCCTTACTCAGAATACCATAAGGAGGGGAAGTTCACAAACTTGTCTGGTTTCGAGCGAACTTTAATGTTTTTCTTATGGATTTTACTAAGTTATTCTATGTTTCGCTGTCCTAAAATAGCTTGTTTAAGCGAGTTATCAGGTAGCGAATGACTGTTTATTTTTGCTGGAAAAAATGGTGGAAGACAGAAGAGAACGAACGTTTTTTTTTTTTTTTTTTTGCGGAGAAATATGGTGGAAAACGAAAAATAATGAACGAATTTTTTTTGCTGGGATAAACGAACGGATGAATCTGGATTTACTACTATGGTGAAAAACAGAAGAAACAGACGGAACATGAGGATGTAGACGGAAGTTGGTTTCACAGAACGTTTGCATATGATTTAAAGAGAATTGTAAATTACGAAATAAAAGATGTTGAATTTTTTGTGAGAATCAAACTGTTTTGGTAAAGTTGACTTATATTTGAACAAATATGGAATATTAAAAACCTAATAAATAAAATGGTATTAATTGTAGAGGAAGGACGATATGATATTAAAAAAAGTAAGAAAATCATTTATATTAATAAAAAATAGGTATAAAAATAGGTTTAATTTTTCCTATAATTATTTTGTTAAGGAGATTTTTCATGTATAACAAAAATGTATTAAATAATTGCATCTATTGCATAAAATTGAAAATAATTGCACATATATCAAAATTTTGAGTGATTGAACTCAATCGAACTCAATCAATAACTAGTGATTGAACTCAATCTATTGAGCTCAATCACTTAACAAACTGATTGAGTTCAATCACTAGTTATTGATTGAGTTCGATTGAGTTCAATCACTCAGAATTTTGGTATAAATGAATTTTTGATAAAAATGTACTATAATTCCAACAGATGGACCTAAAATTGGTATACATAACAAATTTTCTTTTGTTAAATTGGTCTATCTAGTATAATTCTTCTAAAAGAAAATGCTGATAAATCTTTGATCAGTCGATAGGGATAGTAATACATTCACAGCCATACAAAAAAGTCGGAAAAAGAATTAAGAAAAAACAATAAAAAATAATAAAACAAAAAGTAGTTGCGCGAAACTACACCGAGAGGAAACCGGAAACACTAACGGAAAAAATCGCCAATGTTCTCTCTTAATCTTACCCCTACTGCTCAACACTCGCATCTCCTTTTCCTCCAGAAAAGCTCCGGCTGCTTTCCGGCGAGAACTCCGATCTGTTCCTTTACAGTTCGATCGTCATCCAGTCTTCAGGAGCTTGAGAAATTTTCAGAATCATCGGAAGAAAGGAAGGATCTCAGTTCGGAGCTCTCCGCTTCGGTTCCGTTACCTCCGATCAAGACTTCAAAGAGAGTGGTTCTGGTCAGGCATGGACAGAGCACGTGGAATGCGGAAGGTAGAATTCAAGGAAGCTCAAATTTCTCTGTTCTCACCAAGAAAGGCGAGGCTCAGGCAGAGACCTCCCGCCAAATGCTCATTGATGATGCTTTTGATGTCTGCTTTAGCAGGTTTCTTATATTTTTAGTTCAATTTCGCCTCACAATCAAGCACTGACGAATTTCGGAATTGTTTCATCTCTATCAAAACAAATTTGGCGTCCATTGCATGATTTTAACCTAACATTGACTTCATTACCTGAAATTTAGCATTGTCTAGACAGGAAATTTATCGACGAGAATAAGTGCAGTTGATTATGGACATTAATGGATGTTTTTCATGAAGTTTAACTTCTTGTTTTGCTTGACTGAGATGAATTATGCTTCTAGCCCCCTAGTGCGATCGAAGAGAACTGCGGAAATCATATGGGGTGATCGTGAGGCTGTGATACTTACGGATTCTGAACTAAGGGAAATAGATTTATATTCATTTCAAGTAAGTTCCATGCCATTACATTGGGAAGGAATAGGATCAACTACATTAAATTCATCAGTAATCTTATTGACATCATTCTTGTTATGCTGTGGTTGCCGGCTGGGTGGGTTTAGGGTCTACTCAAGCATGAAGGGAAGGAAAAATTTGGTGCCGCTTTTAGTCAATGGCAGGTAGATGCGGCAAATTTCAACATTGATGGCCACTACCCAGTGAGGGAGTTGTGGGCACGGGCTCGAAATTGTTGGGATAGGATTCTAGCCCACGAGAGCAAGTCTGTGCTAGTGGTTGCTCACAATGCTGTCAACCAGGCTCTTGTTGCTACAGCTATTGGTATTGTATCATCTTTTCTAAAATGAATTAGTTTTGCATTAACGACTTGAATGTGTTTATTGATGAAACTGTTCCTTAAATCAGGATTAGGAGCTGAGTACTTCAGGGTTTTGCTTCAGAGCAACTGTGGTGTCAGTGTTCTTGATTTCACCCCCCAAGTTGAGGATGGATCTCCAACTGTTTGCTTAAACCGTTTAAATCAGGTATATCAATTATTTTATTGCAGGAAAAATGATAAACTTTGTACCTTTCTGATAAGAACAACCCAAGAAATAAGATGAAATAGGGACATTATAGAGGCCTTAGACTCTCCCTTTTCTCTTCAAAGAGACCACAAAAGTTGCTAGATATGAGATAAACCCTAATTTGGCAAAAGAAAGTATATATACCCCTTCCCAAAAGCAAAGCAAATAAAAACATAACAAAATAGAAATGAAGCTATTTAAAGATAAAGTGGGCCCCGCCATAAATTCCAGCTCATTCTTTCTCTCCACTCTTATTCTTCTTCCTCCGGCTATAGACCTTCAAGCTCCGGTTCTTATCACTTTCCCCCTTTCCTTTCTAATCTATAGGTTTAGCACGTGATGACTTTCCCTCTCACAATTTTCCTATTTTTTTAATCCACAATTTATTTGTAGGACAAAAATTGTAGACTATATTATATTTGTTTTGTTTGACGTTCCATTGCTTCTGGCTATATTGACTGAGTTCAAATTGCTTTATTTGATTTCTCAAAGAAAATATTTATTCATTCCTGTCTGGAAACATACCTTGCAATAGTTGCTCTCTGTATTGTTCATAAGTTCAATAAAATGTTAGCTTATTAAAGACTTATGGCGATGGTCTTTTCATTGATGCAGACCCCAAACTCACCTGTTGCTTCTGGTGGAGGCAGAAAAACAGCAAAAAGGATCATACTTGTTTGCCATGGAGTTTCTGGGACTAATGAGGTGTGGTACTAATCGATGACACCATGTTTTACTTTTCTCCTTCTATTGTGCCAGCCAAGTTCAGTTTCGCTTTGTAGCATATTTAATCCAGATTGTTGAAATAACTGATGAAACGTGAACTTAGGAACTTGTGTGGTTTCAGATTGAAAATTTTCAGAATAGAAAATTTGAAAGTCAATTGGGAATATAATCTCTCTGATTTAGTTGTTGGATTCTCACAACCTTGCAGGCCAGTTCTTCCTTCCTGGATGACAAACCATTGAACATTCTAGGGACTATACAGGTAGAGCACATCCGTCCCAATACACCAGATTGATTTCAAATTCATATAACTTTATTTTATTTTTTGGATGAGATGACAGGCCCAGAAAGTTGCAGAGCTCCTCCTTGATCTAAAAGTGAGCGCTGTAATTAGCAGTCCCAAGAAAGCTTGTATAGAGACGGCTGCAGCAATTGGCAGAGTATGATTATTTTTACCTTTCACGGTCCTGCTTATACTACTATCTTTCACGGTTCCTGAATCAACATATTTACCAGTGCTTTCCCTTTTTTCATATCTTCATTTTCCTTGGTGTGTTAGAGTGAAAATAAAGCCACCTCAGAAAATACTAGGACGTATTTAACATTATATTTGAAACCTGAATAGAATCTGCTAGATCTTTTATACAGAAGAAAGGAACAAATTGATTAAAAAAATAATATATTTGTTTGAAGCATAGCTTGGAGGCCGAAAGTCCAAATTCTCATCCCTAATTGTACTAAAAAAATGCTCATTTGGGTTGAAGATATTCTCCATTCCAGTCCTTTGCCTCTTATTAGATTATAGGAACGTATCTTTCTTACACCCTTCTTGGATTTGTCCTTTTCAAGAAAAGATTATCTTATATAGAAAATGGAGTTTTGTTGATTCCTCACCGATAAATATCCTTCCATTCTTATCCAAAAAAAAAAATATCCTTCCATAATATTTTTGTTGGATTAAGCTGAACTCTGAAGTATACATTATGAGCACCATGGTTCTAATCCTGGAGTTGATTATTAATTAATGTGGCGCCATAATCTTCATATGCTCTTCTCCTTCTTGGCCTTTTCTACCCCCAATTCTTGAGTTTATTTTTGAAATCTTGGTTAATTTGTCTTATCACCCGACAATTTTAAAGTATTATAACTCTTGCATACACGTACATCATGGAACAAGGCAAAGGTAGACTAATCACCATCAATTGATTTTTTTCTACCTCTTTCAATCGCTTATGCAGACCTGTATAAAAAAGATTGCAAGTGATAAAAAGAAAAGCATTTAAACTCTAAGTTCTCTTTATTTATATTTTTTTAAAAAAAAAACTCTTGAAGTTCTCTCGAGAAGGTAAAAGTCTTTTCTCTTAAGACTCGGCTCATTTGTAGGTACAAGAAGCTGCAGATTGCTTGGGTGCGGATTGTGTGCCTCGCTATGTGGAGATGAAGCAGATGAATGAACTTGACGTAGGCAATATTTATGATCATTTCAAGCAGGCAAGATATCTATGCCCATGGAATTTTAGATTAGAAGTAATATTCTTAAGGTTGTACTCATGTCATTAGATAGTTTGATGAAATTGCATATATGTTTACCACAGTAAGAGTAGATGGATAAGTAGCTTATATAAACAAATTTTGAAAAGCCCTTCTTCCTTCAATGTTTCAGTTATCTCATTTGGGCTTTACCGTGGGAAATTTGAACTAATGAATTGGATGAATATTATTAGAACTCGTAATAAAAAGGTCATATTGGTTCCTGCATGGACAATTGATGAAGCATCAAACTTATAATTTTATTGTTTAATCTAATACTTCAATTTTCCATTCTAATATTCCCTGCTTTGCATTCCATAGGATGTAGCTGCCACGAATGTCTTTGAACCTGGTTGGTTAAACAAATTGGACAATGGGTTGATTACAGAAGTGTGGAATCAGAGTGGTGAAGCCTGGAAGTCTCTGTTAAATGAGATGGCGGATGAAAATGAGCCAGAAAAGGTAATTGTTGTGGCTGGTCATCCCGCCATTCTTCTAGGATTAGTGGGGCAATGCCTAAACCTGACAAAAGATTGGATTGGATCATTCCATCTGGATGCTGGAAGCATTAGTGTGATTGACTTCCCTGATGGGCCTAGCGGCCGAGGTGTGGTCCGATGCATAAATTACACTGCTCATTTAGGGAGATGGTCGATTCCTATTACTAGACCAACCGTCGATGATGAAGAGTTTTAACGGTACACTCAACGTTACTCTTGAAATCTAAAATTCACTGGATGGTGTTGGTTTGTTAAACATAAATACTCTTTTGATTCAAAGTCAAAGAAAAAAAAACAGAAGGTAGGTCATGTAGCTGTCATTCATGTGCTACCCTCTGAATGCATCAATATCATCCTAGCCTCTTTTGTAGAAACTAAAGATTGTTTTCTGACGAATTTGTTTTATTTATGTTCTCTTTCTATTATTGGCGAGGAAGTTCAATTTCAAAAAAAAAAAAAAAAAAAAAACTCATTGAACACCGTCAATAGTACATTGATAGAAATAATTATATACATTTCATTCAATTTTTCCTTATATCAAGTAATACAAAATTACGTTTGAAGTAAAAACAAAATAATGTAGGTGATGGACACAAAACATATAAAGGAACTCAAAACTTCTATAGAATTCGCCCCCATGTTGATGGTCGAAACTGCCACATGCAAGGTTTGAGCGAGAATCTTGAGGCCTTAACATTAAGACGTTCAAGAGAAGGAGAGTGAATAGCATATGATATAATCATGTTCGTTGTTTTATTAGTCTATCAAATTGTATATTTTTACATTTTTATTTCAATTATAATTTTGCTTTATCAGTTTGTCAGTTAAATTGTATATTTTGATATTTTTCATTTGGTTTTGGATCGGTTATTGTAAACATGAGAAAATATAGAAAATGATTGGGCTGGACTAAATACTTGGCCCCTGGATCTTTTAAGAGTTCTGTGTGTAGTTGTGTCATCTGCTTGGACCAAAGGTTTCTTACCATTTTTTTTTTTAGATTACAACAATTCGGGATTGGGGGATACCCATGACCTCTTGGTCATTGGATGCACACTAATAGCACTGAGCAACTGCTCATGTTGGCAGGTTTCTAACCATTTGCATCTTAGTCTAGCCTCCCGAGTCTACTTGTCTACTTGCAAGGCGATAAATAGGTAAGCCCAGTATATCTTAGCTAGTTATTCCTGGACAAACTGAATATAGTGAATACTATGATACTGACTGTGGGAGTGCCACCAAAATCTTACCTTTGCTTAAATAAGGAGAAATACATGAGAAGTTTATTTGGGTGGAACTAAAAACAAAGCTATGAAATTAAAAACAATGTCATACAAATGTAGAGAGAGTTGTTTTCTGTAATAAGTGGTATTCAGAGTCATAACAATTTGGGTGAGTCCTCGGGTGTTTAACAAAGCACACGAGCCTTATAGGATTGGATGGTACCATGTTGAATTAATGCTAAATTACTAATAACCCTAAAAACTTAAGTTGATTGGTTGAAGTAAATTTAATTGTATTGATATGTGACTTTTTGAGTGATACAAAAAATAAGTTATGTTCAAATGGGACAATATATTCTTCTTAATGTGGAGATATATCGATATATCCAGGGTTGGTGTCCCTAACATCTATATATATACTTCGCACGGTGATGATCTTATCAAGTTTGACAATTTAATGTGTGAAAATGGCAGTGATTTATGTTAACAGGAAAAAGATGGCTTTGAAGTTCATCGGTGTGAGGAGATCGACAGCTCTGCTCGTGCTGTTCAATCAAACTTAATTGCGAAAAGGGATTGTTTTGTCAGAAAACTAAGAGTAGTAGCATTATGAAAATGTTCATCATTGAAGGGTTTTACATGTCCAACATAAAGAGGGCATTGATTGATAGATATTCAAGCTGATGGGGGTGGCTTGGCACGGATGGCTGGGAAATCAAGCACCACAATCTTTTCAATGGCGGGCGAGAAAGTTGCAGAGAATTCAACATGCTTGGGATGCCCCAGAAACGCAGTGTGAGCTTCCTTGTTCTCGAATGTCATCAAGAAGGTATGTGTGAAGCCCTGTGTAAGCATCTCGGGTCCCTCCATCTCCTGCCCCCTGTTTCATGATAAATTATATATATCAGAAAATCATGTTTACCCTTTCATTACTTTCAACATATCCTTCAAACGAAATTAGAAAAACATCAAAAAACCACGTATATAACCATAATAAAGCATTCAACAATAAAAATATCTTAATCTAGCTAGAAATACTTAAACCTTGGTGGAGCTAGATAGTTTCATAAGGAGGGACCGTGTTTTACTTTTTAACCTTCTTATTTATAATCTTTCTATTTTAGAAATGTTGAGAGAAAGTTAGAGAGAGAGAGCCTTGAAAACTTAAGTTTTTTTTCGTGATATATTAATCTCAGACGAACATAGAGGTGCTATTGTTGCCCCTTTCTTTACTCCTCCTTTAGATTCAGCTCCTCTCTTGGGTTCACACCTAGCTAGAAAACATCCAACAAAAACTGAAGAACCAATACCTAAGACCCCGTTTGATAACCATTTTGTTTTTAGTTTTTGGTTTTTGAAATTTAGGCCTACAATAACTATTTTATTGTATGTTTTTTCTTACTTGAATGTCTACCTCTTACCTATATTTTTAGAAACCAAACCAAAATTTAGAAACAAAAAGAAGCTATAAAAGTTTGTTTTTGTTTTTAAAATTTGGTTAGTTCTTAAGGAAATATGAATGTATTGTAGGAAAAATGGAACATATGGTGAAAAATTTGAGTAAAAATAAGCTTAAATTTCAAAAACCAAAAATAAAAAACAATGGGCCTAAAATATAGCTTTGAAATTTTAACAATGGTGGTGAGGATTACCATTCGAAGGATTTGACAGCTTCGATTTCAGAGACGAGATTCTCCATCCCTTTGAGAATCTCTCCCACTGCCGCTCCTTCCTTAAACTTCACCAGCACCAAGTGCTTGAACTCTCCTCCCATGGCTGCTCCACCCTTCAACTCAGAGGTCCCTCCCCCTTTATATACACACACACACATCGAGATACTGCATTAGATTGAACATCACTATTTACGTGCACCGACACAGGTCACGTGTAATTTCTTAACTGACTCAAATACTATAAAGAATTGTTGTCCCCTATCTTCCTCGACAGCATCTCTTTCTCAATGTCTGAAAAGGCACACCGTGAGATAAGACTCAGACCCACAACTTCCACCTCCACTTGTTTGGATCTTATTTTTTACAAGTATATGTATATCCCTTTTCTTTACAATCACCTTGCCTATCTGTTTGGCATGATTGTCCATGGTGGGAGTGAAACCATTCTTCTAGCAAAATCACATGACTACCTTGTAGCATTCGAGTCACTCTACTGTTTAGCTTAGACAACGAGATTAGCCGTAACGTGCCTCTGCTCAAACCCTGTCTAAACTCACTCATCCACTCACATGACTATTATTTCAAAATCAAATTAATACATTGTTCAGAGAATATAATTCACCAACCTACACTTCTACTCTGTACATACTCTTGTGTTGTTTGCAAAAACTCATACAAATGAGTTCAAATCATAATGACCAAACTTACTTAGAGATTAGTTCAAGTCGTTAGAATAGAATAATTGGCTTTGAGACTAGAGTATGAGTTCAAGTCTTATTAGCCACCTACTTAGGGATGTAGTATGAGTTACCTTGGTTTGGTAAATTTTATTCCATGGGAATAGTTGGAGTGTGCAAGTTACCCAAATGCATACGGATATCCAGAAAAAGAAGGAAAAAAGAAACCCTAGTATAGGCTTGAATTGGTATTTTGATTGCTAATATTTTTCCCTAAATGAGAAGAATAAAAACTCAGAGATAGGGATGGATCCAATCTAAGGTAATTGGCTAAAAGTTATTCGGGGCCCTTGTGTTGGTAGGTAGGCTCTACTTTACTTTGGCACGTTCGACAGATGTTTACATTAATATGATATTGTTATGATATTGTTATGTTTAGATATAAACTCTTATAACTTTGTTTTTGGTTTCACCCAAATAACTTTATACTAGTAAAGATAATTATCGATACTCGTATATTCACACATCTTTCTCTTATCTAATCGAGGTAAGATTACTACATTGTTTGTATTCCCAACCTTGCACATGACAGGGATATTGGGTGGAAAGATTTTCCTTCTGATTCAATTCACATGTCCAAAGTATTTCCTTTTCAATTCCAATTTGTTGCTCTTTCATTTTTTTGCCTCCAACTTTTTCTCTCTGTCAATCCCATGTGAGCATCCTTTTGTCCGTTACCTTTATTTCAGTGGAAAATGTACTTTTCTGCTTATCTTTAGAATCTATGTGGAGAAAATGATGAGCCAAGTTAAATGTTCTCATTTGTTTTGGCCTGTGCCTCATTATATTCCCCATACCCATGAAAGTGAAAATCTAATTTAAGATTTCAATGTTTCAGAATAAATTTTTTTAAGTCGGTTATGAACATAACAGAAAATTAATTATTTTTTAAGAAAAACTTACTCATTCTTATCAGAGTAGAAATATTTATGAAAACAATGAGTTATTCTGAAACATTGAAATCTTAAATTAGATTTTGATTTTATATGGGGAATATAATCGTAACAATCCAACTCCCTAAATTAATTTAGTGAGCGTAACAAATGCATGCAATAAAATATTTAATGTAAATGAGTCAGTGTAACATGATTTAAAAAAAAAAAAACGTACTTCAAAGTTCAAGACATTTAATAATTTTAGTAGAAATAAATTGTTATGATTCCCCTTTAAAAATACAAATACATTTAACTCAAAAAATAATGAAAAAGAGTTTATGAATCATAAATGTGGAAGGGTTAAATAAAAATAAATAAATAAGGCCCCGTTTGATAACCATTTGGTTTATTGTTTATGGTTTTTCAAATTTAAGCCAATTTTCTCTCAAATTTCCTACAATTTGTTTATCCTTTCTACCATGTATACATCTTTCTTTAAGAAAGTAGGGGAAGACCAACCAACTTTTGAAAACAAAAAAAAAAATAGCTTCCCAAAGTTTGTTTTTGTTTTTAAAAGTTGGTTAGTATTCTCCTACTTTCTTAAAGAAAGATAGATAAATAGTAGGAAAGATAGAACACATCGTAGGAAATTTGAGAGAAAATAAGCTTAAATTTGAAAAACTAAAAACAAGAAACCAAATGGTTATCAAACGGGGCCTAAATAACTCATGATCGAATCAACAATTTTTGTCCGCCACTCTTGTATGTGCCAGTACCTAGAGAGGGAAAGTTAGGGTGAATACATAATATATTCAATAAGAAAACATTTATAGGATAAGGTAAGCAAGTAGACTTATTGAACTAATTATCAAGTAAAAACAATTATAAACGTCATGCAACTTAGATAACTTGTATCCATTGCCTGTATACCAAGATCATTCAAAATTAGTAAAACCAAATATAATAATTTAAAATTATCTATAGTACCACACATGATAAGCCTATACATGTTATAATTTACCAAACTTAACATACTCATATATGTTATTCAAACAATTAAGGAGGTGTTTGGTATAAGTATTAAGTTAATCCATATTAACTTAATCCCTCTAAATCGTGTTTGGTGGACGAATTAA
>JBBMEF010000003.1:8332066-8386335 GCA_037832685.1 Sicyos baderoa
TATTTTATGTCTTGTTATGAATTGTTTAATTGTGCATTCACTCTTAGATTAGACATTTATCTAGAATTTGCACAACATTTCACTTATCTCCTCTTCTCATCACAACTCAACCCAACCCATCTCATCTTCTCAAAGCCAAACATGCCCCTAGTCTTTACATTCATTAGATTACATAGGTATGCGTGTATTAACTCCATAGGTTAATTGGTTTTACAACAACCTTAAAATGTCTTTTGATCATTTTCTCTTATAAGTAAGGTTAACAAATTGGTAAAACATCCATGTTTAACCTATCTAAGTCAATTCTAACAAACCTTCAAGTCTTATTGAAATTAATGTGGCATAGCTTAGATGCCAAAAATTCGTATTTTTTTAGGAAGATTCTTTGGTTTTTTTTTTTTTTTGTTTTTTTTTTTTTTTATGTCCGTGACTGTCCGGGCCAGCTTGCGTGCACAAGCGCACCTCGACTAATATTACGGGGCATACCGTCTGACCCTACAACATTTGGATGCCAAAGAAATCCGTAAGTATTAATTTAAAATTAATTTTTAGGTAGGTAGCCACTATGAGATTTTAACCCATCACCTTATGCATCCCAAGACCCCATGACTAATTGGGCTACCTACGATGATTAGAAAGATTCTTTAGTCTTATAGTTATAGTTTTATTTATTTTAAATATTTTTCGTACGGATAAGCATTTTATGAATTAACAACCTTATCACGTACAAGCTATTTTCGTTGACATCTAAACAAATATGTAAACAATGGTTTGAAATAGACACTTTATTACAATAAATGTTATTTGACTACAAATTACTAGGCACATTTAGGACACAATCTCTAACATAGGTGTCTATGCAAAAAGTTTGCATAAAATTGGAGTATAAGTACTCGATCATTCTAAGTAATTATGTTATAGAGTGAGATTAATATTTTGTTAGGATGATCGTATGCTGATTTGATTTGAATATTGTGTGAGTGAGAATAGTTAATGCACTAAATTGATAGGCCTTCACATTAGGGATTGTCATATTAAATAGTTGGGAAATGTAACCTCGTGAGATGAAATTCACTCATTTACTAGTTGTGTGAAGTAGTTTCCTCAAGAAATGACTCCATGGCTTGAACGAAGAGTGTCCACTTTTCATTGATGTGAGCGGACCGTTCATGATTGGACCATAAACAACTTATTCATTAGAGAAGACAATGACACCTGAGGAAAAAGTTGTAATTACATGAGTAAAACATACTAACTATAATTACGAACGACTCGTAAATGATCAATTAGTTGAAGACCAATATAGTATTTATGTAGACGAGTTAGAGTCAAAACCTTATTTAATGTAAATTTAAAATGAGTAATAATTTTGAATAGTTAAAAAGTGATTAAAAATGATCGTGTAATTATAAATGAATGATTAAAAATAAAAAAAATATTTGTAACAGTAAAAATAATAAATTATTTTGAGTAATTATAAAAAGTTGTTTATATATAATTTTTGAAGGAAATTTCTCGATTTAAATTCGGGAAACAAACATCCCTTGTGAGTGGGATAGAGGGGTTGGTATGACCTATGAATGAGAACGACGAAACGACCAATAGAAAGCCATTAATTAAACAAATAGCATTTTTTCCAACTTTTATTTTCTATTAATTATTACAATTTCAACTATTTCGCTCCATATATACCCAGGGACCATTTATCGGATTCTTCATCATCATCCCTTCCACTAACTATGCAGGCTCTCACCCCTTACTCTCCGGCGCCGGCCGCCGGCACCTTCCACCGCCGCAGGTCCTTTCTCCGCTTCCACTCCGCCAACGTCCATTGTGCTTATGGATCTGAATCCTCCAGCGTTCAAAACGGCGCTTCCCTGTCCCGTGCTGACTGGCTAAGCTCCTGCGCCATTCTCGCCAGCAACGTTGTTTCTCAGCAACAATCTGCCGATATAGCCAATGTTGTGGCCGTCAATGGCCACAAGACGAACGTTGAGAATCTGAACCTGGTTCCGGTCGGGAAAATCTCTGGCGCGTACAGTATAACCAAGCCGCAACCTAAGCCGCTAACCATCACCGACTTCTCTCCGGCGCCGATGCACGGCGAGAAGCTCCGCGTGGCGTACCAAGGCGTTCCAGGAGCCTACTCGGAAGCCGCCGCCGGGAAGGCGTATCCGAACTGCGAAGCCATCCCCTGCGACCAATTCGAGGTGGCGTTTCAAGCCGTGGAGCTCTGGATCGCCGATCGAGCCGTTCTTCCCGTCGAAAACTCCCTCGGCGGCTCCATTCACAGAAACTACGACCTCCTCCTCCGCCACCGCCTCCATATCGTCGGCGAGGTTCAATTCCCCGTCCACCACTGCCTTCTCGCCCTTCCTGGAGTCCGGTTAGAGTATTTGAGCAGAGTGATTTCCCATCCCCAAGCCCTAGCTCAGTGCGAACTCACTCTAACCAAATTAGGGCTCAATGTCACTCGCGAGGCCGTCGACGACACCGCCGGCGCAGCCGAGTACATCGCCGCCAACAACCTCCTCGACACAGCCGCGATTGCGAGCTCACGCGCCGCCGAGCTCTACGGCCTGAAGGTCATAGCCGACGGAATCCAGGATGATTCGAGTAACGTGACCAGATTCGTGATGCTAGCACGAGATCCGATCATTCCGCGAACGGATCGGCCGTTCAAAACCAGCATCGTGTTCGCTCATGAGAAGGGAACGTCCGCTCTGTTCAAGGTCCTCTCCGCCTTCGCGTTCCGCAACATCAGCCTGACGAAGATCGAATCCAGGCCGCACAGAAATTGCCCGATCCGGCTGGTCGACGACGCCAACGTCGGAACGGCGAAGCATTTCGAGTACATGTTCTATGTGGATTTCGAAGCCTCCATGGCTGAAACCAGAGCTCAAAACGCACTTTCAGAAGTCCAGGAGTTCACCTCCTTCCTCAGGGTCTTGGGAAGCTATCCTATGGACATGACTCCTTGGTCCCCCTCCGGCACCGATTAGCGCAACCACTCACCGGCGATTTCGAATTTTCTCATTGAACATCGGCCGGAAAAGTCTTGGCGGCGGTGGACGGGGAGATTGGTAATTGTATAAAAAATAAATATATATATTTAATATATCCATGTGGTGTATGTATGTCATGGGATGGATGTGGATGTGCAGTAATGGTTAAACGACATTAAGCGCAGCGTTTCGTTTTGTGAGGTTACGGATTCTGGATTTCTTTTATTATTATTTTTTACTTTATATTCTTTTTCTGGGTGAATTTTTATTTTAGATCATAATAACTTTAGTGTTGAACATGAATAAATTTTGGAACGAATTTCATCGATGGATTGAGCTGCTGTTTCTATTTTGTGTTAGTATCTGTTAGATTTATTTATTTTTAGTTATGTGGTTGAAACGAGATATTTTATTATCCGATTTTAGTAGGAAATAATGTTTTTTTAATACAAATAAAGGAAGGGAGGGGATTACAATAAAGAATGTTTTAAAATAATAATAATAATATGTTGAATAATGGTTTTAATTTACTTTGACAAGATTTTCTAACTTGGCTTTAAGATTACCGGTTTAATTATATGTTTTTATTAAGGGAGAAGTAGAGTGATTAGAAGTTATCTACTCATTTAGAAGTTGATATTTTGAAGAACAAAGGTTGTAATTTTATTTTTAAATGATGTTTAGGGAGTGCTAATTATTTTCTATTAATTTTTAAAATTTCTAATTATCATATATTTGAATTGATCTAGATTTTATTTTATGTTATATTTTTGCAAATAAGATGAATTTTGATATGACATTCAATAGAATTAAACTCTGATGAGATTTTAGAAAGAAGTGTTGAGGTGGAGTTGTAATAATGGATTATGATTAATTTTAAATTTTATGTTGCGTTATAACTAATATATGACATTATTATTATTTAATTATAATTAATGGTATGAGAGACTCGAATCTAAGCCATTTTGATAATTAGATATACATTGATGTCGCTTGAATTATTATTCTATTGACGACCCTTAACACTTTTATTACAACAAACTTCACAAATAAGTGACACTTGCATTATTATTACACCAAATTTAAACTTTTTGTGTAAAAACATTTTTACGTTTCACCCGACTTAAAACCGCAGTTGTATATTATTCACTCCAAAAAAAACTTTCTGTCTAATAATTTAGATACCAAAACATTATCTTAGCCCAACATTATTTTAATATTTTAAACTAAATACCAAATAGGTTATTAGCGCAATAGTTTAATTGTTTTGTTGTAAATCAGTTTAATCCCAATATCTCCCCCCCTCCGATGTGTACTTACAAAAATATATATTTTATATTAAATACAATTCAAAACGTCCATTCAACTGTACAATCACATGTTCGACTCTCTCATTTGATGACAATAGTATTATTTATATAGGGTTTATAGTTAGCTCATTCTTCAATTTTTTTTTTTTATTAATAATACAAACAACTTAATTTTGAAGGGTACAAATGTCCTAAAATAAAGAACAAAAGGGGCAATCATTCTCATATAGTTCTGAAATTGATGGTGAATTATATCATGTATTTACTTTTTACTTTTTACTTTTTTTAAACTCGAGTTATAGCATGTATGGAGTAATGTTAAAAAAGTTTTTTTTTTGTTGGTATCCAAAATCACTTCCAAACATAGGATAATTTAATTTTGAATATGATAAATAATTATAGCCGTATTTTATTTTCAAAGTATATAATTATAGTTAGATTGACTTTGAAGATGCGGAAAGATTGTTGTAGCTGAAATTTTGGCACTTGATTTGTTCTTGCTATTGTTGATTATTGGTGGCATCAAGGAGCTTTTACCAACCCACTATTATTATTATTATTATTATTATTATTATTTTCGTGTGCCTCAAATTGGTCAAAATCTCCACCAAACTTGAACTTTTCTTGAAAAGTCCACATATTTTTGTTTCAAGTCCTTTTTAGTTCATCTCCACATTATTATTTTTCGTTTTGAAATTTTCTAAATATATTTAAAATTATTTGCTCTCTCTTTCTATGCTTCCCAACATGATCTGACATCTCAACTAATTAAAATAAATATCCAAACAAGCAAGCTATTATTTGGACACAAATTTAAAACTTTCATCATTTTGAAATTATTAATTTTGGGACTTAACGTTTTAAAAAATCTTAATTTTGTTCTTACGACAATTTTTCTAAAAGAACATCATCTCTCTTCTATAAATTTGACAAATATATTTATATTTTATTTTTGTATTTAAATTATTAACATTATTGAACTTTTTTTTTGTTAATATTAATTTTAAATTATAATGAAAACTATTTTTTTTAAAAAAATTAAACACAAAAACTATAGTTTGAAATAAAAAGTAATAGAACTCAAAATAATAGAGCAAAATACCTTTTCTATAAATATAGTTTCGAAGAACTATAGTAATTCAACAATCTTTTACTAACCATAGCCAACAAGATAAACAGTTTGAGGAGGTGTTTATTGGTTGAATTTATGGAGAATTTAAAATGAACATGTATTAATCTCTAAAAAAACTACCTTTAAAACGAGTTTATTATAACTACTCAAAACAATTATTTGTTTATAACTATTTAAAATAATTCTTTATTTTTAACTATATATTTCTAATAATTTATTTTTAACTACTCACAATAACTTATTTTTAATTAATATTTGTAATCATTCAGTATTAACTACTAAAAAACAATTATTCATTTCAAATCAACATTAAAAAATGCTATTATTATTTTCAAAAAAAAAAATCACATTCTAACAAGTTTTGTAGTACAATTATTTCATACAAATTTACTTTCAAACAGCTATTACATAAACTTAAAATTTCTAACCACTCAAAATAATTTCATAAACTAATTCTTCATCCAAAAACCTAAAAAAAAAAAAAAAAACCCTCTCAATTATTGTGTTGAATTAAAAAATTAAAAAATTGTAGAAAATAACTCTAAAAAGACAATAAAAACAAATTCAAAATCCATCAACATTGAAATCTCTGTTTTAGGTAAGTAAAATGATAGAATGTGACATAAATATTATTTTAGGAGCCAATGCAATGAATAAAGAAAATTTATTTTTAAAAAAGTTGAAGAGTGGGTAGGTGACAGAGGGGTAGGTGTGCAAAATGCAAATGTGTGGTAGGTGAAGGAGTGACGTGGAGCTATGTCAGTCGTTTGTCAAAACGACGACGTCGCCTCCACTCTAAATTATAAACAACCACAATCACAATTCACACCTAACACACATTCCCGCAAACCGTCATTTTTACTTTTTTTTTTTTTTTTTTTTCAGGTTATGATGATAATAATATGACACATAAGTAATAGAGTACAGGTTCCCACCTTGCCTTGGGTATGTGGCACTATTGGATGCCACAAAAATTCTATTATTAAGAAAATTTATTAAAAAGTGATAAAAATTTTGTGGCACCCAATTGTGCCACATACTCTGAAGGTAGGACTCCCTACCTAGATCCATCTAGGTAAGAAAGTTATAATCCAAGTAATAGGTAATGTACATCGACAAAAGCGATTTTAAAATTTAAAATATCAAAAACACGTGTTTTTAAAAAACAAAAGTTCAAAAATAAAAAACAAACTAGATATTAAACACGGTCTTAATTAATTCATGAAGAAAGTGAAATTTCTCATTAAATACCCTCAAACGCCAAACGAAGAACAAGTAACTAACAAGAAGACTTTT
Source organism: Sicyos baderoa (assembly GCA_037832685.1). NCBI lineage: Eukaryota > Viridiplantae > Streptophyta > Magnoliopsida > Cucurbitales > Cucurbitaceae > Sicyos > Sicyos baderoa. Next base: position 8,338,810 of record JBBMEF010000003.1, read on the forward strand.
TTTAGCTCAACTATTTGTTATAACTAAGTTTTCATAACATTTGAACTACTATGTAAAGGACAAAGAACCCACTATTCTAAATATGTTTATCCACTTTCTACTTGCAGCACAATCCAGTTTTATTTATATTTATATATATATCATTTAAAACATTCAGACGAGCTTCTACGTAATAAATTAATTTTTAGATAGGTAGAACATAACACGGTCATTATTGGACCACGGAACTAACCTGCATAGTCTAATTGTGCAAATTAAGAATCAGATAATCAGGAAAGCAAACTGCAAACCATACCATTTCAGAAATTGGGAAAACCAGTAATCTGAGACAAACTATTCCATTACCACAACACGAAGGAATCCAATAATGATATTGAAATCAATTGGTATGCAAGAGTCTGCAACTAAGCAATTATTAGACAAAGATTACTTGAAATAACAAAACTAACATGGGTCCGGAGCATCAAACTCTTTGAAATTTCAATGCAGAGAGACTTCGATCTCATTCTTTCTTTCCAATGCCATGTGACATGTTATAAATTCCGCGTCCCTGCACGAAACAGGAGCGAGACCCACATTACATCCAATGCTAGAGTCTAGACAACTCATTTTCACGTTCTTCAAAATTGAAAAGAAATTCTTGACAAGCACTAAAGAGAGAAGAAGACTTACTATGAGAAACAAGCATGAAGCTGCCAAAGCAATTGGAATGGCAACAGAAGTGACCTTATCCATCGGCCCTTTAAGATACGTGTGCTTGTGGATGGCCTGGAAATATTTTTGCCTTTCGACAAGTTTCTCACGTGGCCTAAATGGTTGTTCACTCATCCTGTACAGTAACTCAAATACAAATTTCATAAATTTTCCAACTCCAACTCTATTCTCGCTTGTATCGAAAATGAGTTCGCAGGTGTATGATGTTTCCCGTGCGAAATCAAATTCATAGGATATAGTTGAGTAATTCAAAGGATATATATAAAGAAAAGAAGCAAAGCAAGGCAAGAGACAGAAAGGAGCAAAGCAGGAGATAGAGAGGGTTGATAAGGAATATAAAGTAAAGGTGTGAAGCATCAAAATCGAAGCAAGGTTCTTTCTTTCCCATACCCATATATATATATATATATATATATATATATATATAGTAATAAGTCAATGAGTGCAGCGTATTTCCCTTAATTGTCTCATTCATTTCTTCTTTAAAATCAAAGGAATCTAGAAATTATCTCATCTATCAATTCTAAAGTATGGACACAAACAATATGTACAAAAGGTATCCAACAATAAAATTCTAAAAGCATGATACGTTGCTTAACGGCTACAAAATTAATACATGGCCAGAAATCAAAAGACTATAAATACTCAATCGCCCGCTATCTCAAAACAGTGGAATTCTCATTAGTCGGATGACTTCATTTCCAAATTCTAACCAACACTTAAGATCATGACCTAACCCACCACTCAGTGGTCACATAAAACCCATGGATAAAATGGATATTACAGGCACAATTCTTCATTTTTCGACAGTTTAAACAAAAATTAGTCAACAAACGATACACACAAACAATTGAGAAAATCACTAAACATGGGACTTAAACTTAAAACAGAATGTCACACGGAACGTCAGGAAAATTCAAGCATTCGTGAACTATAGCAAATATCCGAATCCATACAATATGACATGATGATCTTAAATTGTATCTAAATCCTCCAATGCAAGATCAGACTGAAACTTGATGCATGGATTGTTAATCCACACATAACTAAGAAGGATGATATGAATACCATCTCCAATCTTACACGCATATTATAATCCAATTCACCAATTTAATAAATCCCACATATGACATATGATAATGACCCATGAAACTCAAAACCAATCACTCTCAGATTCAGAACGATTTCATTGGAATGCCTTTTTGTAACTTTTTTGATGTTTTCCGTAACTTTTCATCTAATCAATGAAAGTTTTCCGTTTCCTATAAAAAAAATAATAATTCCCCATTTCCACCAAAAGTGGGTAGCAAAGTGAAAATTGCAGGAAATAGCCAATTCATTGAGTCCATCAACATTTCTCCTTTTTCCCACAAGTTCTCAACGTTTTAATGTTTAAATGATGGATTCAATGCTTAATCTATGGCTAAAGCGAATGTGAATCAAATAGGGGAAACAACATATGAATCTAAATCCCCGAAAAACGCTAAAAAACTGAAAAGGAACATAACCTAATCAAATACATGAAACACAAGAAGCCAACAATTAGAGAACAATCCGTGAAATCTTAAAGCTAAAGGAGAAACATAAGAACGGATTGAAGCTCACGTGATTTTGGAGGTTTCAGATCGAAGCGACGGGGGAGATGGAGAAATCGTTGTTCCGAAAGCTGCCGCTAATGGATGCGAATGAAAGACGACGACTTGGCGTTTGTTTCTTTGTTTGTTTCTTTTTTCAATTACTTGTGGGCCGATGATTCGTTAACTGGGCTTTGGTTTAGGCCCAATCGAATACACCACCGGGAAAATGTAACTAATTGAAAACCTATTTATTTATTTATTTTAAAAATTATTTAATAATAATTTGTCTTAATACCAAAAATACCCTCATCATTTTCCTTTTACGTATTTTACAAAAGTGTATGGTTGTTTATAGTATTTTTGTGCATTGTTGTTTATAATAATACACTATTGAAGCACACAACTAAAAAGTATTTTTGTAAATAAATTCATCGATTTGTTTTTATATTGGAGTTCAAGTTGCAGACAAATCCTTCATTTATCGACGAACGGAAGAATTATGAATATGTTATGGTTATTATTGACGATATATTTGAGGAGATTGAAACATATGTGATGAGATGTCCACAAAGTTATGCGAATTCAAGGTTGAAACAGGTGGGACGAATTCAAGGTTGAAACAGGTGGGACGATCTTAACATTAAAATATTCCGAGCAACATCTATGATGTTGACAATTTTTTTTTTTATATTCTTTTAAATATTGAAGTCCTTGTATTATTTCTCAGTTGGGATGGACTAGTAAAAAATTAATAACCCCAAAAGTAACGGCCTAATTGAATCTAAATTAACTAAAAGATTTGGGTTAGATAGTCGGGACCACTAAACCAAGAAAAAAACAGAGCAATAGACCAATAGCGATTAAGCGACTTGAACCATTGTTAATAAAATTGATTAATTGAGATATTTTGTTAGCTGCAGCAACGGGCATTCGCCGAAGTCTTGAACCCATCAGCTCCAGATTCCGGTGCGATTTCTCCGAATTCGCCTCAGGTTTGCTCCTTCTCCACTTTCATTTCCAGCCGAAGCATTTCAAGAACCCTAACCTCTGAATCTTAATTGGATTTCGAGCCTTTCGATTTTCTCTGATTCCTCAACCATGTTGTTCTTGAGATTATGGATTTCCATTTGATGGGTGTTTTTTGGGGGGTTTCGTTTGAGATTCATTTAGCTCATTCATGTTATGTTCTTCTATTCATCCTGTGCAGTTGGTTCAGTTGTGTTCTCTAATCAACAACTGCTAAGCTACGACAATGGTGGAGTGCGAACACTAGTAGCTTGCGACGGTGCTTGTTTTGTTATCTTCCAGAAAAAATGCGCTCCAAGGATAGGATTTCCTACTTTTATGATGGTACTATTTTGTTTTCTCCTTCCTGCTTACGACTAATCCAGTGCGCTAAAGTAGGGTTCCAAAAACAAAATCTAGTGCTCGGACCAGCTTTCTCTGCAATTATGAGTTTTTTTTTTTTTTTATCAAATTAATGTTCCTTTGTTTTGTAGATTTGCTAACCTTATCCATTTATATGTTATTTTTACTTTTGATGGAGTTCCTACACATGACACATGTAGAAGAAGATGCATTTAATCCCATTCAACCCACCAGACTAATTGAAACCATGTTTAAAACAAAAAGGTAGGATTGAACCATCATGGAGTGGCTCAATTGGTCAAAGAAGACCTTGAGGTGCATAAGGTGATGAGTTCAATCAATAGTGACCACCTACATAGGAATTAATTTCCTACGGGTTTTCTTGGCATCCAAATGTTGTAGGGCCAGGCAGTAGTCGAGGTGCGCGAAAGCTGGCGCGAACAGTCACAGATATAAAAAAAACAAACAAACAATAAGGTAGGATTTGAAAAATCTTAAAATATTTGTAAATAATTATTATTTGTTGTTTCTTCATTAGGGTGGGGGAATTTTAACCTCCGATCTTTTAAGGGTAAGTAACGCCTTGACTTAGTTGAGCTATGCTCACGTAGCATTAGTAAACTACATTTGTGTCTATTACCACTTTATACATCCAATGCATCTCCAATTACGTAAACCTTGTCAAAATTAGAAGCTTAGCCGAGGTTTGTGTCCTGCATATTTCTTGATTTTCAATTGCAGACTGTTTTGGAAACCTGGAACTTAGGTGTCCTCAAGATAAGGAAGTTGGTTAAACTTAAGCCTTATACAAAAGATGGTTTTTGCAGGGGACGTGGGAAGTGTTTACTTTGGACCAAATCATCCAATGAAACCCCATCGGCTCTGTATGACTCACCATCTCGTTCTCTCCTATGACCTCCATAAGAAGATGGAAATTTATGTTAGTCTCTTTAAGATTTTGACTTACTATGAAGCTTTTAACATCTTGTTGGTTTATCTTTCTTTTTTGTTGATTTTTGTACTACTGACACTGTGTGGCTTTTTGTGTTTTTTTGTCTTGATGTATAATGCAGCGTCCCCACAAAGCATATCCGGTGGAGCTTGCTCAGTTTCATTCAGCTGATTATGTGGAATTTTTGCACCGAATAACCCCAGATACTCAACACTTGTTTTCTAATGAGCTGGCTAAGTGTATGAATTTTCTCCTCAATCTCTTTCAATTTTCACCATTTCTCTACAGTTCATTGACATTTGTAAGCAGAGAATTTGAGATAAATTTTGACAAGATTTTTCACTTTATATCAGATAAACTTGGAGAGGATTGCCCAGTCTTTGAGAACTTGTTTGAATTCTGCCAAATATATGCGGGTGGAACAATAGGTAAGTTCAATGATGGACATCCTGCGATTTATGCCAAAGATATTAAGTACTTGACTTGTTCCTGACATTCTCCTTGCAGATGCTGCTCGCAGACTGAACCATCAGCTATGTGACATTGCAATAAATTGGGCAGGTGGCTTGCATCATGCTAAGAAGTGCGAGGCTTCTGGGTTTTGCTACATCAATGACTTGGTTTTGGGGATACTAGAACTTCTAAAATATCATTCTCGTGTTTTATATATTGACATAGATGTGCATCATGGTGATGGGGTGGAGGAAGCATTTTATTTCACTGACAGGTACAACATGACCTGGACTATCTAATTCTACCACATTGAGATAAGAAATTTTGTTTAAAGTTGAAGTTGACCTTAGATTTATGCAATTCATATTTCTAAATTATAGCTATCGACACAATCTTTGTTTGTCATTGTTAATGGGCAGTATTGCACCTATATAGCCCTCGAAGAGCTAACCAACTAACTGTCCAAACTAACCCCTAACTAATGAACCGTATCACATTGTTTTCTCCCTTTGTGATGAAAGTTTGTTTCTTATGAAGAAATAGTGTTCCAAGCCACATGACGTTGTCGGTTTATCGTAATAGTTTTTTCAAGCAATCATTTCCAGGATAGAGCTATTGGCATCCGGACATAGTGTAGTGGCATTTATTATTGTTTAATATTAGAGGCTGAAGATTAGAATGCTTAGACAGTTATTATCTATGAACTTTTACATGGTGGAAAAAATAACATGAACTGACATGATATTATGTCGATTTACTGCCCATTGCTTTCTTACTGCTCTATGGATCTAGAATCGGCTGCTGCTTTCACTGGAAAGATGGCTATATTCAAGTGAATTTCAAATTCACTACTGTATTGTACTGCTGCCCCTTATAATCAACATTTCACTTTTGAGCTAAAAGGATTTGAAGTCAGTAAAAGTTGTTTAGTTGCAAGTTAAAGAATTTCACTAGCTGTTAAATTCATATTCTGTAGATTGTAGCTCTCTCTTCTAATTCTTAATGTTCAAATCCTTCATGACAGGGTGATGACTGTTAGCTTTCACAAGTTTGGAGACCTTTTTTTCCCTGGAACTGGTGATGTTAAGGTGACCTTTTAAAATTTTCTCAACTCTTTGCCCTTTTTTCCTTGTCTAAATCACTCATATGGTACCGACATTCCTCTATTGCGTCTTTGTTGTCTCTTTCTGAAGATTTATTTTTGTGCAACTTTAACGTTCGAAGAGCCTTGAATAGAAGACAATGTATAATTTCACTGTTCTTTTATATAAATTTGGATTTTTTTTGTGTCCTACTAGCCATTTTTTCTTTACTGGTATACAACCTTCTTAGTTTGGTTAATTTTTCAAATAACTTAACATTCTTTGCTTTGTTGGTGGCTTTTGGAGGTTTAGATCATGGATTCCATATCTATGGGTCGGTCATGGCCTGGTCAATTTGGTCATGTGAATCATATAGAACTTAGAGGAAAAGATTTCAAACCATTGTGATTACACATTTAAGATTTAATATTCTACGAGTTTCCTTCGCAATAATATATAGTAAAGTTAGGAAGATTATGGATTCCATTTTGAGGTCTCCACTTTGACCTTCTATCCCCCCACCCACTGCATCTTTTTGTCCAGAGGACTTAGTTGAAGTATATTTCGTGATTTGGAGTTTCCTTTACCTCTTTTCTTAAGTGACTATAGTTGTAAAGATTTGAGTGCATCCTCTGCCATTCAAGAGAGAGGTAGATTGTTGTGGCAAGGCGGTTTCTTTGGCTGGAGTGAAACAAAGAGGTTTTTTAGGACAAAGGCAGCTGTTGGTGAAAGTTTTATCTGATGGGACTTCAATGCTTCACCTCCCGATGCCTTGTGTCAATTTGGACTTTTAATTGTTTTTGTTTTTCATGCTCTTTTTAATTGGTCTAGGTGGACTAGAAATTTCTTTTCCGATAACCTTACTAAATGTGAGCTTATCAATCTGCTCTTATACTTGCTACAATTTGGAAGCTAGATGATACTCATAGATATTAGTCTTTTGAAGGAAATAGGAGAGAGAGAAGGCAAGTTTTATGCTATTAATGTCCCACTAAAGAATGGAATAGATGATGGTAGCTTCACCAGACTTTTCAGAACTGTAAGTTAATTCAAACTCTTTGGAATTAAGCTTATGCCCTTTGCTGTTATTTTTATTGACCATAGTATTTTTGCTCTGAATTCTGTACATAAAGGTCATCTCCAAGGTTGTTGAAATGTATCAACCTGGTGCCATTGTTCTCCAGTGTGGGGCTGATTCATTGGCTGGAGATCGCTTAGGCTGCTTCAATCTCTCTATTGATGGTGCGTCATTGGAATTAATGAATTTGGATCATCCCTTCCCAAGCAAGGAAAAAAATAAAATAAAATAAAAAGATAAGAAAGTTAAGAAACCCCCCATTATGTGTTATGAGTTATGCAACTTTCCATTGCCTCTTTACTAGTTTGAAACTCAAATATTTGTTTTTCAAGTTACCTTGAAGGCCAGGGTTCCAAGTAACATTAAATTTGTTGTTTTTCCAACAGGCCATTCTGAATGTGTTAGATTTGTCAAGAAATTCAATTTGCCTTTGTTGGTATGTTTTTTTAAAGAGCTAAATTATGTGCTTAGTTGTATATAATTGTAATTAGATATTTTTAGAACTTTTCTGTACCTGTAGGTTACTGGAGGTGGAGGTTATACAAAAGAGAATGTAGCTAGATGTTGGACTGTTGAAACGGGAGTTCTTTTGGATACAGAATTGCCTAATGGTATAAAAAGTCTTAGTATCTTCCTCCGGATTTCTTGGTTCTTTTTCTCTTTTCAGTTTTTGAAGCTTTTTTTTTTTTTCTACACAAGTTTTGGATAGAGAACTTGTAGCAAATCCTTCCCGTTTTGATTAGACTTTTCTTTCCATTTTTGTGACCATATTCCAAATTGTTTGAAGTTTTTTTTTTTCAATAAAAAATGTTGAAGGTTTTCTCTGAAGCTTACATGTTTTTTGGATGAAGAAACACTCTGAAGCTTACATGTTAGTTGGCCATATTTTTCCTACTATTCTATTTAACCCGATCCTGTTGTTTTCCCTAACCAATTTAAGCATCTTTCTGATTCATAATGTGGAAGTTTTGTTCAGATTTCAGAATTATGAATGCATGCTGAAAATCTTAGCTTTATTGCAGAAATCCCAGATAACGAGTATATCAAATATTTTTCTCCGGACAATTTGCTAAGAATTCCAAATGGGCATATGGTTTGTACTTTCTCCAAATTTCATTATATGTTTTTTTATTTACTTTCTTACCTCAATTGCTTCTAGCATCACTTATGGGAACATTTATTTTGATATCTGGTTTGCTCCAAATGGGCAACTTGGATTTTAATCACTCAACCCCCCTTGTTCTTGTGATATCTCTGACAGGAGAATTTAAATACGAAATCTTACCTTAGCACGATCAAAACACAAGTCTTGGAAAATCTCCGTTTCATCCAACATGCTCCAGGTGTACAAATGCAAGAGGTGGGTCTGTGGCAAAAGTTGTTCTAGTTTACCAGATCATTTTTATCTTTGAGACAAAATTGACAGTTTGCTTGATTCAATATTATCCTTTTGGTGGAAACTAATAGTCGTTTATCATTTTTTTTTTGGTGCCAATCCGAGCCTAACTCGACTGATTAGGCACCAATTACAATCCCGAAAGTTGATAGTTCGATCCCTCACCATCGTAATGATTGAACATAAAAACAAAAGTCTTTTTGGCTGTTTAACTTCTTTTGCCACCAATTTATTAAGTTTTCAGATTAAACGGTATGAGTTCTAAGTCCCGAGTATCGAACTTCTTCATTGTTATATTAGTGTGTAAAATTGTAAAATAAGTTGTTCTTAAGCAAGAAAGAACTTAACACGAACGTTATTTGTGATACTCGGGGCAGGTTCCTCCTGACTTCTATATTCCCGATTTCGATGAAGACGAGCAGAATCCCGATGAGCGCATGGACCGTGAGTATCATCAGATCAACACTTTTTGTTTTTTCCTTTGCTTCCCTGATTAGATCTTATTTGTGTCTTTCCCAATTGAATTTTAATTCATTTATTCAGGGCACACCCAAGACAAGCAAATCCAGCGTGATGATGAATATTATGAAGGAGATAATGATAATGATCATGATATGGATGATACTTGATGTTCATTCTCTATCTTTTTAATGGAAAAAAAAAACAGATGACTGTGTTGGGTAGAAAGAAAAACATGTAAATAGAATTAGATCAACTGGAACTTTTCTTTTTTCCTCTTGTGGAATGAGCTTTTTTATTATGGATTTTTTGGTTCTGTTGGTGGAAAAGAAAACAGGGTAATGAACAACATTTTGGTCTTCCATCTTGAATGAAGTTGTTTGATTCAAGATTTTTTTTGTGAAAGAAAGATTTGTTATTTCTGTCATCTCTGCATTGGTACTAGTTGTAGAAAAATGAGATTACAATTTAAACTAATGCAAATCATCAACTTTGTAGTTTGTAGAAGCTCTTGGTGCTGTTTGGAGCTTTATGAAACTGAATTACAAATTTTCAACTAGGTAAAGGAAGATGAACTAGTCTGCCAGTCATTTGAATTCAGATAAGCGGGTTGGTTTCTAATGCTACTTCGCCAAAAAATACAAACTGATTTATGTTATTAAATTCATCAACAAACTTCTTGAACTCGAAACAGAGATGACTGATAAACCTGAGTTTGGCACACAACTATACTACGATAAATTTATTTGTGTCTAAGCTAGTTTATGCGAACCTCTCAGATGAAACTCGTTCTACTAGAGCAATTAATGATGGTTATTCGTGTATCGTGTTTGAAACTTAAAGTTGATTTCGCAGTAGAATGTTACTACTCCAATCTTAATATTTTGCGAATTTCTCAGACTCATGAACAGAAAAACTGAGTGTATGATGAATGGAGAAAAGACAATTTTAAAGAAGAGAATATTGGTGGTCGATAAGACAAAAAGTATTTCTACTATTTCTTTGCGGTGTGGCCATTCCATTGCAGCTTTTATTTTCAAAACAGTATCCTTCACTTCCCTGCTTTTGCTTTCCCAAATTTGACTTGGAGCTTCAGAAAACATGGAATCACGTTTTCAAAAAAGCAAAGTTATTTGCCTGCTGAAAGCTAGGCATACTTTGATTAGCATACTTTGATTAATGTTTAGAAGAGAACTTTTCCGGGGAGGGTGAGGCGTCTCGGAGTCTTCGAGTCTTCGGTTTTTATTTATTGATATTGGTTGATATAGTTAAATTTATAAATCGACCTTTTGAGTTAATTAGTAATTTAATATAATGAAATATGATATAAGAAGTCGTAATTTTAAACTTTTTCTAGTCACAATTGAGGAAAGTATTGGTTAGTTGATATAATTAAATTCAACCATCATGAAAGGTGAAAGGTAAGAGGTTATGAGTTAAATCTACGACAATAACCCTTCAACCAAGAGGTGAGAATGTACACATCTGATCTCTTAGGCTAGGAATTTAATTCAAAGCATGCAAAATTCATAATTCCAGAAGAAGAGATATTTTTCCAATTCGTTTTCAATTCAGAACAAACATATTCATCTATTCATGTATCATGCTTTGGGGCACGCTGCTATAAATTCATCTATTCATGTATCACGCTTTACAACATATAGAGGTTATCCTTTCACGTTCACATTTACATTATAATCTATAACAAGGATGAGAGCATATTATATAGAAAACAGGTCAGAACGTGTAAAGCTAAAACAGGTCAAAGACTGTCGCATCCGCTTCCGTATTCTCGAGATCTCTACGCTTCATATTCTCCCCAAAATCCATTGGCATTGCATCAGTTCCACCGTCGAAAAACTTGGGAAGCTCGGGTGGAACTGCACATCGTATCAGAGCCCAATTGAGGCCTGCAAAAAACGGATGTTGCTTAATCTCAATAGCCCCTTTTGACGAGCCTAATCGGTTTTCGGGCTCCTTTGTCAGCAGACATCTGATCAGATCTCTAGCATGAAAACTTACTATGGGACTATCAGGAAACTTGAGAGTTTGGGATACTATGTTCGCTAATGTGTCCTCATTTTCTAAACCTTTAAACGGAGTCTTACCATATAGTAGCTCAAAAAAGAAAATCCCATAAGTCCACCAATCAACAGCACTACCATGGCTATCACCCTTGACAATCTCAGGAGCGAGGTATTCGTGGGTTCCTACGAATGAATTGGACCGCACGCCAGTTGGCTCGACAATGAGTTGTGGTAATAGACTAGCCTGACGATCTGCTTTTGTTCTCCGCGATTTGTAGGGAGCAGATAAAACCTTAGGAGTGAAACACGAGACATGCCACGATGGGTGGAGGCAAAAAGGGTCAATGCAACTAGATTCATCACAAGGATTCAACGTCCTCTTGGTGGATTCCACGACTGGGGATGATGATTGAAGCAACATTGGATTAACAACACATCTAAGAGACAAATCAAAATCCGTGAGCATTACGTGCCCATCTTCTCGAACCAGAACATTTTCAGGTTTCAAGTCTCGATAAACGACTCCTAGCATGTGCAAGTATTCCAGAGCAAGAAGAACTTCGGCAACATAGAACCTAGAATGAAAAGATTCAGCAAATCTAAATTGGATCAGAAAGACACTAACAAAACTTAATGCTTGATAACAAAAAACTGCAAAGTTCTATCAATCAATTAGACTGATTTAATACGGTACACATAAGTGAAAAATATTATCCAACAAAATGTTGACAAGTAACTGCAATAAAAAAAAAAAGAATAAGGTGGGCGTTTATGGAGGGGTTAGCCTAACCCTTTATCCCAATCCTTCTACCCAAACAAGCACTTCCAAGCACAACTACTAACTTTTCTATCCAAACAAGTACTTCCCAACCCCTCATAACTACTGTGCACACATTACCCCTCTAATTTATGATGTATGTAAATTGGTTCAAGAACTACTCCTAATCACTCATAATTACTCATAATGCTATCCAAACAAGCACTTCCTAACCACTCATTACCCCTCTAACCAATTGCCCTCTAATAGAATTCTTTTAATCTAATCATCTAAACTCAACGTCCATTTACCTTAATATTTAACACCATCCACAAATTATGATGGTCCCCTTATCTCTTATTTCCATTCCTTACTTGCCAATATTCAATAAATGTGCACTTTTGCAGACGCATAAATCAAAAGACTAGTCATCATGAAATTAGATTAGTCAGCACAAGTACTGAGTGAGTACATACTAACATCATGTGAGAAAACAAATGTGTAACCACACTTAATTGATGTATCAAAATCTAACCTGACTGCATGCTCAGAGAAACTCTTGTATGGTTGCTTCTGTCGCAGCACGTGGAGATCTCCACCTGGACAGTAGTCCATGACCAAAAATGAGTGCTTATCGGTCTCAAAATGAGCATATAACGTAGGAAGAAATGGATGGTCGAGCATTTCCAGTATCTCTCTCTCAGTTTGTGCACGAAGTATTTTTTTTCTGCTCACTAAGAACTCCTTGTCCATAACTTTAATAGCAAATAGACAGCTTGAATTGCATAGCTCAGAGAGATACACAGTTCCAATGTCACCAAGACCAAGTCTTCTTAGCAGCTTGAAGTTTCTTATACCTAAGCATTTTTGTTGCTCCTGTATATGATGGATAGCTTCCCATTTTAAATCCTTTGACATGTGAGGCCTAATTCCACTACGACTTGATCCACTTAGAATACTTTCCCCACTGATACTTGGGCTAGTGCTACATTCCCCAATACTACTTTTAGAGCTCTGAGATAACATCCCTTTCTCTCTTGATCTGGATCTTTCATAAAATGGCATAACAATTGGCCTATTCCTGTTCAAGCAGTTGAAAGATGTACCAGGTCTACTAGACTCTGCGTTTACTACACTTGAACTAACTTCAATACCTACAGTTGTGCTACTAGAGACAAAAGAGCCTTTATCTTCCTCTTTACTCTCATGATGCTGTGCATTTTCTGGCATTTGGTTCTCAGATTTTTCTTCTATGGATCCCAAATCAGTACCAACCGTTACTGTGCACACATCCAACGTTCTAGGGGAGGAATTTGGTTCAAGTTTTGCTTTCTTCTTGACAAAATTCTTGGTCCTGAAAATAGGTCTGATGAAACGTGAATTATTGAAAGCTGATTTATTCGACCTAACAACGGATCCAGAGCTTGATAGAGAGGATAAACAATGCACAATACCTCTCTCCTCCCTCTCTTCTGGCACTGAACTTTTTTTTGTCAAATCTTCAGTTGAGGAATTAGCCATGTTGTTCATAGACAAATCCTTCTCACCAGAAGGAGTAAGGAAATGAGGTTTAAGTTTTCCCACCTCATCAGATGCCTTTATGCTTGTCACTTCGGTAGCCGTATTGACTACAAGATCCTTTGACATCAACCTATCTACATTTGCATCTTCTGATACCCGAGTGTCGTTAAGAGAAGAAGACTCGGCTTCTTGGTTTAATATTTCTGGCTCGGTTTTATGCAACAACTCAGGCATCTTACCTTTAAAAGTTGACGCAATTCTTTCTGAAACAATCGAAATTTCTACCAAATTGGCCTTGCTTTCATTTGCAGGCAGACCCGATCCATTGGCCTCAACCACCACAGCCGTATACAATCTTTTTATAGTTCCTGCTTCAGAGAATCTGGGCGAACCTATAGACCTGGTTAACCTCTTTGTAGCAGCCATTTCTGCAGCCTGAGATATGCATAAGCCCCTCAAAGCCTGCTTTAAACTTGCAGGTTCAGAAATCCCAATCCCCGCCATGTAAGAAGAACCTACTCGAATCGGTCTCTTCATCGCACTCTTTTGCAAAGCATCATTCCTCTTACGCACGGTTCTAATATCAATTGCCTGAAACAGACTATTAATGTCATCCTCTATAGAAAACCTTCTTCCTACATCAAGCATGTAACTCGTCCCCGCTTTCGCATAATCAAACTCTCCGGTCGACTCGACGATTTCGGAAGTACTGGCTAATGTACTCATGTTGGCCTCGACTGTAACTGCTAACCTATTTCTAAAAAACCATTTCTAAAAAACCATTTCTAAAAACTATCAAAAGCTGAGCCACATCTCCTGGGATGCTGCCTTCAACCATACTCATTAGCTAATAAGTTGAACACATTCGCGAATTTCATACAACAAATTCGAGAGGAAACATCAAAAAAACCTGCCAAATTACAAACAGGAAATGGAAGGCAAAAAGGGATTCATGAATCAGAATATTAAAAAAAAAAACAAAAAAAAAAGAATAAAAACCTGATCAGTGATGAGATTGGACGATGAACGCATGAGTAGTAACCCTAGAAAGGCGAAAAAAATGATAAAATAATTACCAGAAAATTGCAGGGAAAGGATGAAGGAATTGAGAAAAGTGAATGAGGAAAGAGAAAGGAAGGAAAATCACGAGGAGCTTGCCGCTTCAACAGTAGCCTACCTAGCCTATAAACCAGACCCTATAACCGCTCGCCGCTTGAACGAATCGCCCGGTTTGAGTTCCGGTAACTCACAACAAGGACCGACCTTTTTTGTTCAGCCTATCTTTTTTCTTTTTCTTTTCTACGTTTTTTCGATATTGAAATATCTATTCAAATCATCAATATTGTTATAAATTCTATAACACAAAAACAATGATCCCTTTTATATTAATGAGATGAAATGTACATGGTCTCAATCAGGTTAGGTTAGGTGACATAGTAATTTGTATATATAGACACTATATAGAAAGTAATTACAAATATCTTATATATGAATAATATTTGCAAAATCATATTTTCCATTTTTAATTAGAATAATCAGAAATATGCATTTACCTATATACCCACCAAAATCGTGTGTGCAGCCGTTTTTCAATTTAGAAGTTTTAAAACTTCCTTTCATCATTGTCTAAAATAACGCGCACGATTGGACAGGTTATTAAATGTGGATTTTTATTTTTAAATTTTTATTCCCTTTTCTATTTCGTTTTTCTTTCATAAACATCTCCACGCCACTTTCGTTTTTAGACGGCAGGAAAGGATTCTCCGACTTTTCGAGTTTCACTAGGGTTTCGTCGCGATTTCTTCGACATTCCGCAACATACGGTAAGTTCATACTTCTATTCTTCATTTTATCTAGTCTCGACATTCCACTGATCACCGTGTGTAATACGGATGGAGATGCTGGTGGAACCTACAACATGCGTAAACCAAGCGTGTAAAACATACGGTACATATTGTACATTATAACGTGTACTAAGACAATAAACTATACTGTAAAATATATATACTGGTTAATTATACTGTAAAAACATAAAACGTGTTTAATGCAAAATGAGTTTGTTTAAACAATACGTGTAAACTATACTGTAATGACAATACTTATTGACGAATGCCACATTATTTGTACATTACACAGTAATGTAAAGAATATATAGAAAAACAATGATTGTACGGTATAATGCATAATACTACATAGTACTATAAAAATACATGATGGGAAAGAAAAACTGAGAATGAAAAATACATACCATACTCTAACGATCGGGACATATCTGATAAAATGCAAAACAGTAGCTTGCTTGAAAATACAACTTAAATCCGTTGAAATCGGCAAGTAAAGTATGGTGGACTATTATGAATGGAGATCGCAAAATAACGAGAACAAATGAAGTGTGATGTTTGATAGATCGAAATTGAAGAAAATGAAAAGGAAATGAAAATGGTTGTTTGGTGTGGTGAGGAAGAATGTGTATGGTGTTTGAATTTTGAAAAATAATATGTGTAATTAATGAAATTAAATGCATTGATTATGGGATGTACAAATATGGAATGATTATATTTGCAATAATTATGAAATTGATTTTGTTTTAATGAAAAATTCGAAAATTCAAAAATAAAAGAGAAAATGGTCATTAACGATGATAAGGACATTATGAAATTTAATAAAAAATAATTTCCAGAATAAAAAAACAATAAAATAAATTTGCAATTATTTCTCTTTTATGAAAAATTTGTAATTATTTCTTAAAAATGATATAAGAACTACAATTTTTCTTTTTTTATTATAATGTTTGATTCACTAATTTTTATTTTACTCTCGTATTATTTTAAAATAATTGTACATGGTTTGTTGATCTCTCTTCCCTCAATTTGTACTAAAATAATAATAATAGTAAATAAAACTCTATGCATTACTCAAACAAATGCTATATTCAAAATGATTAAGGTTACATGAAGGAATGAATCTAATCATTCCCATCATATCAATCACATGGATTTTTAACTTCTACTTATTTAAAAAGTGAGTAAATAAAATTTTTAATTTTTAAAAATGAAATAAACTCTAATTTTCTTCAAAAATATAGGACGAATTTATGATTTAACTTGTAATTAATTAGTTAACTAGTTTCCAACTAGAAGCAATACAGTATAAACTTCCAAACATAAGCAAACTGATTAATAATCCAGCTAAGAAAAAGATTAACAAAAAAAAAGAAGGAAATTGCTCCACGTAATTTTTTTTTCCCTTATCTTTTTAATTATAACATCCTTTATAAGAAATAATTCTTTATAGCAACTTTGCCGATTTCGTTTTTAAAGACATCCATCTAAATTCTACCCCATGAGAGAAGCTCCGACCACTAATTGAATACTATTTATAGAGAATAAAACGTATGCTAAGCTCAGTAAAAAAAACCTGCTGTAGTGCTCGAAGGTCCTCATCAATGGAAGCCATGACATGTAATGAAATTTGAATTAAATTAAAATCCAAATAACAAAAATAATTAATTTATAAAAAATGGCGACAGAGATCTAGGGGAACAAAATGGGAAGAAAAAGAATGTTATAGGAAAAAAGTGGAGGTCCATGTAAAGCGAAGAAAATGGTCAATTTGCTCAGCAGCATTAGTGGATGTTCATAGACAAGAGATTTTGGGTTCCAGTCCTCATCCCCAAATTGATGTAATCTAAAAAAAATGTAAAGGGAAGAAAATGAATAATAAATTGTCTTTCCCCTCGAGCCTAAGCCAATAAAAATAAATGTTTGAAAGGTTCTTTATTATTCAGGCATTCAATTTATTTAAAAATATAGTATTAAAATAATCAATGCATCACTCCAAACTCGGCGTCCCAATTAACTGGGTCCATGACTATTTTTATAAACAACAGAATTCATTTACTATTATTATTATTTGAAAGTAACTACAGAATTCATTAACAACCTCCAAACCCCTCGAACAATACTTCAGAAATTGTGACCTAAACAATAATCTAATGAGGTACATGAACTTGTGAAACAAATAAAGGGTGAAAATAATTATATGGATTGAAAATTGCCGATAAAGAAATTTTTAAGCAGATCAGGGAAGACTTGCATAATATATAGTCCTCAACCTGAGAGATCTAGAATATCTTTGGGGTTATTTTAAAACCATTTGATCTAATGAGGTACATGAACTTGCCAAAGAGAAAAAGGGTGAAAATAATTATATGGATTGAAAATAGACAGCAAAATTTTGTTGCAATTAACATTCAATAATTATACCATATATTTTCATTCCTTCGATGTCTCCTAGTACTTGATCTAAAGATATAGTAGAAAAAAAAACCAATTTCACGATATAAAATGGTATTAATATGGATAAAAATAATCAAATAGATTGAAACATATGCTAATTAAGGAATTGTATTTAGTGTAATTACAAACACTTAGTGCAATAGTTTCATCGTTTGGTGTAATTACAACACCAGCATCACATTTGATCATGTTATCAGTATTTGTAATCCCCCTCCCCATAAGTTCACCATAAGTAGTGTATTGATCATATTGCCCTAAGTTAGCTATAATGCATAAAAATTCAACACTTAAATTTTAAGTCGTGCCCATGCCAGCTCTTGACTATTAATTTGAAAAGTTCAAATCAATGTGAAAATAGTTTATTAAAGGTAGTAACTGCACAAAAAAGCTCCCTGATAAATGTAGTCAATTCGGACATAACTTAAATTCAACACCTTTAAAAATACAGTATGACATCTTAGAAAAGAAAAAATGATCGAGTTCCATAATGTTTGTTAATTTTATTTCAACGTAAGGGTAGCGTGATATAATATTTTAGGGCTCAGGGGCAAAAACCCATCCTTGTAACATGCCTAGATAACAAGCTCCAACAAAAATCTAACTAGGCCTAAAACATTATAATAGCTTCAATTGCATGAGAGAAATAGGCAAAATCTCTAAGTTGAAATTTCATTCCATATAATTTAAAATCAATTTTATTTTAGTTACTCTTTCCCATGAATCTTGATGGTGCACAGAACAGTATACAGCAAAAGCTTAATCCATTAAGATCCTAAAAACAATAGATACTTGCATGCATATACATTCAGAAGGCAATAAATCATAGAAGATAAACATCGGGTAACATAGTCGAAACCTCAAATATGACAATAATTACTGAAATGTTGAAATTGAGAATTGCCCTTTCATCTATCAAAATTTTCGAGTTCAAAATAAGATAAAAGAAAAAAAGAAAAGAAAAAAACTGCTACCAAGCTACTACAAGGCCGGAAATTTGAACGAAATTCAACTAAAAAACTAACTGATAACGACGCCGAATGAGCTGCTCTGCTCAGTCAAAGAGGCTGAAACCCATGTCCTGCAAAAAGATGGAACATAAAAATTAGGTTTCATTATCATTACAAAACGCAATATAATCAAAATTGGAAAATTGACAAATATTCCCACAAAAAAATTACAAATGTAAGCAATTTTTGACGTATTTCCATCCAAAGATGTTAATAATACTACATAACTTTTTTTGAACAAGGTAATCTTGCCTGCCCCTAGGCCAAGTACGAGAGACATTGAAGGAATAGAGACACAAGAAGTGTCTACAAATTAATGTAACATGAGTCTCGAACCTAGACTAGCAAACCTCCAAAACTCAAGTCTAATAATACTATATAATAATTGACTAAATTTGCTAATTAATTTGTAAGAATGAGAATATTTGTAACTATCTTAAAATCGAAATTAGGTTAAATGCTTACATCGTCGGATTCTTCCTTCTCCTCAACTTTCTCCTCTTTCTTCTGCTCGGCAGCGGCTGGTGCTGCACCGCCACCAGCACCGCCGGAAGAGGCGGCGACGGCGACAGCACCGCCACCAGACGGCACTGACGCCAACTTCTCCCGTCCGGAAGCTATCAACTCCGTGATATCCTTTCCTTTCACTTGTGTTAACAACGCGTCGATCCTGTCCTCATCGACTTCAGCCCCGACTGTAATTAAAAAACCGGATCAGAAGCCTAAACACAAATTCACCATGAGCACTAATCGTTTCGAGTCACAATTGAAGATCTCACTAAATTTGAATCAACTCCCTAACCTAAGCTTCCGGATCGAAACAAAAACGAATTGTCCACAAACCCTAAATCTTCCTCTATAGCAAGAAGTAACAACAATATGAAAGAAAAACCTGAAGCAAGAATGTTCTTGACATCATTGAGTGCGGGGCTGGTGTTGCCGCCGAGTACGGCCAGCAAATAGGCAGCGACAACCTTCATCTCTGCTTCAGCAAAATCAAATGTCAAACACCGCAGAATTGAGAAGAACTAACAGAAAACCAGAAATCAATGGAAGAAAAAGATCGGCAGAAGAAAGATTACTTGTGAAGTTCGAAACAGAAGCTGCAACGAGAGGGAGAGGAAGAGCGATCGGAGCCGTCAGTCAAAGAATGGAACGGAATGGTTTGGTTTGGGCGCAAATATTTATATAATTAGGGTTTCTTTGTCGGGCCTTTTCATAGGATTTTGGGCCTTACTTAGTTTTGCGAATTTGCGGCCCAAACACACACTTGTATTTGCGTTTTTTAATTCAATAATTATAGAGAAATTATATTATATGAATTATTCTCCCAAAACGCAAATTTTAATAAGAGTAGTTAGGCCGTTTTTAGGTTAGGTATCAGAAGAGATAACGAAGAAATAATGTCATAAGTCCCAAGCCTAAAACCATTGTATCATTTTTTGAGGATAAAATATTTGTATTATATTTATCAATATATTTTAATATTTATTATAAATACTTATTTATACGATATTATTAATATAATATTATGGAAATTTGCATGTATATTACACTAAGGCAAAAAAATTGTATAAATAGCAAAATAATAAAAATATTTGCAAATATAGAAAAATCAGATTTATAAACTCCATCAATAGTGTCAGATAGAGTCTGATAGACTCCATCAATATTGTGTCTGATAGACTCCATCAATAGTGTCTGATAGACTCCATCAATAGCGTCTGATAGAGTCTATTAATAACATCTAAAAAAAAGTTGCTATATTTGCAATATTTTTAAAATGTTGCTATAATTAATGTGGGGTAGAAAATTTGCTATAGAATGCAAATTTCCATAATATTATGTATAAGTAATACAATATTATTATTATTATTATTATTATTTATTTTCAGTATACCAACTCAAATTCGATCTCGAGACCAACAATATCATGATACCTAACTTAAAGTTAACCCGTTGGACATCAAGCTACAATGGTGTTTGGTTATACGATATTATTATTAATATGGCTATGATGGCTGTTTTTTTAAAATTGATTATATTTATAATTTTTTATGAATTGGACTAATTTGGTATGTTTTTTATAATTACTCCACTCTCAAGGTAATGCGTG
This sequence comes from Sicyos baderoa, assembly GCA_037832685.1. Taxonomy (NCBI): domain Eukaryota; kingdom Viridiplantae; phylum Streptophyta; class Magnoliopsida; order Cucurbitales; family Cucurbitaceae; genus Sicyos; species Sicyos baderoa. The sequence continues at coordinate 8,359,615 of JBBMEF010000003.1, forward strand.
TCTTATCATATCCTGAAATTACTCCTAGTAAGTTTCCTTGACTCGTTTTGACCTTAAATCAAAAGATTTGTGTCCTCAATAGAGTGGCACAGTAAATAAAGACTTAGACTTTGGAAGTATGCTTCTTTCAAGATTCTAGGTTCGAAACTCACTAGTGATCGGGACAGAGGTCAAAAAAAAAAAAAAAAATCAAAAGATTTGTGAGTTTCTGGGAAGATATATATCCATCTCGTCCAACCTAAATTGCTCCTATTATAAATCAAACTCCACCACGTATACAAGTGCAAACTTTCGAAAGGTCGGTTCCTTTGACTTTTGCTAACTTCCACCATTAAATGGAATGCAATCTTGGTTGGGATATAGGTTTAATAGTTTGTACATTAAATGAAATGAAAATACAAATATTCTTCGAATATCCAAAATAATCAAAATTTAAACTCAAAAATAAATCTCAATTTAATCATTTCTAGAAAATGAAGGTGGTTACGTATTAGGTATGAAGTGAGCCAATTAAATAAAGAAAGTCAAAAAAAATTTTAAAAAAAGAAAAAAAGCAAAATTAGTCCACCAAATTTAAATTGAAATTTTCTTCTATAACCAAAAAGACACATAACCTCATTCAGTAAAACCGTGACCTTTCCAACTTCCGTTATAACCCCATTGACAAAAGAAATCACTCAATATAAAACTAATTAAACAAAAGGCAGCTTGTTATGTATTACATTAAAATGCATAGGCACCACCAATAATATCAATAGCTCAACGACATTAATATACACCTAATAATCAAATAGTCTTCAGTTTAAGTCCCCCGGCCCATCCTCAATTGTTATAATCTAAAAAAGAAAAGAGCATAAGCACTATTAATTCATAAAGATAAGTACCAGCATGTACCCAACTTAAACTATGCTCAAATATAATAAATAGTTTTATTTCCTTTCCCAATGGCAATTTTTTGCTTTGAAATACAAACTTTAATCCCAAATACACTTCATAGTAAAACACAAACTTAATTTGGTAAATGAGATCTTAAAACTGTAGAGAAAACAATCAAATAAGAAACAAACAATGAAGATTATCATTTGATGACATGTTTAACAAGTCCAGGAATGTGGGCAGTCATAAAATAATCCTCCCAATTTATAACTTTAGGATCCATTAAGAATGCCTCTTTTGTATCCTTGTTTTGTATATCATTCCTCAATCTTTCGACATTTGTGTCATCAAATCTGTACATAAAAAACACAATAATACATATGAATGAGTAAAATAAACTTTTTGGTTGAAATTATATTATTTACAAACCTTAGACTACATTTTGATCGTTTATATTTATAAATATATAAATATTTTGTGTTTTGATGCGTAGAATTTGAAGACTACTCATATTGATATAATTAGAACAAAGTAAATAAAGTTAAAACGTGAAAATAGAATTTAAAAGCTAATTAAACACAAAACTTGACTTACATAGCATTAAAGAATAAATATGGGCGATAAAGTTCGATGAGCCGCATCACCAAATTTAGCTTCCTTTTCATTTGGACGTATTTATCTTGAAAAGAGTGACAAAATGCCATGTTTGCAAACTCCAATCCCTACATAATTAAGATATATTGATATTCAAAAAATAAGATATATTGAAAAAGTCAGCAAACTCATCTAATGCTCTTGTTTTTTCTCTATGCATGTGCATGGCCAATAATTCAAAATAAATCATCATTCCATCGATTTCCCATTTGAACCCACATATTCGATTGTAACTCAACCTAAAATATTGAGTTGGATTGAAACCCTTTCTTTCATTCATCAATAGGGCCCTGGTCGGTCACTTTTCCGAGTCGGGATCGATAAGTGGAAGTCATAAAAAAAAGGTCTCAATTCCTGCTACACCTTTATAGTCTCGCATATTCTCTCCTTTCCTCCTTTAGAGGGACCTATGCTAGGGTTTTCATTGACTTCATCTTGCAGAGTTTCGATTTCTGAAATCTTTCCATCTCCCGTAAAATCAATATCAAAAGTAATTCTCTTTCTAGTTAACAGCTGTTCAGGCATCCGATCCTATCCGAGTCCGAGTGAAACCTAGGAGACCGCGTTCCAACAGTTTTTTTTCCAATCTTCCCGTTTAGGCTTTTCAGCTGCTTTCGATTTTGCTGTGGCTTCATCTCGAGCTCGGTAGTATTCGTAGTATTAGTCTCAGTAGCATTATTCAAAATAGTATCTTCCCACTACGATGAAGAAGGAGAGTCAAGAATCGGAGATAGTAAAGTGATCTATTCAATTTTTTTAAGTTAATAAAAAGAATCTTTTAACACTTGAAATTGAAATTTATTATCTTCAATTAGTGATATTAATCTTGTCACTTGTTGACTTCAATTAGTACTATTACTAGTTGAAGTCAATTATTGACTTCAATCAATTTATTTCTATGAATAGACTTTACCTAATGTACACAAACATTTTATATTCCAAATCTCTTTCCTAAAAATGTATTTGATGAAACATAGTTAAAAAATAATCGAAAGTCATAAATTATCAAATTTTAAAAATTAAGATATAAAGAAGAGTAAACCATGGTTCAATTGTTTAAAGATGACCTTAAAATGTATAAGGTAATGAGTTCAATTCATGGTGATCACCTACCAAGAAGTTTTATCGTGTGTATAATAACGTACACGATGTATCTACGAAAGTTGGTCATACCTTGAGAAAAATTAGGTAGCGAAGCATCATGTATCTACGAAAGTTGGTCATACTGTGGATGATGGTAATTTTTCCAACTTTAATGACTTTTCCATTTCTATCAATCCACGGTTTCTCAGTAAAATATTGATAGTTAAAACGCTGTAAATCAATGTGCCTCATAGAATTTGTTGCCGAAGAACCCACATGATATATTGTTTCATTATATGGTTCGAATTTATGAGTTGCCATTGCCATCATAATCGTGTTCACCACTAAATCTGCTGGAATCTGCATTTTCTAAATTGTCAATTTTTAATTCAATTTCCATGTATATAAAAAAGGAAAAAAAAAAAGTATCATATATATTACTCATCTCACCACATCAAGGATTGAATTGATATCGGCAAGCATACATGTTAGTTTTCCCTTGGCATATCCAACAATAAAGCTATCAATGGTCCTATAAAAAATATGGTAATTAATTAGTTTATACAAAATTGAGTTTTAAAAAATACGTCATTTTTAAGAAAAATAAGAAATTTATCACTATAGATTATCAAACAATTTAAATTATGCTATTTCAAAAAAAATTAAAAATTAAAATAAAAATATAAGACTTTTTTGATAACCATTTTAGTTTTAGTTTTATTATTTTTTAAATTTAAGCCTACAATAACTATATCCATATATTTTTTCTTATTCAGATATTATCATCTTACCTATATTTTTAGAACCAAATCAAAATTTAGAAATAAAAAAATAGCTAACACTTGTTTTATATTTGACATTTATATACTTTTTAAAAAAGAGATGAATATATGGTAGGAATGATGGAATAAAAATTTAAATAAAAATAAGTTTGAATTTTAAAAACCAAGGCTTAGTTTGATAACCATTTTGTTTTTAAATTTTGTTTTTTAAATTTAAACTTACAGCAACTCTCCTACCATATGTTTTTTCTTTCTTAAATATCTACATCCTACCTATATTCTTAGAAACTAAACTAAAATTTAGAAACAAAGAAAGCAACTCTCAAAAAATTTTAAATTTAGTTAGTTTTCACCTACTTTTCTAAGAAGAAATGGATAAATAATGAAAAAGATGAAGCACATAGAAAGAAATTTGTATAAAAATAAGTTTAAATTTTAAAAACAAAAAATAAATAGTTATCAAACGAATCTCAAATAAAACCAAGATTTTCGGGGTTGTTTTGAAGTTGACCTAACTATAACCGTATATAATTTTGGAATATGTACCTTACTCCTTCTACCCAACCCGGAAAAGGTTCTTTGTAAGTACTTGTAATTATGGTTGGTCGAATTATAATCAAAGGTAGATTTTCTTTTAGATCGCCAATCGTCATTTCACCCATTGCTTTTGTAAATACATATGTGTTTGGCCATCCATACATCTTTGCCCTAATCATAAATAAAACATAAAAGCAAAAGTTATTAATTATAATAAATAATAATAATAATAATATCCCATCACTAATAATATTAAATAAAATTATATTCACTTTTTTTTATCATACCTTTCAAGCCCCAAATCTTTCATAGCTAGGACTTCAACCTCCTTGGCAACTCCATTCTCTCTAAGTTGATTTAATTTTTCTTCTACTATTTTTTGTTCTGCCTCAATATCTAGCCCTTCAGTGCCATTTAGAGACTCACCCAATTTAAATGGAGTTTCCAAAATCAGCCCTTCCCTTTCTCCAGAGACATAAGCTTAAAAAATAACATATAAATTCTTCAATTATTTAGTATAAAGTACAAATACATGAATTTCTAACTTTAAGTATGATGATATATGTATACTAACCAGTGGATACATGGACAAGAAGTTTCAAATTAGGACACTTCTTTGCAAAGCTTACAACATGTTTTGCTCCCAATGTATTGGTTCCAAGTGCTACATCATATCTATCAAACAAAATAAAAAAGTGTTTTTATTAAGATTTTTTTTTTTTTTTACATTTGAAGCCGACAATAACAAATTTTATAACATTAAGAATAATCGAGATATGTATGCTGATTATCATGATATACATAAGAAAAATATCGTAGTATCGAATTTATTAGTACCTTTCATCGAAGTTAGTGGTTGCAGCTAAATTTATGATTATTTCCACTCGACTCTTAATCTCGTCAACCCAAATGGAATCTTTCAATCCCATATGTGGGAGTGAGATTTCACCCGTCACCAAACAAATCTTCTCAGAAATGAATGTACTTAGATTTGAACCCCATTTCTTCTTCAATACTTGGAACAAATCCTTCTCTATCACCTGTATAAGAAAATTTATGAAAAAAACAACAACATTCTTTTAATACGGTCAAACAAGAAAAACCAATTATAAGGTTCTTTTAAAAAAGAGTGCAATTTGGGTGCACCCCGGGTAGCACCCCACCGTGATACCTTTCATTTAGAGCCACACATCTTCTTTTTTTTTTTTAATTTTTTTTATAATAAATATAAAGTAAAAAAAAAAAAGATGAGATGTATGGCACCAAATATGCCACATGAGTGATATCACGGTGGGGTGCTACCCGGAGTGCACCTAAATTGCTCTCTTTAAAAAAATAAAAATAAAAATAAAGTAAATACCTCGCTACAGAAACGTTTTTCAGCTGCAATCTCATCCGCAGCTCTTAATAATAGGTAGAGTTTCTTCACATTTGGTTGAATTCGAAGTATTTTCTCAATTAAAACTGCAATCACATGTGGATTTTAGAGCAACGCTTAGTCTAGCTAACATATCTCAAAAGTGAAAATATCACAATCAAAAGCACAAATTCATAAAAATATACGGTTATGATTAAAAGATCGTGAATTCAAATTTCTCGAGAGAAAATAAAATATCACAAAGACTAATAACATTGTGTGTAATACATACTCTTTGCTAGAAAACCAGTGGCACCAGTGATGAAAATGCTCTTGTTCTCAAGAAACTCCATGAGAGAGAGATTTATGATATGAATAATAATTGATGGACACAATTTGTTTAAGACCTGTTGTTTGCTATATATAGAACATGTGGCATGTGCAACTATAACCTATACTGCATTTATTTTTAATTTCTTTCTCAAATAATAAAAGAAATTGGTGCTATTAAATCTGCATGACTAAAATGTTTCAAAAAATAAAATAATATTATATCGTTTTTATTTGGTTCATTTATATTATTTTGAAATAAATCTTATTATCTCATGTTTAAATCATACAACATTATTCTTTACTATTATTTTCTGTACCAAATATCCTTTATTATATTAAACTATTTATTGAAATTCTAACATATGAAATGAAACTCCATATTGATCTCATATTCAATATTTTCAATTCTGCAGTTTATGTTAAATTGCAATTTTTTTTGAAAAACATTAACCATTACATATGTGTGGATGTAGTGGATTATCTGATGATTTGTGTTTTAAAGAAATCAATTTATTTACTTTTATTTAATTTCTTTATTTTCCAATCATATTTTTTTTAGATTTAACTACAAATTTATTTTTAAAAACAAAAATAAAAGCACATGATGGTAAGTAACCCGATTTTACATAGTCTCAACTCTCATATACACAAGTCAGCATCGACAATTTTTCTATTATGTATGATTTTTTAAGTGTCTAAGTAAAATAAAATCCGCAACACATTTTAATCACAAAAAAAAAAAAAAAAAAAAAAAATCAGCAACACATTAGGTTGGTTGTTGAACTAGAAAAAGAAAAATAAAAAACAATTCCCTGACATTAAATGGCGACACAAAGTAGTTAAATGTAATATTTGGACATTAAATTTAACGTTATTTTCTTTTCTTTTTAAAAAATTGGTATGCTATTTTTGTGTCTCCACTAAAATATTTTTAATAATTAGCCAAAAATGTAAAAGAAAAATAAAGACGGATGGCATGGGCAGTTGAACAGAAAATATTGAATACGGCTCACCGTCCTACTCTACCAATTTTTGTATCTTATTTATTGTTCACTTTTTGACTGCTTCAAATTAAATTAAATATTATAATTTGGTAGAGAAATATTAGAATTTCCAATCCAAAATTCTTAATTGGCCACATAAATATGACACGACAGAGATGAAAAATTATAAAGAAAGAGAAATTAAATTATGACAGAGAAAAAGGTATCGTGGTCAATCTTTCAAAATATAGCTCTTATATGATTTGAAAAACTTGAGTTTTTTTATTAAAAAAAAAAAAAAAAAAAAAAAAAAAACTAGAGTTTGTTTCTTTTTGACTTGACTAAATCTCTCTAGTATGTTTTTTTTAGTACAAATGAGGAAAAAGATTGCAAATATCGATTTTAAGTGTCAAAATTGTGTTCATAGTGTTGAACTATATTTTCATCAAACAATCAAATCGTTAGACTAAATTTCTCTAATATGTAATACTTTTTAATTATGACAAAATTTTATCTTTTTCCAAGCATAGGAGACTAAACTTTACTATAATTTTCAAATGATAATATGACTAAATTTATAATTTGCTTTATATATTATTACACATTATTAATACCTAAAAGATGGTGGGATACTTCTCAAAACTTTCTAAAAAGTAGATGTTAAAAATAATAATACAATGGAGAAGATTAAGTTCATACTAAGCTGGATGTAAGACAATAAAACTGAGATTGTATATATGATCCTAAAAATTTGTCACAATTACATTTAGTTACCTTTTCTTTTCTTTTCTTTTCTTTTTCTTTTTAATTTTAAGTTTTGAATCAACCATGTATTAATGACACTTCAAAATTACTGTTATTATTAGGCCTTTCATGTTTTTTTACCATCATGAACAACTAGCTATTACCGAAATGTTAATGTCTATCAGTCAATAAATGAATTTAAAAAAAGAAGTGTTAACATTTGTATCATTGCCACTAAAATGTTAATGTCTATTTCAAAACAAAAAAAAATCATATTTAATAGTAGTAAGTTCAACCGCATAATTAGCTTCAATTCTTAAAATCATATTTAACTCTCGTTCATTTAGAAGTAGTAACACATTTTATATAGAATTTGTGGTTTCCTCCCAAAATTTTAGTATAAGTTGTTGATTCTCAAATATGGTCGGGACCAACAATAATATTTGTGTTACCAAGAATGAGATGAACGTTTAGAGAGCTAAAAATCTTATACGTTCAAAATAGCTCAAAATATTAGTTTACTTCAAATGGTGGAATGTTATGAATTTATAGTGACCAGAATTGCCTCTAATCTTATTATTATCCTTCATAATGGTGTTTATTAATGGGTAACGTATGCCATTAAACTTGAGATAAATGTGTTTGTAACTCTTGTTCGTTACTTATATCTTCTTTAAATATGTGTTATATTAGGGGTTAAAATAGCTCAGACCAATCCCGGCGAACGGATTTCCCTTGCCCACATACTCATATATTAAAAATCCTCAAAACAAAAAATTTAAAATTTAAAATTTAAAATTATAGAAAAATAGTCGATGGGTGATTTTAATATAAACGAATATGGCTCAGATTGTTTTTAAGGACGTTAGGTGAAAAATTATGAATATCATTTTGTCGAAGATTTTGAGGCTTCCTCACAATCACAAAATCATACTTTGCAAAAGGAAACATGTTATGATATATTTATATTTATGAAACACCTAAAAAGTTGACGGTAATGTTGATTTCATTATTTAGTAGTAATCCAATTTAATACACTAAAATTATGAGTTCGATTTTGAAAATGGTTAATTGACTCATATTTATTCAAGAATACTCTCCATGTAAGACTTGTGGTCCCTTTTCCCCCAAGAAAATGAATAACAACCGGCAATATAAAGCGTCATGATTAAGTATACATTATTATTGAATATTTATCTTAGGGAAGAGCGATCACAAACACTACATAAAGAGTACTTATTACTCTCAAATAATATAAAAGTCAAATATCAATTTATGTGCACGAACTCGTGATTGTAGAGTTGAAATGAACAAACGCTATTAAAATTACTATTAAAAAATGTCATAAACTACTTTATAAATCATTTTACAATGCTCAACATCTATTGTATCTCAATTACATGGTAGTTCAATACCAGCATTCCAAAAATTTATATTTGTCCCCCTTCCTCTGAATGTATTAAAAAAAAAATCGATACATAGCCTGATCATGTTTTATTTATGAGAGAGAAAATAGGCAATAGAGTCGTAATCATCTTTTTTTTTTTTTTTTTTTTTTTTTTTTTTTTTGAACAATCAGTAAATATATTGTTCATGAATTTAAGAAAACATATACTTTTTAGGTGGGTTTATTTATTTTGGAGTAGTGGTAAGAAAAGGGTTACTTGTGTTGTGAGAGGAGGGCATTTAGGTGAGAATTGATTAAGATCTATAATACAATTTTCTTTGCTTTATAAAGAAAAATAAAGAAAAATGTTACCCATTTCATTTAAATTTGTTTATACTTTTGTCTTATAAGGACACTTCACCAAATAGTTTGAGAAATAGGTTTGGTAAACTTAAACTAAACTAAATACTTTAGAAACTTGAGAATATGTATATGAATAAAGACCTTAAAAATCATAACAAATAATATATGACATCAAAGTGTAACATATATATAACATATAATACTTTGATAATATTTTGGTTTGATCTCCAAACCACCATTGTTTGGTCCAAATAATATATGGTTAATTGAATATAATAAGTTCAGATTAGATACAATTTAGTTTTATGATTTGGAAAAATTGGTTGTAATAAACTTGACAAATACAAGAGTAAGTATATGAACATAGCTTTCCACACGTCTTTATTCTTGTGCTTGACAAGTTTCATATTTAAAAAATTTCCAAAAGGCAAGGTAAAAAAGTTCTAGAAGTTACATTTTTATTGGTAAAGACCGAATTACCACTTTGAATCTTTTAAGATATCAAAGAAATATTTATGTTATGATCAAATTTAACAATTTAATTCTAATATTTGTAAAAACATTTATTTAATAATATGGGTTCCACCTAAAAAACAATTGAATGTAAGCGAAGTTATTCGGCAATGACTTTGTAAGGGTTCGATGAGGCTCCATCGACAAAAATGACTAAGATACTTGTTTTCATACCAACTCACCATTTCCTATTCTAAATATCAAGCAAATATTTAATTACAATTTGGATTTCATGTTGAAATAGTAATTTGGCCAAATGAAGAGGAGAAAAGAGGAAACTAGATAAAATAATAATAATAATAATAATAATAATAATAATATTTATTATTATTATTATTATTAGAAAATATGGCATAGAATTAAAAATAAAATAATATTTTTGCATCAAATATAAATTTAAACCAATTAATTTTAGATTTATTCAAAAAAATAAAAATAAATTAAGTTGAGATTTGATATCCATACCGAAAGATTATAGGTGAAATAAAATAATATAAACAATACTAAATAAAAATCATAAAAAATAGATATGAAAATAAAAATGTTAAAAGACCAAATACGAAAATTATTATTAAGCTTAAGATTAAATACTCACATTTGTGTAATAAAACACAATTAATTTTTTGGAAACAAAAAGAATGAAAAGTTTAGGCATCTTTCATAACCATTAGATTTTGTGTTTTTTATGTTTGAAATTTAATTTGTTATAAAAACCATTTGATTTTTTTTAATAAAAACAATTAATTTTTTGGAAATAAAAAGGATTAATGGCATTCAGGGGACAAATTTTTATACTTATTGTCAAATGGGGTCCAATTTCAAACTTATTGCAAAATGGGATTGTTGCATCTTTCTGAAAGACACGACCAATGGTCAAACGGTATCTTTCAGAAACCTGTAACGAAAAGTTTGGTCACGTCTTTTAGAAAGACGCAACAAAAAAAAAAGGGTCGTCGCGTCTTTCAGAAAGAAGCGACGACCCCATTTTGCAATAAGTTTGAAATTGAACCCCGTTTGGCAATAAGTTTGAAAATTTGCTCCCGAATGCCATTAATCCAAATAAAAACCATGTCACTGCTTATTCACAAAATAGAAACTAAAGAGTACAAATTAGACAGATGGGAGCCAAAAACTGGAACGACATCCATTTTAGAAGGCACAGTACTACTAGATAATAGATATCTATATAGATGATAGAAGTTTTAATCTGAACATACAAGCCTCCAATATTAAACACAAATATCATACAAATGTTTGTAGCTGCTAAATCTGTATCAGTTCCAAAGACATTGCCTTTCTAAGGATTGTAGCTCCCTCTGGCTGTACTGATATAGGAATACTTACACTTATATATTTGATATATATATATATATATATATGGCAATAAAAGTGGCTTTGAGTTAACTAAATGGACACTATGTTTTAACAGTGTACAAATGTAGAAAGAAGGAAAAAGAGAAGTTAAATGGAACATGGATTGTCACTCCTAGCCACCATCCTAAGAATCAAACTCTTGAACTAGTTCGAACTATTACTTCAGACAGAATGTCCCACACAATTAACGGGGATGAAAAGCGGTACGAATAAGAACATGAATCGGTGTGATACATACGTAGTATAATCCATGTCAGTTGCAGATTTCAGTTTTGGATGTCATGAGATCCATTGGGGCAGCATCAACGTCAGTTTTTCGCCTCGAAAGCTACGTTAACTTGATCCTTTACCGGCTGGCCAGGATCAACCTGATCTACAGATGGAGCAAAACTTGTTTGATCCATTACCATCTTGGAGGAATCTTTTGGATCGGTAACTGTAAGGTCAGTTTCCATCTTATCTGTTTGCTGTGGAGCAGATTGCTCATGACCTGGTTCCAGGCTTGATGTTGGCGGAAGGGAAGCTTTTGGCTCGACATTATTTTCGGCATTCTCATACTCGGAAAGGAGATCCATGAATTCATTAAGCAGCCGCTGGACTTTTCTATTTGATGCCATGGCAGGAAGGATGTCCTCTCTTAGAAGTTTATGCTTCCTCATTCCCTGCATAAATGTAAAAATGTAACATAAATTTCTTAGGGCCCAGAAACCTCATCAAGGATGTCCTCTCTTGAAACACTAAATAGTTTTGGGATGCAAGAAGAGTAATGAGGATATCAAAAATAATAATAATATATTTGAGTGATCAACTCTTGGCACTGATGATTTATATTTAAGCATAGAGAAGCTAAATAACTGCTATGCTAATCAATCAATCAAGGAAAAAAACAATCAGATATTTGTTATTGTGTATGATGTATGATGTATGATGTATGATGTATGATGTATGTGTGAGATGCCATTTGCAGGACAGGTTAACAAAGTCTTACGAGCACACACGGATCCCAGGCTTGATTCTTTGTATCTGCTGATGCATCTCCAGCCATCCCAGTTGGCGGTCCTAATAAACTCTCACAAACCTCACGAAGCCGAGATTCATCCGCTTCTCTGTAATCAATTAAAAAAAGCACCAAGTACAGACTTGTGAACTGAAATGCTACGAGAATCCCAAAGAAAATTGAATACAATCAAAAAGAAAAACTACTTATAAGTCTCATCTTCTTTAAGGGTTTAGGGAAAAGCCTAATATGCCGCCCAAATTCAAGACATCATGCGCCTGTTCCGATACCAAATAGTTATGAACTCTACAGAAGAAAAGGTGTTAAACTTATGTATCTTTTTTTTTTATATATTTGTGAGTGTCTAGGTTAACTTATGCACACCTCAACAAGTCTCACAAGACGGGACAATTGTCAACCCTACTACATTTGGTTGTCAAGGCATACAAATTTAATTCTTAGGTAGGTAGTAACCATGAATTGAACTCATATCCTCTAAAGCAGTTTATGATTTACAAAGTCCTTAAGCTATCCTATGATTGTTGAACTATGGTTCATGCAGATCGAACTCAAAGACCTTGGGTGCTGTAAAGCTTATTCTACAGCCAATAGCCTATTACTGTGTTTTTAGTTCAACTCATGTGTCTGTATCAACCTCTATCTCAGATCTACCTATTAAATGATCAATAAAATTGTTTGTTTCTATCAAAGTAATATGTGCTATAGCAAATATCTGTTAAATATAAATCACCTCGCCAAAAAGCGTATGTATGATAGAAGCCATTGGCGATACTCGTTAGATGACTTCAACGCTAGTGCAGATGCCATCTGAGTCTCTAGGTGAGCACGTGTCTGCATCCCATCATCAGTGACCCTAGAATGAAGAAACTGAACTTAGAAAGTTGGCTTCAAAATGATGTAATTAGATCTAGAATCAAGCATGTTGAAATCAATATCACGATCATGCAAAAACGAACCAAAAGCCAAGTTTTTAAAGATTCAGAACTCTATGATGATCAAAAAACAAAAGGAACAGACCTGCTCCAACCTGGCTTTCTAGCCAAATATTTCCTGATATCGACCTGCAGTGCAGCAAGTTCCCCGCTCTGAATTGACCCCAGATTCCAAGAGCTGGAAAAATTCGATGCAGCAAAACAGTCATCCGCTACTCTCAGCCAACACATAAGGCTCGTATCAAAGAGAAAAGCATGGCGAGTGGCCAAAACAACTACAGGAGAACCAGATTTGGACAGCTTGGCAGATATAACTTTTATTGTGCCTGAAAGAGTAGAAGGTTCAACCGTACAATCAGAAAGCATGTCTCTACGGGAAGCAATGGAAAACATAATTCTAGTTCAGAAAAGAAAAGAAAAGAAAAGGAAAGGGAAAGATACTTAGACATTAGCCTACAATAGGTAGGACATATTAACATTCCTAGATCTAAAGAATTCAAATATTGAATATTACCCGAGTCTTTCGTGGATGAGTTCGGGTTCAAAGGAATTAGTGATGTCAACGAGTCATGGAGGAGACAATTGCGGTTAAACAGATCCCATACATACAAGGAGCCTTTTCTTGTCACCAGCAACAATTTCCAGCAATCATCACAATCAATAAATGTGGCAGCAGACCCCATCATCATAGCTGGCATTAATCGCCTACCACACTTGGTATAAACCTACTCAAGAACAAAAACATGATACCAAATTTGAAGCTTATATCAAGGCATAGCATAGATTTTTTATTTTATTAAACTGAATTAACTTCTGGCAGCTTAGAGTAATACGACTTAGATAAACTGAATCATTTATTGACTGCATTAAACATCTGCTCTATTGCCAAGAATGTATCAACCTAACGAGATAAAGTCTAGCAGTTGCAGTATCATCATAATGCATGGTATGTTATATGTGCATATCGTCCAGTGTATTCTCCTACTTAATCATAGTTTTTTTATTTTGAAACCGGAAAATCAGAGCTTCGCTACACTATACCCGAAGTAACCACGCCCGTCCCTAAGCCACTCCTACTTAATAATAGTAATTGTAATTAAATGTTAAATAGCCAGTAGCTACCTGAAGGCATCCATCTTCACACCCTACTGCCCAGAAATTTTGATTTCCAGCCAAAACAGTGACTTTCCCTGAGACCCTATCAGACCACAGAGTCGTAGATCCCTTAGTACAAGAAATAACTGTTTCTCTCAACATTGATGTGTTTCCAGCCCCAATAATGTCATTAGCAGCATGCTCCTTTGGTCGTGCTTCCAAGCAAATTGGTTCGCTATATTTCCCTTCTTTCTTATCAAACACTCGAATTGACAGTACAGAACTACAAGTAGCCAATGAACTTGACAAATTTAAATTCCCAGAAGGATCCATTAACATGTTTGCATCTCTACCTGCAGAGAGAGGAACCTTCTCAATGACTAAACTATCAGTGATTGTTGCTCGAGCGGTGACCCCAGTACGCTCCTTTAAATCCGTATGTTTGCTTGGCATTCCCCTCACAGAACTTCCCCTTATGCATTCAGGGGCAGCCACACCATTATTATCCTTTTTTTGGGACACAGAAGGGAAATCGAGTGCATTGCTACTCTGAATCCCACCAGACTTATTCTCCTGCTGAACAGGCACTCCAACTGCTTCTGGAATAATTCTTTTTCTTCCATCAGGCCTTCTATACTCTCTTTGCTTCACGGGACTAGAAATCTTCTGGGAAGCTGACGATACCTTAATTAAACCATCCCCACCAGCTCCCCCACTCTTCTTTGATTCATCGACGTGGGGCTCCAAGGTCTTTGTGGCATCCCTCGTATCAATTGAAGATTTGACATGTGTCTGGTTTTGTTGAGGTTCTGAAACCACTTTCTTGCTCGGGACTTGCCTTAATGAAGCTGCTTCAAGCATCAGTTGAGCAGGAGTTTCAGCTAAATTCACTTGCCGACCTCCAACATCACCATAACGACTTCTCTTTATCTCATCAAGTTCTGCATCAGGTAACTTATGTCCAATTTCTTTCACCTCAAAATGAAAAGTTGCTACTGACCCATCCAGGGAACATGCAAAGAGTGAATATCCATCAGGACTCCTGCTCCAATAGAAAATTCGAATATTATGGATAGTAACAAATGGTGTAGTAGATGAAAACCTAAACAAGATGTGCAAAGAAATTACATGGTCAAGTATATTACCAAGATAAGTCCACAACACTTTGCGTAAAGAAGTGTTTGGCAACAAAAAGTGGGCGAGGGCTTGCTGTCGTCCATACAGTTATAGTGCGATCCTGACTCCCAATTGCAATCACATTATATGAAGGGGATTCTTTACCTCCAATCTTGGAGGCTCCATTTGTCCACCCAACAGGAACAGCCTTCATCTCATTGGCATTAGTTAAATTCCTCCTAAACATAGAATGATTAAATTTCACAACAACAACTGGAGCATTGTGTCCTAAGAAATCAAATGTGGCAGACCATTCCCCTCTCTCCAAAACTGGTGCAGAATGCCTGGGTTTCTGAAAACCATGAGTGGTAGTGATGAAATGTCCACAAGGAGACCAGCCTAAACGCCGGAAAAAAGTAGACCCGAGCTGGAAAAGAAAACCATAGAACATAAATATAGTTTGAAATTGTAAAAAAGTTAAAAATCCAGACATAAAATGAACAAACATACAGATTTCGTCCAGTGGCCATCAGTTTGGTGAGCAAGGCTCCAGTCACTTGTTCTCCATATAATAACTGTCTTGTCATCCGATTGACTGGCTATGAAAGAGCCTATGGGATCCCAGGCAACTCCTTTGACAAGGCTAGAGTGACCTCTCAAAACAGCTGAACAAATACCATTGCTCATATTCCATATGTGAACTGTGTTGTCTAAACTCCCACTTGCTAGTATTGAGTCATCTGGGGACCAGTTAAGATCTACCTACTTCATGCATTGAAATATAACTCCCAGGTTAGATGCCATCAATAGGGATCATCAGTAATCCACACATCAGTCAGTATGAAGCTTAAACACATAAACAACAATTAATCTTCTTACAAATAGACATATAGAGCTCGATTCGCCCGATTTAATTTTTCAAAAAATAATGGCTGATAAAAATTCAATCAAATGCAAGAACAGCCACATAAAAAATAAGAAGCTAAATTTTTGTTGTATCGATAGGATGTATATTTTCAACCATCAATGAAAATTTTTGTGTTTCCTATCAAAAATAAATAAGAAGCTAAGTCATTACCACATCAGCTGTATGCCCCCTCAAAGTCATAACAACTTTCCAATTCTCGACGTCTGGGGGCTCCCCACTTCCAAATTCAGTGGTCCCTGAACCAGGTTTCTTTTCGTGAACAAGAATTGTTTGATCATCAGACCCTGATGCCACATAACGTCCATGCTTAGCCCATCTAACACAATTAACTGTCCCAAAATGATCACGAAGAGTCGCAAGAAGTCTCTGATTCGCATCATCGTCTTCTAAGTTCCTACCAATAGATTTCACATTCCATATCCGAACCTGCAGAAAAACAGAATGTGGTAAGTGATGTTATGGCTTACATAATTGAATACAATTACGAACTTTTATCGTTTTATGAATGGCAGAAAACCCAGCTTATACATTGATTACACTAAAAGAACATTAATCACATGTCACAAACAACACCCCAACAAAATAATAAATCAATACTTTCAGTGTAATCAATGTATAACTTGAGGCACATGTATGCATATATGGAAACTCTCATAAGGCCTTTCAGAAGCACTCTGACTATTCAACTCATAATTATATGACAATCATAATCGGATTTCAAAACTAAATTGGAGAGGAAGTGCCCATGATGAAGTAAATAACGAATCATGGGGGTACCCCTCTTCTAGAACCACGGTACCTAATGAGATGGTCAGTGGCTCAGACCACAACTAGCCATATGTAGTAAAAAAATATTCAATTTTCACAACAAGAGGAAAAGGATTTGGATTCAAAAGGTCAACCTATATTTTTCAGCACCAATGGGAACTTAAAGCTGTGATATTTTCTATATAAACTAATTCATCTATCCTCAAAAACATGAAACATGCACTAACAAGATAATTATCTTCAACATGTAATGAAGTTTTTTCTGGCATAAGTAAAGCTTAGGAGAGAAAAATGATACTAAATTCAAAAAATCATACATATTTATATACAATGGACTATTTCGGTCAACATGAGCATAGTTCAACTAACATAGAGGGAGTGCGTGTGTGTAATCATTAGATCATGGGTTTGATCCCCACCCCAATTGTTGTTGATATAAAAAAATTTAGACTCGTCATCGTCGACTATAAAGTACAAGGATAGTGACAGTGAGTCACTGCTTCTGCTTTCAGTTGGTAAAAAAATGTTCATTTTTCTTAGCACCTTGTGGTCACCAACTAGAGTCAAAGATGATTGTTGAGATATGCCTTTGAACTATGATGCCCAAGAAACCTAGACGAAACATGTAATTGGGTTTATGTTTTCATATTTGGACTTTTATGTATTTGGGTCATATTTTGTAATAGTGTTTTATGAGAGTGCACTCTATATACTCTCTTAAAACTCTACCCTCACTTGATCAACATTCTGTAATACGTATCTCCAAGATTAATAAAACCATTTTCTTCTCTACTCGTGGACTTTACGTATCTCCAAGAAGCACTTTTAGTGGACCACTTAAACCATTGTATTTTGTCTCACATTCTCGATTACATAACAATGATAAATGAAAATGGAAGTCGTAAAGAAAATGTTGATCAAGTGGGGGTAGAGTTTTAAGGGAGATGATAAGAAAAAGTACCTTGTGGTCACCTCCTCCAGTAGCGAATCTGAGTCCACCAGGTTGGACATCAATGGAGAAAATCTGCATTCCCTCATGCCTAACCCAACTAGGCTTCTCAGCAATCATCTCTAAGTCCGAACCCGACAGCAACTCGAACCCGAACCCGAACCCTCAGGCTGATTCTTACCAATTCATCGCATTCCAACACAATAAACAAGTGCGTGAAAACAAAGCCCTAAAAGAAACCCAAATTAAAAAAACAAAAGGGTATACGAAATTCTGAGCCTAGAACTCAAGAACGGAGAGCCGTGGTCCAAAACCCTAGGTCGAATAAACCCAGATAGAAAATGGGCAGTCAAGAAGTGGAGATAAAAACAACTTGTTCCAACAATCGAAGCTCCGGAAGATTAATGGCGTATGAGAAAATTAGAAGCTCGGAGCTGAGAATCTGAAAAGTGAAGTTTGAAATTGCAGAGACATTGTTAATTTGCAATGAGATGAAAATTGAACATCAAAAATCAAAGAAACAGAAGGAATTAAGGTTTTACGTTTTGCTGGTTCACCCCTTTTCTTCACTGTCTTTCTTGCACCGAATTATTTATCTCTCCCCTTTTGCGCTAACCAAACTGTCTTGCTTGTCCCTCCCCATGTTTGAATCCTTTTTTATACACCAATCCGCTCTTTAGGTTTTTGCTATGCTCAAATATAATTTCTTTTCATTCAATCAATTTTTGACATGTGAAATTGTAATTACAAAGTGATTACATTGATACCGAAAGCATTACGAGTTCAAACCCTAGAAGACTCGGTATTGGTAATTTCCATCATCCAACTGGTACTCAAAGAAAAAATAAAAAATAATTACATACATTATTATTGAATAACCAATAAACTTCAAACGATTTAAAAAAATATATTATAGATTAGAATTCTCTCATCCATAATATCGTATTATATTCAAAATAAAAAAAGAGTAAAACTCTCATATACATAATTGAGCCCTACATTTTGTTCATATAATTTTGTAGACATCAACATAGCCCACATGAACAAAATGGAGGTTCCCAAAGTTATAGTCAATAAAAAAATCAAATTTAAGAACATTTCACTCACGCTTATCACTTTACTTTTACGTTTTTTAACTTTAAATTTATATTTAATACAAATGAGTTGTTCCACTCTTTTTTATATATATAAACAAAAAGAATTATGTTTAAAGTTTTTTTTTAAAAAAACTTCAATTTTACATCTTGTGCACTTTCGAATTTGAAGAATGTCAAATGAGGTTTTAGAGGAATATTTACATCATGTCATTATATCATATATAAAATAATGTTTATTTATGTGGCCCAATATAGGCCACAATCTAATTGATTTTAAATTTACAAGATTAAAAAACAAAATAAACAAAAATAGATTGTGACCCATATTGAGACACATAAGTGAACATTATTTTATATTTGATGCCCGGGCATGTTGTAAATATTTCTCATAATTTTATATCTAACAAATTTTCGTACAAAATAATAATAAATAAATAAATAAATTATTATTTTAATAAATTTGAAATAGATATTACATTACATGGGATTTAAAACACCCACACTTTGACGAGAACTAGCTTCCCTTCTCAACTCCCGTTGATAGAAATAATTTGGACATTATTCCATTAAAGCTATGTTCTTTGAGTATTTGTATTCTCTTCTAACCCTTTATTACATTGACATGGTCGCTTTCATGGAGGCTATGCTATAAAGCCAATATCTAACATTATGCTAACAATATATTTTTCCGTCTGGTTAGACATGAAGAATTATTTTGAGAAATTAAAAATGATAAATTGTTTAGAAATGATAAATATAACATTTTCATAAATTCAACAAAAAAAAAAAAAAAAAAAAAAAAAAAAAAAAAAAAAAACTCCCCTTAGTGACTAAGAAGCGGTCATCTATTTGTTGACTCAATGACTCAACTATTTTGCTATATTTTAGTGAGTGTAATTTTTTTCTTTTTTTCTTTTAGAGTAAAAAGAGCTATGATCTTAATAAGCCTTTGGTTGGAAGTGATACTAAAGAACAAACGAGCTGTTATATTACAACTCGTGAAATATTAAATCCAAAATATTCGGCCATCATGAAATATAAACTCATATTTTATGATTCGCAATGTTAAACTAATTTTGAGAAGACATTTTGATTAATTTAAATTAATTAAAACTCAAGTAGCGAATCATAATTATTAATGACCATCCAATATGATTTGGTGTTCTGCATCGAAATAAGCCAAATGCATAATATTATAAATTGAAAGAAAAAAACTACAAAACAGGATGAACCATCATAAGTGTTAAGGATTTGCAGTACTGTGCTTAAAAAAACAAGAGAATTTAATCGATCATAAATATAGAATCTCATCTCAACCTGGTTCTTAAATTAAAGAACAAACCAATAAAACCTAAATCCAAAATTTCCTCAGAAGACTCGATAAGCTTTCCCCATAGTACTCTTCAGGTACAAGCACCTCACCTGATGAACAAAAAAAACATCCAAAAAAATCGGTAAGGGTTAAAAAGTCGCTAAGTAAGAGTAATGTTGGGACAGCTTATATGCATTTTGACTATTCTTACGAGACACACCATCTTCAAACTAATAATGGTGGTAGTGCCTTAATCGTGTTAGTATGTTCCAAAGAACAATAAAACAGTATATTATAGTACTGAAATAAGACTATGCTTGAGCATGTTTAGTATTAAATTAGACAACAAAGAACTAAAATGTAATGGTGATAAAAGTGAGGCTTATAACTTACGTTTTGCCAGTTCTTTTTCAATAAAGAAACAAGGAAATTGACACTCATTTGAACGTTCTGAAAAACTTGCTTCTCCTCCATGGCAACGTTACCGACAGCAACACCCATGCAGAGGACTTTCTTCAGTTGAAATTTAACCATTGCCTTTGTCTCGTTAACTTTCGACTCGAGAGATTCTTGGTGAGAAACCAGGGTGGGGAATTTACCTGGCATAAAAATGTAGATGTCAATGTAAGAACGAGAAATGCAAGAGTTTTTTATTTGGGTTGGGCAAAGCATGCAGGCAAATATGAGCCTAAACCAAAAATAAAATGTGAAGCAAGAAGTTTCTAATATCACCAACTTACATCACTCTTCAAAAAAATCTATAAAACTAAGAAGAACGTGGATGACCGGATCAGAAGGGTAAATTCCAGATGTAGAATAACCATAAGAACACTTGCCTGCCTTGTTGAGCCCAGGGCCGAGAAGACGGGGAATTTGCTTGATAATTGCTTCAGATGCTAAAAATGCATGATATTTCTTGGCAAGTTTCTTCACCAACTTCTTGTTCTTGTTCAACTTCTTCAAACTTTCCACGTCCATACTATCCATACCAATCTTCTCTGCCTATAATAAAAACCACACTATATAAGTAAAAGACCAGAGCTAAACTGTAACAGTCTTTAATTTCAATTAACCAAGCATGAAATGCCAAAGCAGTATGTTATTTTCCAATACAAGTACAAAGTTACTAATAATGAGCATGGAATAAATAACACAGCATCACTCCTGGTAAAAAACTATACACAATATCTAGATTTTAAAAGTCTTCAATTTCAACATAGTGGAATTCTAACACAAACTAAAACAAACCATAAACAAAATAGTAAAACAGATGAGGTGACAAGCTTGGCACGTTACATCACCAAATGGGTTCAAAAAAGAACAATGAGAATTGATACTGAACATGCCAAGGTAAAATGTAGATAAAGTTTACCTCGTCAACATGCGAAGCATCTCCAAGCATGCAAAGCTTCATCTTAGGTCGAGGGATATGGGGCAACTTAACCGAACCGCTGAAACGCTTATCCTTTTGAGGATCATAGTTCTTAAGTCCTATTTGAAGTTCAATGGTCTCAGTAAAATTGCGCTTCTTCTCATTACTATCAATGAAGATAGTCGAAATGGCTTCTCTCAACGCTTCACTCTGAAGTTTGCTGCAGATTTAAACCGACAAAACTACATTCAGTGACTGGTCAATAAACCCATAACGCAAACCATACAAGCAACCAAATACTTCCATTAAACAAGATTGTGACTCCAGTATTGGTAGAAACATGAACTCGTTTAAATATAGCCCTAAGCAAAACCCAACAATGCAACTATATAATTCCCAATCTACCTCGTCTAAATATTCCAATTACTTGCTCAATTAATATACTACCGGTTTCCTTGACAGGTTCGTCGGGGTACACAAAAGTTGGCCCGGACAGTCAAGGATTTAAAAAAAAAAAAAAACAGCATTTATAAAAACAACAGCTGATTCACTAATCAATTTGGTGTTCTGAAAGAATATCATGAACGATAAATCAAAACTACAAACAAGAATCCAACATACCTCATTTTCGAAGCCTTTCAAAGGAGCAGCTACAGAATTTCCGAGAAGAAATCAAAAAATAACAAACATAATCAATATACAAAGTAAATGAACAAACAATTAAACATCAATGAGACGGAATTGAGAAGCAGTTTCAACAAAAAAAAAAAAAAAAAAAAAAAACCTAATTGTAATCGTACCTGGGGAGCAGAGGGGAAGCTAGGGTTTTTCGACGGCTAACTGGTAATATATATATGATGGAAAAAGAAGAGAAGCGATCCAAAAACCTAGTTGAGATTGGGCCTATTTGTTGGCCAATGATTTGTTGAATGGGCCTTGAGCTTAGAGCCTTAATGGGCTCATTTTGATCATGATTTTGTAGACGGACGACAGTCGATCGGGAACAAACGACATGTTGTTCCGTGTTGTACGATAATCATGAGGTCTTAATAGTTCATTGTCTCTAATAGTTAATATTCTAAGACGATCCTTTTGTTCATGATTTCTCAGTCGTTATTTTATTTTCATTTATTTCTACGATAATCATGAAAGACTTATTTTCCATCAAATCGTATAAGAGGAATACCCCTAATTTAATCATGTTCGTAGAATGTTTTGGTGTGTGTAGGGCAACGATGTTTAAAGTTCAAAGACGTATTTGTTTGCTACTAGATTGGTGGTGCACTTTCATATGAGGAGAAGTTTAGTCTGGATGTGAGTTAGACACATTAATTACTAGTGCATTCTCACGAGAAGAGGAATTAGTCAGATGTATAATCAATGCGAAAATTCGTTCTATGCAAGATGGATTAACTATATGAACTTTCAAGAGAAGAAAAGTCGGTGATAGTGTATGCTAGATAGATTGACTGTGTGAAGGGAGACTTGATCTTTGTTTGATAGGAGGATTAAATCCTCATGTGCCATATTGTTGTAATACAAACAAAATCATCCTACATTGGTTAGATGTGAGAAAGATAATGAATATATAAGTGATGATAATTGTCTTAATTGGTATGAGGCTTTGTGTGAAGAAAAAAAGCAAAAGCATGATGGTGCATATCCAGAAAATCATAACAATGTGTAGATTCAAGTAAGGTTGTCACCTCTCATAATTTTAGTTTCATAGTTTTAGTGATGTCCACTGTTTGCAGATTTGATAAGATTGAAGTAGAGATATCAACCTTTATGAGTCCAATAAAGAATGACATGGAGATCTGTGATATGCTTCTAGCTTTCTAAAATGAACACGTGACTTCAATTTCAATTATAGAGCATTCTAAAAGTTATGGGTTAGGGTTTCATCAATGGGTGGTAATCCATTCAATACCACGATCGTGAGTCCAATCCTAACAATCGAGAGCTTTGCTAGATGGTTTGATTATTGGAAGTGAGCTAGAATTTATACTTAAGGCACTCTCAAAAGGAGGGGAAGTTAGGTCTTAGTGTCCAGTAGATGGATGTTAGTAGGATATATAATCACAAGGAAATCTGTTCTATCAAGAGAGGAGTTGGTTAGGTGAAGATCAAAACATGGCCTTATTTTAAATCCACGAATTCTAAACACCCCAAATCAAATTTCTTAAAATTTGTATATTTATCAAACAACTGATTACAAATACAACTACTCAGATTCCAAACGACAAACCAAACAAAGCCTAACTCAAAACATCAAAATACTTCAAAGGTTCAGATCTTAATTAAGACGTAATGGAAAAAAAAATGTTGTCCAATTCTACAAAATAACAAAGCTCCATAAGTGGAGAGAAATAAATTGAAAACCTCCAATAATCGAAAGGGAAATTACAGATACACAAATGAAATTATAAAACTATAGACCCAAACATAATTATTCCACAGGGCTCTGTTTATTTTACACATAAATTAAATCAAATAACCCAGAAGAAGATGAATTATAAAATCTGTGTTTGCTTTAACATAATCATTAATCAAAATAGAGAATTCCATCTCAGCACCTACTTTCTACCCTCAACGGCGGCCGAGAACGGGGTCGGGAAGTGGGCCGCCGCCCCTCCGCCGCAAGCGACGCCCTCGCCGCCGCAATTTTCCCGGCAGCCAAGATTCTGTCAAACGCCGAGTAGTCGATCCAGTCCTTTAGCAGCTCCTCTTTGCCCCATTTGTCCGGCACCGTCACTTTTCCGGCCACCTCCTCACGGTGCCGCTTCAGCCGCTCTCGCACCTCGCAGCCGCCGTTCGAATCTCCGGCGGGGCTGATTGTTTCGGAATCGGAGCAATTTGGGGGAATCATTTCGATTGGTTTAGTGAATTTTGAGTTTCTGAAACGATTGTTAAATAGAAGCGTTGTGTGGGGAGTTAGTGTACACGTCAAAAAGGTCTCTTTTTATTTTTTTTTTTTATAATAATTTGTTGATTTTGAATGGTGAATGGATTGGCTACGTTGAGATATGAACTTCGGTTATTGCGTGGAAGTTGAGTTATATTACCATTACTATTATTCAATCAATTTTAATTTAAATTCTTATAAAATGAGTTTTATTATTTTGTTGTAAATCAATTAGCATGAAGTTACAGGTTGAATCCAAAAAATTGGTATTTATCTTCGGATGTGCACTAAAAATAATAATAATTTAAATTCTCTTATCTTATTATAAGAATCAATTTCAAGATTTGTTCAAAATATATGGATTAAATGGATTAAAGTTGAAATTTGGATTAAAATTTAGTTCCTATAATTTAATTTTATATTGTATATATCTTGATGTCATAGTTTAGGAACAAATAAATGGTACTTAATTTTTTTTTTTTAATATAATATATATATATGAATAAATATTTTTATAAAAATAAATATATATATAAAAATTAAATTAATAAAAGACCCACCAAAAAATGGTGGAGTTAGTTATCTTATTTCGGATTAATTCATTTGTAATATCATCTAAATAAGATTTGTGGTACTCATTTCATTCGGACATAAAAATAATAATAAATTAAAAAATAGAATTCATCTGAAGACTTGAATAAAACTACAATGTTGTAGTGTTGTGAGGTGGAGATTGGTTTTTTTGAAAGGAAAGAATATGAAATTGAAATGAAAGGGGGGAATTTGGACCAATGGGATTGATGCGATTGATTTGAGTGGTGGTTGGGTGTGGGAATTGATTTGAGGTGGCCACTCAACAACAGATGTGGACACCAACCATTTATCATAGATATTATTTTTTCTTCTCACCACACATTATTTTAGATCTCCTTTCGCATACACGTTTACTTTAATTCAATGTTTTTTATGTGCAAGGGGGAACAAATACAGTAACATTAGTATTAAATTAATTTACAATCAAGTTATGTTATTATTATTTTTTTTAGAAACTACTAAATTATTTGATGTTTTGTTCAATTCAATGTGATTCTTGATAATTTTTACTTTACAAGTAGTATAGTATAACACGAGATTATTGTAGAGGTTGTCATCATTATAGTTATTATAATAATAAGTTATTTTAGACAATAAATTATCATAAATAATTTATTAAAAAAATAATATTTAGGAGGTAGGTTATGATGATAAAATTATTTGGTTTGGTGTTAAACCATTTCTATCCAAGTGTATCACGTCACAATTCGATCTATCAAATTGATATTTGTAATTTCTTCCCTCCAATTTGTACTTAAAAAACTGATAAAATTGTATTTAGAGAAATGGTCTTTTTTTTATTTATTTCGAAAATTGGTTATGGTGACTAATGTTTTGAGCTCATGTTATTATAACTTTGATTATGATTTTTATTATTTTACATTTTTTTTAAACAATTTGAATTTATATTCAATTTTTTACAAATAATGAATGAAGCGTTTCTGTTAAACTTATAAATAATATTAAACATCATATATATATATATATACACACACGTACGTACCTACCTACGTACTTCAAAATAAATATTTCTTCCATAGATGAATTTCATTGATTTTCTTTGTTTTGTTATTTAAACTCCTCCAATTCTTCTCAGGATAAAAAATAAAAAACTCCAATTGTATCTTTTATCCAAAAAGTTATTTAAACTCCTCCGAGTGTTTCTTCTACTTTCATGAATTCTTTCAAAATCTAAAAAATTAAAAAGTACTTTTTAAAATATATTTTTTCAAATAACCTTTTAGATTTGTTTTTTTTTTTAATCAATACATAAGGGTAGGGGGATCAAACTCGTAACCTCACGTCATACAAGATGACGCTCAAGCTCAACTTATGTTGACCCAATTATTACTATAATATATATAACTTTTAGAATTGTAGCCATTTTAAAAAAAAAAAGTGAATAGTAGCTTTTTTTTTTCTTTTCTTTTTTTAAAAGCTAAACTTCATTTTATAATCATTTAATTCTTTTTCTTGATTAAATATTTTGTTTTTGATACAAGTTGGAAGGAGATTACAAATACCAATTAGTTTATAGGGAATTTGCGTTGTATGACAAATTTCCTAGTCTGTATTAGAATTATAGCAACTTTTTAAAAATATTGTAAATATAGCAACTTTTTTTTGATAGATTCTATCAAACACTATTG
>JBBMEF010000003.1:8386435-8400230 GCA_037832685.1 Sicyos baderoa
AAAATATACTAAATTTTAAATTAATTTAAATAACAAATGAAATTAAATAAATTTTAAAATGACATTGAAAAAAAAATCAATTATAAATATTATATCAAAAATATTAAATATATATTATTTTTATTATATATAAACATCCCATCACATCATTTTTCTCTTTCCACTAAACACCAATTTATTATCACTTTCCTTCCCATCTTTTCTCATCAAACACAAATTTATTATCACTCCTCTTCCTTTCCTTTCCCTTCCCATCCCGCTGTAGCCAAACATGCCCTATAAGTGTTGGGCGGAAGAGATATCTTGAATGGACAAGATGTTGACATGTGGCTTAATTGAGATAGATGATGCAGACTCAAATATCTATGAATGTAACAAAAAACAAAGATATGCATATATTTAAAATTTATTAAACTTATGTTTTTATTTATTTTTTTTGTATTTCTAATATAGTTCTAATACTACTGTTTTGTATGATCTCAAAAAAAAAAAAAAAAACTATTTTGTATTGATATTAACAAATAAAAATATTATAATAGGATATTCACAAATGGAACATAATGAATGTTTTCTAGTGAGTTTAAATTATCACTAACTATTATAGGGCATTCTCATAAAGAAATACAATTGATATTGTATTTAGAACAAAAACAATAAAATTTGGGAAACCTAAATATATTTTGAGTCACAATATTTAAAACAGCCATTTGAATATAACTTTATGGTTGAGTATAAATATACTCTATTGTTTAACAAATCACACAACATTTGAAAAAGCAAAATAAATGGAAAGAAATTATGAATGGAAAAATAAAAGTGTAGGGTGAAATAAGGTGTAAATATTTATTTAATTCCATGTGTGTAGAGAAATGGATCCGAGTGGTAAGTATAAATATTAATAGATAGGATAGGGTAGGGAACTCTAGGATCTTTTTTTTTTGAATTTTTGAAATTGAGCGTAATTTACGAATAGTCCCAGAAGATACGCCACATATGATTGGAAATGTCTACCGAACCCGGTCCAACATGGCACCCAAATTTCAGGCAAATTAAGCTCTTCGAGAATGGGCCCCCACACCGGGCCCAATTAGTCGCCTGACCCGGCCCAATATTCTCCTTCAAAACTCACTCCCGAGTCCCTCGCCTCTTTCACTGTCAAACACTTCTTCTTCTTCCCTGTCTCCGATGGAGACCTCCCCCGACGACATCGCCGACGACCTCCAGAGCTTGAGCTTCAACTCCACCAACACCAACCGCAGCACCAGCTCCGGCTCGGAGACTACTCTCACCGCCTCCTCCTCTTCCTTCGTTCTCACCAACCGGATCCGATCCGAATCCTCCACTCCCCAACTCTCCTTCTCCGACCTCAAGTTCTTCCACCGTATCGGCTCTGGCGACATTGGCTCCGTCTACCTCGCCGGCCTCAAGTCCGCCGGGCCCGACGGAGGCCTGTTCGCGGCCAAGGTTATGGACAAGAAGGAATTGGCGACTAGGAGTAAAGAAGGCAGAGCCCGGACGGAGAGGGAGATTTTGGAGTCTCTGGACCATCCGTTTCTTCCCACGCTTTGCGCCAGTATCGAATCGCCGAAATGGCTCTGTCTCTTAACTGAGTTCTGCCCCGGCGGCGATCTCCATGTTCTCCGGCAGCGGCAGCCTAACAAACGCTTCGATGAACTCGCCGTGAGGTGCGTACATACAACACCAAGTTAATGAATCATCTCTTCCACTTTCAGTTCCATTGTTTTTTTATTTTTTTTTAATTGTGGGGCTGGAAGGTTGGGTTGGGATCCGGTGTGAGCGAGTGTAGGCGAGGAGGAGGGGAAAATGCATGCTCTAGGAAAGTGACGATACGTGTGTGGGCCCACAATCTGACATGACGGGTATGAGTGTCAGAGGGTGGGGACCAGCAGGTTGGTCAGTGTCGCTGTGGGACTGTTCACACTGGATTATCTGAGGTCGTCACTATAGAGAGGATGCTTTGGGAGATTTCGAGGGGAATAGGAGGAAGGTACTGTGGGACTGTTCGCACTGGATTATCTGAGCCATCGGTACTAATTGGTAGATGGTGTGGTTTAATATTGAGAGAAACTGGGACGGTCCCGGACTGAGTGGTCAGATGCGGCAAGGCCCACGTGAGCTCGACACTCGATGTCAAATTAGAATGTTGAACTTCGTCTCGCTTGTTGACTTTTTATTTTTCTTAATCAATCATTTCACTGCCAGCGGTGTTTTGAGAAACTTGTTCCAAGTAGAGCAACCGCGTGAAGCTAGATCAGAAATGGTCTCCTAGGTACTGTTATGTATACTGGTTTTTTATAAAAACTAAGCTAAGTTTGGTTTTCTAGTTTTTACAGATTAATATATATATTCGACTAATCCCATACCATAGCACTTGTCAAGTAAACCTTAATTCTTCGATAGGGATTGAACCTTCCATCACTACCTTAAGCATTTTAAGACATTCTTTGACCAATTCCATGAAATCGAAATTGTTTTCGTGAATATTTATGAAAAATTTAACATGGTCTAAGATACTCTTGGTGTTTTTTTAAAAAAGAAAAGGTTAAGATACTCTACCTAAATTTTTGGATTTATTTTGTGAGGATCTGACATTTTTTTATATAAAGCTAACTGTAAATAACCTCTATTGAAGTTTTGTAGTGCTTTTTTGTGGGTGATTTTAGGATATTCTAAAAAGTAAAAACAACTTCCAGTTAAATTTGCTAAAGAAAAAAAAAACCCTTTTAACTAGTTTAGTTTGCTTCTGCTTGATTTCAAGGAAAAAAAGTTAGTTTCTACTTTCTACTTTGACCATGTCGGTTTGGATGGCGTGGAAGAGTATAGGGGTCCCCATCGCATTAATTCCTTGTTAATTGACAATTTATTCTCCCTTGAAATTGAGGCAACTACCACTAAAGTTTCCATTGGTGTTAAAAAGCCAGCTCATATTGAATTATAACCTTCTATTATTATGCCATACCAGCTGGTTAGATCAACTCCTGCTAAATTTCCATTTAGTTCCATGGCCAGGCGTCATAATTTTTGCTCAAAGGTCTCATAAGTTTTTGCAGGTGGACTTAATTTATTGTAGAAAAAGTTAGCCTCTATACTAGTAAGTGGAGTAAATGGTCCAACATAAATAAATCATAGAAAAGTAATGGTAAGGAAGCAGGTTCTGTTTGTCCATTTATTACCCATTACTGCAAACATGGTGTTTTTTTTTTTTTTTTAATCTTCTTTCTTACTCTATTTTATTTATTAATTTATTCCTTTGAATATAAGTTAGGAGAAGGAGGATTACAAATACCAAATGGATTAACACCAAATCAGATAACCAATCGCGTTATCGACCAATTCGGTCCTTACTCTCTTCTACTAACCTGAACAAGTATTGCTTTATTTATTTATAATTTTAGGGGCTGCGGGGTTGGGATTAATGAATGGTGTAGGGTCCAAGATAGGCACTTTATAGATGTATACATTAAAATTTAGAACTTTGTATGGCGAAAATGTCAGATTAACTATAAACAATTGTAGCGGTTGATCTAAAGCTCACGTTTCCCGTCTAGAAGGTTTTGAGATCTCGAAAGGAATTAGAATTCCAAATTTTCAGGTTCTGCGCATTTTCAGGAAAACTACTCAGAAAACCCTTCAGTTCCTTATCTAAGACGGCCAACCCCTCATCGCCCATCTCATGTTTTTGTCATGTCTAAACAGATGAAGCCCTCCCACGTTACAATAATAATGGCACGATTTATTTATTAATACCCTTAATACGTGACAACTTTAGCTGGCCAGGCCGATGAAATGAGACATATATAAAAAGAAAGGAAATTTACATCATACTTTTGATTTAGCTACGTGGTCGGCCTACGGGCTAAAAGTCTTAAGACATTTGTTATTTCTCTGTTGTTGTTTTGCTAATTATTTTCTGTATATACGGCCAATAGCAACAGCCGCTTTCTCAGACATGCTTGGCTTTGATGTCTTGTTTCTCTCTCATCTCTCTGTCAGCTATTGACTTTGTGTCAAGTCTCCATCGCCCTATAGCTTATTGTTTCGTATAATTTTGATTGGCATTTGTTGTTTGTTTTGTAGATTCTATGCATCAGAGATACTAGTTGCTATCGAGTACCTTCACATGATGGGGATCGTTTACCGTGATTTGAAGCCGGAAAATGTGCTGGTACGATCGGACGGCCATATCATGCTCACTGATTTTGATCTCTCCTTGAAGTGTGAGGATTCAACGGCGACCCCACAGGTTATTACTGCTAAAAATTCAACAAATGGAACCGCCCCGCCAAAGGACTACCAAATTGATGCTCCTCCTTTCACATCATCCTCCTGTATACTTCCAAACTGCATTGTCCCCGCCGTGTCATGTTTCAACCCAAAACGCAAGCGCAAGAAGAAGTCTGGTCATCGTAATGGACCCCAGTTTGTTGCTGAGCCAATGGACGTCCGGTCCATGTCGTTTGTTGGCACCCACGAGTACTTGGCGCCGGAGATTGTCTCTGGGGAGGGCCATGGAAGTGCAGTCGACTGGTGGACTCTTGGTGTGTTTGTGTATGAGTTGTTTTATGGAGTGACACCCTTTAGAGGCATGGACAATGAGCTCACCTTGGCCAACATAGTGGCCAGAGCCCTTGAGTTCCCCAAAGAACCGGCAGTGCCGGCGGCAGCGAAGGATCTCATCTCACAGTTACTGGTCAAAGATCCGGCAAGGCGACTTGGGTCAACGACAGGATCGTCGGCGATCAAGCACCATTCGTTTTTCCAAGGGATACACTGGGCATTATTGAGATGTACGACTCCACCATTTATTCCTCCACCATATAGTAGAGAAATTGCATCGGATGAAAGCTGCCCAGAGGCCCCAGTGGACTATTATTAGTGGCTAAAATGAGCAAGATTGGTTTTATTTTGGGATTGGTTATCAGGCAGCAGACAATCGCACAATTTTCCACGGCTTATTCTGCTTGCACATGGCCTTTGTAAATCTTACAATGTGCATATATGTTAATAAAGCAACCCATCCTTAATTGAAATTTAGTTCTAAGCTATATGACTCAGAGAGACAACTCCAACCACATTATCTAGCTGGTTGAGATTTTAGAACTGTTATAGTAGTTCTACTAGATTTTGCAATGTCTTATTTAGTTTCAAATTCAGAAGTCGGATCAACTCAACAAAGTATAACATTTTATCCTTCAATTGCGAGAAAATTCGTGGTTATGCCACATCGCATATCTTTGATGTTGTAGCATCTGCTCCAACAAAGCGAGTTTGATATATAGTTGTAGCTAGCCATGCTTTTGAGAATGAAAATTATCTTTACAAACCAACATACAGAAGCCTATTAAGAGAGCTCATTGAGCTAGATAAGTCTATAAGGCATACATCTGAACTCCTGTCGAGGGCTTTCGGTGTCAAAGTAGCTGGCGATGGCTGATGGAACATTGAACGAAACAGGTATTATTTATTTTGAGTGTTTGCATTCGGGTTCACATGGCTTGTTGTGTAGAGGGAAAATGTGGGGTTCATCCACACACACACACAAGTTGTTTTACTTTGAGCACTCGTTTTCCTCTAGTTTTGTCTGATGGGTTTGTTGTTTTTCCTCTTTTTTTTTTTTTTTTTTAAATTTCTATAATGTCCGTTTCCATTTGTCTCAAATGGCTGCATCTCTCACTTTTCCCAATCTGCATGCAGCCTCTTAGCCTACTTTAAACAAAAACAAACATACCTACTTGAAATGAAGAGCAAAAAAGGTAGATTCTTGGACAGTTCTCGAATCGATGTGGACAAAGGCTTGCAGAGCCAAACGGGAAATTAAGTACTAGCTAGCCCCGAAAGCTGCTTAGAATTATGGTCCCAGTAATTGAAAGAGCGTTACATTCAAATTTGACGAAATTTGGCATCATGTGTTTGGCTTTTTGGTGTCGATTGGATGGGCAGGACAGGCACCGGTAAACTGATTAGGAGTCGTTGGAATTCTCAAGAAATCTTCTTATCATCTCCTTTTTAGTCCTTAGCCGCCTACCTATGCTCACATTCTCATTGGTTCCATGGTTCTTGACTGCTACAATATTATACCCTATAGACTTTTTGTTTGTATTATAAGTACAGTGCAGGGGGGAGGGAGTGTTATCATTTGGATAAATCTATGCATAATTATGAAGTGATCAATTTCGATGATGTCTTGATATAGCCTAAATTTTAAATTCATTCATGGAGAATAATAAGATACGACTCTCATTGAACTACATATATGGGCTTCAGTCATGTCCAAACATCACTTAAATTGCTCACAATTATGAATATGAATGGACAAAAAAAAAAATCAACTATGGAGTAAATTGGACTATCCAATTCAAATTGTAAAGATTAGATTATTTGGATTGAATTAGATATTATTATTATGTATGTGTGTAAGATTAATTAATAAAATAGATTTTTAATATATCGATAAGAAGATTGCAACAATAAATAGGCAGTTGAAGTTTAGTTTATCTACCCCAATTGGAATTTAGTTTATCTAAAGAAAAATTTCAAATACGGTAACATGATATCTTCTAAGGTTGATTCAACCTCAATTTTGGATGAAGCAACTCTAAAAAAAAATACCTTTAAATATCACTATAAAAACCTTGATTAAACTCTCCAAAACTTTTTAGGTACAATAGTACTTTTTACTTTAAATAGTAATAACCTGTAAGGGCATGTTTGGGGTGTGGGGAAAATAGGATGGGATGGGTTGAGTTCGATCCCACGTTTATCTCATGAACTTCTACAAGTACACCCAACTCCACGCTTGAGCCCCACGTTTTTATTTAAATATTAAAATATTAAAAATCTACTCAATATTTATTTTTTTATTTAAATAAAAACTTCATCTCTTTCCATCAGACACATAACTTTATTATTAAAAAATTATTAAATATCTATTTTTTTATTTAAATAAAAATTTCAATCATTTTCTTTCCCTCCCATCAAATATAACTTTATCTTTTCTTTCCGTCTCCCCAAACATAAACTTATTTCACTTATCTTCTCTTCCCATCCTAACCCAACCCAACCCAACTCAACTCAACTCAACTTATTCCTTCAAAACCAAACATACCCTAAGTCTAAACAAGAATTCATCAAATTTTTCACGCTTAAAACCTTGTATAACCGTTATTTATCATTTTTATAATCATTTATACAAACACACCGTAAGCCAATTAGAAATATGAATCCACGTGCTGAAATCTAAAAATAATTTTTCAAGTTAAATAAAGTCTTTAGAAAAGAGGGTTTCTTTCTGAAAAAATAGATATGAATTGTGAATTACAAATAGTGGTTTCAATGAAGGAAATAAGTTCAATGGTTCGAGAGATATCCAGAATAACTAAACTAAAAGAATCCAACTTTTAAAAGATGGTTTTGTGGATTGGTTTTATTTGGACTAAAGTTCCTGAACCGAATTGAAATTGTTGACAAGAAACCTCAACACCATTTAAACCCTTTGTTATGATAGCTAATACTTTAAACACAATTTAATAAATCATCATTGAAATAACTCAATCAGTGCTTCAAACACAACTTCAAAGAGAGCTTCAATAACAAGCTATAATCTATTTTATAAGGATTAAGCAGTCTGTTTAAATCAAAACTCAAGATACTCGTTATATACAAACCATGTACACTCTTTTCTTTATTCTTTTTTTTTTTTTTTTTTTTACTTCAGAACGAATGCTTTCCTTTGAAAGAGCTATGACATAACTCAGCTTCCTCATTTAAGCTCATGAAAACCAATAAACTAAGGGCTATGTATCTAAAATTTCAATGACAAACAAATGTTGCAATGTCAAACAGATGTTGTCTAGTCTAGTTAGTTTCTTTTGCTAGAGAATATGATGACAACGATAAACGTAAAGGTGTTGACTCAAAGTTTACATAACTTGGTTCTGCATTTCAAATGCGTCATTGCTACACTAAAAAGCATCATATACTCTAGAAACTAATCAAGGTATTGTACAGAGCACTTTGTGGTGTTTGTTCATAAATCTATGTTTACGAAACTAACTTAATCAGAGCATCTTTCTCCAAGAAAGTCCAAATTTATGTAACTTCATAGAATATCAAAGTTATCTCATTATTCAAAATAGAATATCCATAACAATGAAATCTTATTACGTAACGATGTAACTTCTTTTCCGTCAAAAAGAGATCTACAAGGTGTACTTGAATGATACCTATCATATATTACTTTTGAGGAAGAACAATAAAGCAGACGCCAACATTGAAGGCAGACAAATAAATAGCAGCAACTGTTCTTAAGTCTACCCCCACCATAAATCAGGGTGAAAAAATGAAACAGACAATGATGAAAATAAATTAGCATATCCAACATTAAACACGCATAATGTGATGAGAAGCAATGATAACTACTTAAGTATGAGGTTAATCAGTGAAATGTTGAAATGGAAAATTGTACTTCTTATCCATCAAAAATTTTGATGATGAACTTGAACGAAATTAAACTAAAACACTAACCGATAAACAGCTAATGAGTTTCTCAATCAAAGAGGCTGAAACCCATGTCCTGCAAAGAGATTGAGCATAGAGTTTAGGTTACATAATTGATATAGAACAAGAATGAGTTGATTAAATACTTACATCGTCGGATTCTTCTTTCTCCTCGACCTTCTCCTCTTTCTTCTGCTCGGCCGCGGGTGCTGCACCGCCACCAGAAGCACCACCGGCAGGGGCGGAGACGGCGACTGCTCCGCCACCAGACGGCACTGAGGCCAACTTCTCCCGTCCGGAGGCTATCAACTCTGTGATATCCCTTCCTTTCACTTGGGATAGGAGCGAGTCTATCCTGTCCGCATCGACCTCAGCCCCGACTGTAAATAAAAATAGTTTACCATTGATGGTTTGAGGTCAGACATTTCAAGATTTCAGTTCACTAGCAGCGACAAATGGCAATGTAACCAAGGAACAAGAAAACAATGAAGTGGAAAATTGGGGAAAGAAGAACCTGAGTTAAGAATGTTCTTGACATCATCGAGTCCGGGGCTGGTGTTGCCACCGAGAACGGCCAACAAATACGCAGCGACCACCTTCATCTCTGCTCCATCAACATCAAATTGGAGGACCAGATATGAGAACTCACGGCAAATAAATCAGTAAAAAATAATATATATATCGTTTGACCAGAAAAATTACTAGAGGAGTTCGGAACAGAAGCTGCGCAACCAAGACGAGGAGGAGGAGTGATCGGAGCCGTCTGTCACATACAGGAATGCGTGGACGTGGCTATTTATATCTCTAGGGTTTTCAGGCAAAATGGTTTGCGGGGCCTGTAGTTTTGCACTTTCCGGCCCATTATTTCCTAAGTTTTATTTACGGAAATAGTACCAATATTCCGATCCACTACTTCGGTTTAACTTTTAAGAAGTTTGTTAGATTAGATCTATTGGTTTAAAATTGTAAAAAATCA
This sequence comes from Sicyos baderoa, assembly GCA_037832685.1. Taxonomy (NCBI): domain Eukaryota; kingdom Viridiplantae; phylum Streptophyta; class Magnoliopsida; order Cucurbitales; family Cucurbitaceae; genus Sicyos; species Sicyos baderoa. The sequence continues at coordinate 8,395,929 of JBBMEF010000003.1, forward strand.
ATTATGATTTGTTGGACCATATTGTTGTTTTCTTAAGGTTTTGATTTGTTTTAAATTCATGAGGAATCTTGGAGTTATTAAACTGTTACTTAGTTTATTTATTCCGCGTTTGAATGCATGCATTGAGTAAGGGTTAGGGTTTAGGACCGTTAAATCGGTTAGGTCCTTACAAGAAAAGAGCTCAACCATCCTTTTGCCTAACTTCCGCACTGATGTACTTCGTCTGAAAAGCCGTCTTGAAGTAATCCCAACTTGTAAAGACCCGACCAGTTTAACGGTCCTAAACCTAGTCTTTACTCACATGCATGCATTCAAAGCGGAAATAACTGACATTTTAAATATTTAAGTATACCTAGATTCCAAGGTTTAACTCCTAAATTCAGCATTTAATTTAAAACGGCCCTGGACAAAGACTTTCGAAAACATAAAACATTCATTCAGAAATAATCATAAATTGTCAAGGAATCCAGGATACTAAATAAAAACCCTAAGGCTCCATGCCCAACTACATGTAAGTCAAATAGTTCAAAAGAAATAAGACTCAGAGTATTCAAATTCAGTAAATGAAAAACAGCGAACTAAACCCCATGATCACCAGCAGCATCCAATCATCAAATAGCCTGTCCAGGTTTACTCTGGCACAAGATCACATGCCCTAAAAGACTCGAAAGGTGTCACTGAACATAGGGATGCGAGACCTCGGCATTGAGCTATGACAACATGATCCACCACTAGCCTACGGCTAGGTCCCGCTCACAGCAGGCTATCACTGTGAGTCGGTCCTGCCCAAAGGGTGCATAACTTGGGTATGCCAACACAATGTAAATTGAGTTGACGAATAGGGACGGGACAAACCTCGTCATCCTCCTGTCCAACGGGGCAGCAATACGTTGAGCCCACTCGCCCAAGAACTGCCGACTAGGCTATGCCACTGCAGGGTTTGCTAAACCGTGCTGGCGATCAGGGGCGGAGTATACGTTCTCTCGCAACCCTGCCAATGGGGCAACTTACGTTATGCCACCTCGGCCTATAGATGATGACTCTCCTAAACAAGACTATACTAAGATAACATTCAACCGAACAGACATGTAACAACATAAGTACAACCTAACATGGTACTATAGAAACAGAGATAGGCATGCTTAGCAAAACAATTCAAGCATGCATCTAACATGTAGAAAGAATAACAACATGCTAGACAGAAAACAAGGCACCCTAGCTACTAACATGCTTTCAGTCAAATATCACAAGTAAACAAATATCAATAATGAGAGCAGGGTCCACACAACCCCGGTAAGGAATCCTTACCTGATAGTGGCGAACTATAGAACACACAAAAGCGAACAGCAAGTCACCAAAAACCTAATAGTAAGAACAACAAATAGATATCACTAAGTATACTAAGAACAACCTCTAGAAGGCTCGTCAACAACGAATCGAAGGGAAAACGTCGAAGCGTTACCGAAGCGAAGACGAACTAAGCAGCAAGTCGTTCGCGGTTGTTCGCGCGAACAAGGACAGCGAACAGTGAAACAACAACGGCGAGCAACAAGCAGGACCGGCAACGAACTGACTTTGGCGCTGGGACAGTCGCTGGTTGACGAAGACGTGGGGCTCAGGTTCGTTGAAGCGAAAGCTGCTAGGCGGCAGAGGGCTGCTTCGTGCGTCGGTCTGTGCTAACGAACAGGCTGCGGTGCGTCGACTTCAGCGAACGAACGGCGAAGGCGAACGAAACGATCTGGACAGACACTGCAATATGCGAGGAACAAACAACCCGACGACGCAACACTCAGAACTAGAACAGAACACCAAAACGAACGTGGTAGCGAAAGGAACAAGACAGAAGTTTAACGAGACCTTACCACTGGGACAATGTGCATCGGAAATGAAAGGCGGTGGCGACTTGAAGAAGACGGTTCCTCTCGGTTGCAGCTAAACATGAAGAGAACTCAAAACCATGACCAATAGAGCCTCGAAAGTAACAGACCTCAGCGAAAAACCACAGCAAGGAAAAAGAGGAACTCACCGAGCTGGTTAACAAAGAATCAGAAGCTTTTTACGTCGATGGCGAACGGCTGGAAGAAGATGCAGTCGTCTTGGCGGCAGCTAAACACAACTGAAACCTCAACACCCAGACCACGCCGAAAACGAAAGGAGGAGAGCAGAAGCTTACCACGTTCGTCGACGGCGAACCAGGAGCAACGAAAACCGAGCAGCAGGAACTTGCAGCGGCGAACGGCGGCGGCGGCTGCTTCCTCTCTAGGTCTTACTCTCCTTGGAAAATGTGCACATGATGGAACCCTAACACCAACCTTTATAGCCTCTTTTCTCCCTTTTATTTAAATCAAATAAAACTCAATAAATCCATTTCATGGGCCTTGGTCCAAAACCCAATCCAGCACTTTAAGCCCTTTTAAAAATCCATAACTTCCCACTACTTGGCCTCTCCCAAGACCAAGGTTCAAAACCCAATGGAGTCACTTAATTAAATCCAAATAATCTTAATTTAATATAAACAAGGCAAACCTTCCAAATAATCCACAAAAAGACGAAATAGAAAACCGGGCTGTTACAAGAAAAGTGCGCTGCTGAAAACAATCAAAACCTCATAGCAAGTTAATCCATGTTTTGACAAAGAAAATAAGAGAGCTCTAAAATGCTAAATCTGAAAGCTTAACGCATTTTTGCAAGAAAGCTTGAAAACCTTAAGTTTAGGGGAACTAAGCCTCACCTTCCTTAAGGACAATGAAGATTTTAAGTCTGGGTTGAGGGTAAGCCCGAGCTAGATCAAAGATCAAATTTTAAAATTCAAAAGAAAGATCGAAGCATTCCAGTTAAGCTACAGAAAAATGCGAAAAGCATTCAAAAGTGAAAGCGAAAAGCTCACTCAAAAGAGGCCAATAGCCTAAACATGCATAAAGGCAAAGCCGTGCAAAAGAAAGAAAAACCTATGAGAACTAAGGCTAGTAGCCATAATGCTAATATCACTCTTTGGATCGTCAATATCTTAACAAAGGTTGAGTCTGTCGCCTAAATGCGCTGCTTTGCTCAAGTATGCCATCTTAGGAATGAAGGGATTCAGATGTTGATGGTCCAAAAGAGAGCTTGAAGTACTAGAAGGGTGCGTGAGTGGGAAAAAAAGCTATAATCTGAAACTTTGGCTAAACTTAGGAGGATCAAGGAATTGAGTAGGGTGTTTTAATGTTGTAGGCATTAGCGTTTCTGAGTGCTTAAGTTCTTAGTCTGGCTGGGAAGAAATTGCTAAGAGGGATAAAAATTATTTTCAAAGGCAATTGAGGCTAAAAGCGAGTTACGAAGCCATAGCTTTAGTTTATGACGAGAATTTCTAAGCCAGAACCTTTATGCTAAGATCTTGAGAATGGACATTATTGATAAAGTTGCATGCTAAGTTTCATTAGAAATTGTTCTTATGTTGTGATGTCTGTAGCATTACTCGGGACGAGCAATGTTCAAGTCTGAGGGTTTGATACCTCTAAATTAGAGAGTATTTTAGCCCTAAAATAAGGTATTTTTAAGTATATTCTTGCAGTATAACTTCATTTGGTAGCTTGAATCACCTTGGAACAGAGAAATATCTATAAAATGCAAAACATGTTGTAAAAGAGGCAAGAATTAGAAATCCTAAGAAAAAGAGAGTTTTTGAGTCAAAATGCGAAGATTTCAGCATTATTTTAAGCATTTATGGAACCTTTGACTTGTTGGAATTATTCCTACCTTTTCAGGGTACCAGTTACAAAGTTGCTGGAGCAAAGTCTGATCGAGAAAGAGAATTTAAAGTGAAGAATTGAAGTTTGTGAAGAAAAGTTTCCGTCTTCAGCATTTATTTGCGCATTTGGTGAAAATACCAGAAGATTTCCGTGTTTTCTTATGCTGATGCATGCTGACGTCACACCTTGTGTGGTCCTGGGAAGGATTCCCGTGTTTTCTTATGCTGATGCATGTTGATATCACATCTTGGAGTAGGGAACAAGCCAAAATCTGGGTCATTCATCTACCTTTTCAAGGGGCTATTTAAAGGATCATTTTTAGGGATTTTTGGGAGGCTGGATTGAGAGCCTCAAGGGCTTTTTGGGTGAGAATTTTGAGAGCTGCTGGAATCGCCTCAGAGTCAGCAGCATTTGTTTCAGCATTTTTGCAAATTCGTATTTCAAACTTTCTTCTTCGTTTTCTTTGTAGTTTTCTGCTTTCATAGTATAGATTTTTGTTTCTGGAGCATGAACGATAGTGATTGCTCGATCTTGTAGTTCTTAATTGTTTTCTATCATATTTTGACGTTTTCTT
>JBBMEF010000003.1:8407011-8423312 GCA_037832685.1 Sicyos baderoa
CAAGGAATGGATCGATGACCTGGGAGTTTTTTGTATAGATTTGTGAAGAAACCAATGATTTCTTTTTCAATTTCCTCCGGATTAACAAGAGAGCCATCGTCCGATTGTAATGATGAAATTAAAGAACTTCTCTTTCTTGCAGAGAGAAATTTATGGAAGAAGCTGGTGTTTTCGTCCCCTTCTTTACGCCAATGTAATTTGCTCTTTTGGATGTTGTTTTTTTCTTCCAAGCTAAACATTTGGAGTAATTCACACTTGGCCTCGTTCCACCTAAGAAACTCTTGTGAAGTCAATGGGGAAGAGTCGGCTTTTTGATCCAGATAAGTAATTTCGGAGAGAATAGACTCTTCTTGCAAACGTTTTAGAGATTCTTGCTCAAAATGCCAAGCCTTTAGGACTTCTTTAAGATTTCTTAATTTTGAAATAAGAATAAATCCTGCCCATCCCAATGTACGATCGCTTTGCACTTGAGATTCTATTAGAGAACGACAAGAGGGGACAATCAGCCAAGAATTATAGAAGCGAAAAGGGGATGGCCCCCATTTGAAGGATCCTGCTTCGAGTAAAATGGGGAAGTGATCTGATATAGTTCTAGTTTGCCTAGTTGATCTAGAGTTTGTGAATGTGTGTTCCCACTCTTCAGATACTAAGAATCTATCAATTAGAGACCTAACAGACTCATTTCCAGGGCGAGACCAAGTGAATAGACCATTTGTGAGAGGTAAATCTTTTAAATTTAGATCATTGATTAATCTACTAAAAAGTTTCATTCCCCTTGTAACTCTTCTACAAGGCTGGCGCTCATTTATCCATCTAGTGGCATTAAAGTCTCCTCCTATGCACCAAGACCCATGAATTAAGGTTGCAAGCGACCTAATTTCTTTCCAAAAATCCAAACGCAGTCGGTTGTAATTAGGGCCGTAAACATTTGTTATCCAACAAATTTTATTTTGTGCAAAGCAGAATTTGGCTGAGAGCGAAAAAATACCTGGAATGAATTCTAAGGCATCAATCTTAGATTTGTCCCATAAGATTGCTAATCTTCCTGATCTTCCTGTGGAACTAAGAGATGACCACCCTACATTTTTAGAGCTCCAAATCGATTTTATAATTTTGCTATCCAAGGAAGCCATTTTGGATTCTTGAATTAGTACTACATCTGGACAGATATGTTGAATTGACTTTTTGATTGAAGATCTCTTGTCAAAGTCATTCAAACCTCTAGTATTCCAAGATAGCACTTTCATATTTAGTTGGGAACTGCTAAAGACTTAAGCTTTAATCCACTGTCATGGACTATTTTTGTAAATTTGTCGGGAAATACCCGATCCGAGAAATCCTCTGCTAATACAAAAAGATCAGATGGAAAGGTTTCAGCTTGTTCGGGTTCCATTGGAACATTTTCTAAGCAGTCTGAATTAACCGAGCTTGCACTACAATCAGACTCATTGTCAGAAGTATCGAAGGGGGTAGACGTAGGTGGTAGGGACTTGTCTGGTATGGATGATTAGTTAACACTCATGTAAATATTGGCCTGTGTAATTTTTATAGTTCTTAAATTGCGCGCATTTTAAATGATAATGTATTGATAAATTCTTTAAAATTGGATTTTCGTACGGTGTATTGATAAATTCTTTAAAATTGGATTTTCGTACGGTGTTGGTGTTTTGTTTATTTCATGACAGTTTAGTAAGTTGCTGAAGACTGAACTCCTAGCCCTTTCTAACTAGATTATACCCACGAATAATATATGCCAGAAGGAAAAGAGGAACTCAATGACCAGAATAGCTTCTGATTGACTACTATGTCATGGAATAATTTATTCCAGAAATTGTAGGCCCTCTTTCTTGTTCTGATATTTGTTTAGGAAGTTTTAAGTATTGTGTTGATTTGGAGTTCTGATCTTTTCAAAGAGTTTAATTTCTGGGTGGTAGGTTGTTTCTTCTATTCTAGGGTGTATTTGGATTTGATAGAAAAGAGGGGAGTGGAAGGGCTAATGGTGGTTGGGGTAATTAATTACTCGTTGAAGGATTGATGTTAGTAGTGGTTGGTGTAATGAACTACTCGTTTGTGGATTGATGTTAGTAGTGATTTGGGTAATGAACTACTCGTTTGAGGATTGGTGTTAGTAGAGGTTGCGTGATAAGTTTGATGTGGGGTTTGATGGGTGGTTGTTACCACCAAATACAAACAAGGAGTTCTAGAAAAGTGGTTGTTTACCACTCTTCTTCTACAAATAAAACATACCACTAGTCTCAAGCTACAGAGTTCGTGAAGTCCTGTTTGCTCAAGTGAAGTATGAGTCAGGGTGTGTTTGTTTTGGCTGATCTTTGGCTCTATGATGATGTTGTCGTTGTCTTCGACTGGTTTTCTGGCTTCGAGTGTCCTCTGTTTTCTTCTATTTATGTTGTTAAGTTTTAGTTAGTTTTTTTTTCTCCCCCCGCTTCCTTGTGGAGCTTGTTTCTTTGAGCAATAACCCCTTCTCATGTATATTATAGAAAAGTGTTGTTTCTTGTTCAAAAAAATGACCAGAATGGTTTCTAGACATGTCCATGTTGTGTTTGCTCAGTAGTTCTGTTAATCTTTTTGAGACTTTAGGGCGCAAGTGCATTTATTCTTTATGTATTATGGTTCAATAAGGAAATTTCAAAAGGAAGGCTTTGGTCTTTTTTGCATATATTTACTTGACATTCTGCTTTCCACTATTTTTTAAATGCATGTATTCAAGGTAATAATCATAGTGATTTCATAATATCTGCAGTGTGTTGGAGAAGATATTGAGAATTTGGAGTACACTCCAAAACCAGAATATGAAGGGTTCTTTAAAGTGACCAACGTGAAAAATGAGGTAAAGATAATGTTTCCATGTATTGAAAATGCTAATTAAAGTAGGATTTCTTTGGTAAGGATATTCTTGTAATGGTATTTTTTCATATTGCTAGTTAGATAGATTAGGTTATTAAGATTTTATTTTAGTTTAAGTAGAACATCTTGTAATTAGATTGGGAAAACCTTGTATTTTTAAGGTTGTAGTGTTGAGAAGAATTAATTAATCGAAAAAAAAAATTCTTTATGGTATCAATTAATATTTATTTCCACTTGATAGACATTCTCAAAATTTCCAAGCCCATAAGTGAAAGGGGAGTGTTAGTTGATATAATTAAATTTATCCTAACCCATCAAGTTAAACTCTTGGGTTGATCGGTGATTTAACATGTTTCAACATGGTATCAGAGTGGTAAAGAAAAATCCCTAAATTTCTTTATCCTAAACTGCTACTGCAGTTAGACCCATCTTTGCTGGAACTCTGCCACTGTTGATTTCTCTCCAATTGGCAATCTTAAAGTGATTTTTATGGTTCAACATTCTTCATTCGCGTGTATCACCAACATCGACTTCTTCCCGGTTTAGTTGTGTGAATCAACATCATAATTCTCATCATCTCAAGCGAATTCTTACTAGATTCACATATTTTATCAGCCAAGTCTTTTTTCCAGTTTTTTTTGGTCACCTGAAAACTCGAGTTCAACCCCCAACGTGGTAAGTTCCCGATCAAGACAACCTTTTTTTTTCTTCGGTAAATATAGTTAATTTTCTATTGCTGATCTCATAACTTCAAGATGCAAAGGGTGACTCCATTTTCTCACCTCCTGAGATCGAGAAAGTAATCTGGATTTTTTCTCTTCTATGTATACTAAGCTCCCTGGTGTGCATTCTATTCCTTGCAACTTGGGCTGGAATGGTGTCTCCCCTTCTCAAAATTTGGAGTTAATCAAGCCTTTTTCACAAGAAGAATTTTTGGCAGCAATCAAATCCCTCGGTAAGAACAAGGCCCCTGGTTCGGATGGCTTTACCAGCTACAAAGCCCTTTGGAATAACTCTCCTGGAAACTCCATCAACAATCTTGTGAGATTGAATCAAGTTGCTAAAGGAAGACATGTTGGAGGAATGGGAATTGGCAATATTAAGCAGAAAAATTCTGCTCTCTTAGCTAAATGGGGCTAGAGATTCTGCAATGAATCTTATTCCCTTTGGAGAAAAGTAATTGCTAGTGTTCATGGTGTTAGTCCTTATGTATGTAATACTCTTGGGAGATCAAATAAAAGCTTGAAAAGTCCATGGAAAAGCATTTCTAGATCATGGAAAACGGTGGAGTCCTTGATTTCTTTTAAGCTTGGTAATGGATGTAGGATCTCTTTTTGGAATGATAAATGGGCTTCTGATTCCCCCTTCAGAAATTTATTCCCAAGGCTGTTTGGAATTTCGACCCAAAAAGAAGACCCTGTTTTAGCATTTTGGGATTCCTCAATTCTGGCCTGGAATCTTCAGAAGGGCCCTGAAAGATGATGAAGTAGAAGATTTTGCAGCCCTTCTACTTATTATTTCTCCTCACTCTCCAAGTCAAAGAGATGATAGAGTGATCTGGTCCTTAGATCCTTTGGGTGGTTTCTCAGTTAAATCTCTTAATGACTTTTCTGTGCCTTCAAATAAATTGAGCTCGATTTTATTCAAGGCCATCTAAAAATCCAAGAGCCTAAGAAAGGTCAATGTTTTCATCTGGATTCTTCTCAATGGTAGCATCAATACCTCTGATGCTCTGCAAAAGAAGTTGCAGAACCTAGCCATTTCTCCATCAGTTTGCCCTTTGTGTTTAGCCAACTCAGAATCTGCAAACCACATTCTGTTTTCATGCATTTTCTCTTCATTGGGCTGTCCTTCTGGAAATTTTTGGTTTTAGTTGGGTCTTTCAAAATAATGTTAAGGCTAATGTTCTCAGCCTTTTGGAAGGCCCTAATTTAAGTAAAAAGGGTAGATTATTATGGTCTAATGCAGTGAAAGCTCTTCTTTATGAATTGTGGTGGAAGCGGAATCAATGTATCTTCGAGGATTTTCAAATGTCCTGGCATCCATGGCTCGAAATTGCAATCCTTAAAGCTTCATCTTGGTGCTCTTTGGTAAAAAGCTTTCTCTGGTTTCAGTTCTCAAGCCATCTCCTCCAACTGGACATCCTTCATCTAATGTCCAGTGTTTTAAAAAGCTCAAGGCGCAATGGCCCTTTGGAGCCTGAGGCGCAAGGCGCACCAAAAGGCGAGGGCTTTATTACGTAAGGCGCACTATATAAAAAAACACTTATATATATATATACACACACACAATTTAATATAGAGAACTAAATTAAATTTAAACACTCCATAATCATACATAAACTTTAATATTTAAAATTAAAATACAAAAAACTAATAATATAAATGAATAAATAAAAAAAGACATTAAAATCATTACAAGTTTAAACCTTCAATATTTGTAATAATAATTTCATTTAAAAGAACAAACAAATAGAAATAGTCCTTTTTATCTCATATAAACATCATTTATCATTTAAGTCTATCTTCTTGAGCTCCGTGCAGGACTTTTAATGTAAAAAATTCAAATCAATGTTAAAAGTCTTTTCATCTTCCTTTATTCCTTTTATATATATTTTTTTCCAGATTTTTCATTTCCATGCCTTCAATATAATAATAATAAATTTATTTAAAAGAACAAACAAATAGAAATAGTCTTTTCATCTCACCTAAAAATCATTTATCTTTTTTTTTTTGATAGGAAACAAAACATTTCATTGATATATGAGAAGATACATCTCATCGATACAGTTATATGAGACTTTCCCACTGTGAGATAAGAGTGGTCAAATCATAATTACAAAATGGAGGAATAGTATGGCACGAATACAAGGCTAAATAGATAATAGATTCAAGAATAGAGTTAGGATCCTTGCAGGTGTGTTCATCATTGTAAAGTCTATTATTCCTCTTCTTCCACATACTCCAAAGAAAAGCATAGATAATGTTAAAAATCATTTATCATTTAATTTAAGTTTATCTTCTTGAGCTCCGCAAGACTTTTTATGTAAAAAGTTCAAATCAATGTTAAAAGTCTTTTCATCTTCCTTTACTCCTTTTATATGTTTTTTTTTTCAAATTTTTCATTTTCATGCCTTTCTTTTCTTCTTCCATTTGTTTTCCTCTCATCTAAAGATCATTTCTTTCTTCTTGATAGTTTAGTTCAAGCATCATTGAGGTATTTTTTAGTTATAGGTTTTTGTTTAGGTTATAAAACACGAAAACTACAAAAGAAAAAAAAATCGCACAAGGTGCGCGCCTTTCTGCGCTCGAGGCTTCACGCAAGGCGCGGTTAGGCGCGCGCCTCATTATTCTTGCCTCGCCTGACCATGGCGAGGCGATAAGGGGTTGCCTAGCACCTGGGCGCGACTTGTAAAACACTGTTAATGTCCATCTTGAATGGCCTATATTTCCATTCTGTTTCCATTTGATCTTTTGTTTATGTCTTTACTTTGATTATTTTGTTTCCTTTACTTTTATTTTCTTTCATTCTTCTGGGATTTGTCTCTGTACTCTTTCCTTTTCACAATCTTAATTAGTTAATTTTCTATCTTTGGCTTAAGTATATATTTAGCCTAGTTGGTTGAGAATCTTTCCTAGATTATCTCATAGTTGATTTCATAGAGGTTGTATATATGTGTGTAATTGTTGAAGGATTGAATGAGAGATTATAAAAATCTTCATGGTATCATAGCAGAAGAGAAAGAAAAAAAACCTAATTTTCATCCCAAGCTGTCGCCATTTATTTTTGTTGATCAATTTTCCAAGTCAGACTTCTATCATCACAAAGTTGCTAGTTTGGCATATCAGATATTAAGTATTCTTTTCATTGTGGGTCTTGCTTTCAATTGAATTCAATTCATTAAAAAAAGACAAAATATGTTGAAATCGATCGACACTTCATCTCATAGAAAGTTGCAAGTCGGGTTTGTGTAATATATAGAATCCAACTTGAGGGGGAGTGTTGAAAATCTTAATTAGGGTTTTCTTAGTAAGTATATTCTTGTAATTGTACATTTTCATATTGCTATTTAGATAGATTAGAGTCTTTACATTTTGTTTTACTTAAAGTAGAATATTTAATTTAGATTTGGAAAACATTATATTTACAAGGTTGCATTGTTGGGAAGAATCAATTATTTGAAGAAGGAATTTTTCACCATGTTGTCTACTTCCGATATTCATGATCTTATGCATCATTGGCATGGTATCTTATGCATCATTGGCATGGTTGTTTTGTAACTTTTGGTTTTTGTAGCTTTTCATCTCATCAATGAAAGTTTTCTGTTTCCTATAAAAAAATGATCTTATGATTAATGATGCACATTTACTTTTAAGTTATTTAGTTTGAACTTTCTTTAATATGATTTTTTAAAATTACTATTGCAGTTAGAGCTTCTCCAACTGTGGTTTGCCCATATGCGAGAGGTGAAACCTGGTATCTATGTCACATACAATGGTGATTACTTCGACTGGCCATTCATTGAAAGCAGAGCAACTCATCATGGATTTAAAATGAGCGATGTATGTCTATTTTTTTTTATTAAATGCAACTTTATTTGAAAAATTATTGTGCTATTCGATTATGTCCATGAGCTGAATGCTCTGTTCAATGCATTTTGAAAGTGTTTTCGAAGATTTAACCTAGTTTGCACCATTACGGATGTGTGTGTACATATATATATTTGTGCAGTTGAAGTTGCAAAAAGACGCATATATATATATATACTAATCTGTTAGTGGTTAAAATTATTTTGAATGGAAACTTCACACAGTTGTCAGTTTCTTTTTGTAGTTTTTTATGTTAGGAGTACTCGCAAGTTGCATGCTGTTTCTGCAATACAGAGTTAAAACAACTTTTTTTGTGTATATAAATTTAGTGCACATTGAACTTTCATGCTTATATTATTTGTTTTAAATTTGTATGAATTATTATTTGTAATTGCTATAAAAGTACTCCTTGTACGTTAGTATATCAATGTTATGGCAAGCATGAAATCAATTGCTGCCGACATACATATTCTTCCTAGGCCAAATGATGCTAGTTACTTTCTAAATTTGGTTCCCATCAAAACTTCTTGTTTGGTGCATGCTCAAAACCTTGGGACTTCTATTTTCTTAAAGATTTTTTTTTTCTCCTTTTCACTTTGAGCTTGTAGGAAGTAGGCTTTCAATGCGACAAGATTCAGGGAGAATGCCGTTCAAAATTTGCTTGTCATTTGGATTGCTTTGCCTGGGTAAAGCGTGATAGTTATCTTCCTCAGGGTAGCCAGGGTTTGAAGGTACAAAATAAATTCAATTTTTCTTTCCTTATATCTAATCGATCAAGATTTTATTTTTTTGAAGCAAGATCAAGAATGATCAGTTAATCCTGATTAAGAATGTTAATATTAATAGTTACTTTCTTGGAAATTAAGCTGCAAGTATAGTGTCATCCGAGCATGACCTTCCTTTTTTTATGTCCCCAAGGGGTGGCGCGGTGGTCGAAGGCTTGGGTTTTGAAAGTGTGTTTCCTTCAAAGTCCCAGGTTCGAGACTAACCTATAACATTAATTTGTAGACATCTCACATGTCTTCATTCATTCGATGTCTCCCAGTGCCAGGCCTAGGGACGGGCATAGTTACCTCGGGTATGGTGGAGCAAAGCTCCAATTTCCCGTTTAAAAAAAATGTGTATGTAGTGTAAAACTGTATCCACTCTTATTCAATAATAAACCCAATATTAGGTTTAAATAAATTACAAATGACGTAATCATAAATGAAAATAATAGAAAATTGAATTTAATCTAATCCTAATAAAAGGGAAATAATAGGAAATAATATTCAATCTAATCTTAACAAGGGAAAAATAATTAGAAAGATAAACTACTAAAATAAATATAAACAAACACTCTCACACAAGCTGGATTGTATATAACAAACCAAGCTTGGAGTAGTGATGAAAATTGAGTTTTGATGATGCACTACAACTGGGAAAAAGTGTTGCCAATCGGGATAAACACTACTAACTGGGAATAGCAGAGAAGGGCCAATTGGGAAATTTGCAGAAGGGCCAATTGGGAAACCTGGAGAAGAGCCAATTGGGAAACCTGAAAAAGAGCCAATTGGGAAACCTGAAAAAGAGCCAATTGGGAAACTTGGAGAAAAGCCAATTGGGAAACCTGGAGAAGGGCCAATTGGGAAACCTAAAAGTTTTTTTTTTTTTTTTTTGACGAAACATTCTTGATCACTTTCGAGGAGGTAGATGCTAGAATGCAGTTTAGATCTGTCAATCGTCTTCCCCATCATTAAATCCTGTTCCCGCTTCTTGAAAATGTGAATCATTAGAAGAAGCAGAGGTAATTGTCTGAGCAACTAAACCTGCACCTTTCACTGTATGGCTTATAATCTTCTGCAGTGCATCTATCTGTTCTTTGCTAAAAACAGATAACTCTATAGCGGAAAAATTATTTGAAGTTGTATACGTGTGTTGCTTAGGTTTCCAATCATGGGATTTTCCATGTATTCTTCAGCATGTGTCTTTAGTATGACCTATCTGCTGGCAATGTTCACACCAAGGCCTCTCACCTCTTTGTCGGTGGTCTCTAGACCAGGTTGAATTATACTTTCGAGAAACAAATGCAGATGATTCTGGGACAGTTGAGTCTGAGCTTGAATTTTTCATCATAACATTCTTTCTACTTTATTCTCTCTTTACTTCTGAGAAAACTTTGCGAAGAGTTGCAGTGGCTTGGTTCCCATAATCCTCCCTCGGACTTCATCAAGACTATTATGAAGGCCAAGAAGAAACTTGAATGTTCTCTTGTTCTCTTTTTCTCCAGAATTTTCGAGTATTGATTTGTATCATCAGGACACTTCCAGGTATAAACTTCGAACATGTCCAACTATTGCCAATGTTGGACAGGTTATTAAAATACCCAGTTACTGATGATTCACCTTGTCGCAAATTATGAAGGACTGATTCCAATCGAAATAATTAGAAGGTGTTCTCCTTGTTAGAGTATGTCTCCTTAACCCAAATTTGATAAGCCGTTGGGTATAAGAGGAAGTTTTCACCTATCTCATTGATCATGGAGTTAATTAGCCATGACATGAGCATGCTATTCTCTATCTTCCACTTCTTAAACTCTGGATTGTTAACCTTTGGTTGCACATTGTCTTTGGATAGATAGTTATCTTTACCTTTTCCACATATAAACATCCTAACTGATTGTGACCACTGAACGTAGTTATGACCATTCAATTTATGTCCAGTAATGAAGGATGATGGAGTGTCATGAGTTACTGGATCAATTTCTTTGGAAGAAGACATGATAAAATTATTAGCAGTAGATTACATTTAAGGTTGAAAAAAAAATGATGGCCCACACCTTAATTAATTTGAAGTAGATCTGACAGTTACCACACAAAGAAATCAAATTCAATTTGGCAGCAACCAATTTGATAAAGAAAAACACTTGGAATCTCACAGTTGACAGTCTGTGCTGAGCAGGAATCAGAAATCAAATGCAATTTTTTTTTTTTTAAGGAATCGACTCTTCTGGAAGAGTGAAGGGTGAAGAAGGTGCGACGGCTTGGGATCAAAGATTTTAGGGTTTTTTTCCTTACCGCTCTGATACCATGTGAAAAACTGTATTCACTCTTATTCTATAATAAACCCAATATTAGGTTTAGATAGACTACAAATGACCTAATCATAAATGAAAATCATAGAAAATTGAATTTAATCTAATTCTAATAAAAGGGAAATAATATTCAATCTAATCCTAAAAAGGGAAAAATAATTAGAAAGATAAAATACTAAAATAAATATAAATCAACATATATATATATATATATATATATTTTAATTGACAAGGAGTCAATAAAATGAGAAGTAAGATTGTTTCTCCAATATTTTCCTTTTATGTTCATATTGCATTAGTTGATTAAATAAACGGATGAAAAAAGTAAGCATTGAAAAAAGTAAAAAAAACTTCCCAGATGTTGATGTTTGTTTCCAAGCTAATTACTTCCATCAACCACTGCAAACGAGAAAACAAAATATATAATTCTTTGCTACCTATACAGTTACAGCATGTGGAGAGTCCTCTATGTTTCTGTTTCTATGATAAGTAACTACCTACCTTGAGATATTTATTGTTTGAACCTTATGACAGGCTGTCACAAAAGCTAAATTGGGTTATGATCCTCTTGAAGTGAATCCCGAGGATATGGTGCGGTTTGCAAAGGAAAAGCCTCAGGTACAAAATATGGGTTGTTTTCTGTTGTATTTAGAATGTAATTAAGTCTTCATGGTTCTGATAACTAGTACATTTTTCGTAATTCTCAGCTATACTTATTAATAGTTTATTTATTTCCTAGAAGTTGAACTCTTGAGTTGTGAATCTAAAATCTTTTTAGTTGTTAGTGTCTTCCTAATAACCGTTTTTTTGCCATTGAAAATGTTCTTGCAGATGATGGCTTCCTATTCTGTTTCAGATGCTGTTGCTACGTACTACTTGTACATGACCTATGTTCATCCTTTTATTTTTTCTCTAGCAACTATCATTCCAATGTCACCTGATGAGGTGTTGCGCAAGGGAAGTGGGACCCTTTGTGAAATGCTTCTAATGGTTCAGGTTGGTTTTTGTTTTGCCGTAGATATGTTTGTTTATCCTTTTCTTTCTAAACTACTAATTTTTTTTACCTTCAGTTTTTTCGTAATTTTATATTTTTTGCAGGCTTACAAGGCAACTGTTGTGTGTCCTAACAAACACCAATCAGATCCAGAAAAGTTCTATAATAACCGCCTTCTTGAAAGTGAGACATACATTGGGGGTCATGTAGAATGTCTAGAGAGTGGTGTATTTAGATCCGACATTCCTACCAGTTTTAGGCTTGATCCATCTGCCTACGATGTATGCCATTCATCAACCAAGTTTCTTTGATTCTATATTTCTCTTAGTTTTCAACATATTTAATTGACAATGGTTTTTCAAAATTATTCATTCCATTGAACTACTGTGCTTTTCAGCAATTGATACACAATCTGGATCGAGATCTGCAGTATGCCATACAAGTAGAAGGAAAGATGGACTTGGAGTCGGTGTTAAATTATTGCGATGTGAAGAATGCTATCATGGAAAAGGTGTCAAAAGTTTATTTTGGATACCTTGGTTTATTTTTATTCACTACAAACATTTTTATATTTTTCTATATGCTAATCTTAATATGATTATTATTATTATTATTTTAGGATGTTAATGAACTTAAGTTGCTTTTCTTTAAACGCAAAGTATTGAATTTTTATTTTGCAAACAAGACTTACAATACTTTTATCCATGGTGTTTCCATATTACAGTATACAAGGATGCCATTTCTTACCATTTTATCATTTCTTGTTCACTTTCTATCTTCCTCTCCCATATGATACACAGCTTATCAGATTGCGGGATGAGCCTGTACGTGAAGAGGGCCCTCTGATATATCACCTTGATGTAGCTGCAATGTATCCAAACATTATTTTAACAAATAGACTTCAGGTGTGTAAAACAATGATTTCTTTTAATTAATATGTACACTTTTTTTATAATTATATTAAGGTATACTGTATACACTTGATCTTTAAAGAGAACTACAAATTATACTTGATTTCTCTTTATTCCAAACCATTATTGTTTATTGTTTTTGTTTAATAAGTTTTCTTATAATGGAATATACATTTTCAAATTTTGCAAAAATATTTTTTTCTTTCGATATACGTGAGTACTGCTCCAGCTTATGCGTACCTCGACTATTTTCACGAATTAAGAAACAGAAAAAATAAAAATAAACCAATCTTCTGAAACAAGACTTAAGTCTGCTCCATTTGGGTATTTAGTTCGTCGACATTTTATTTTTGGACTCTTTTAGTATTTTGAATTTTGCTCTTTATTAAGGCTTTTGTTTTATTTTCCAAGAATGTAACTTTGAACATTTTTCTATTTTTTTGTATTGCAAAAAGTTCATTTTTCTTCTTATTATTGTTATTAGGAAGTTTGAGCCCTCGTGTTAATTATGTTGGGTGGCATTGGTTCATGAAAATGGTTTTTTTTTTCTTTTTAACAAGTAAACAACATTTTTCATTAAAATGGAATATTTCTTTTCAATTTGCTTTGTTAAGTTCTTTGACTATGTTAGCTACTATAATCTCCTTAAAAATATTTGTTTTGTTTTGAGAGGACTTATAATGGAATGGCACGACCACTTGCCCAATTCCAGTTTACATGCATGCTTGTTTGACCCAAGTAGCTATTAATTTTCCTAGATCAAATGTATAAGCATTAGTTTCATATTCTGGATGGCTTTGCAAACTTATATTTGTTTAATTCCAGCCGACATCAATAGTTACAGATGAGGTTTGTACTGCTTGCGACTTCAATCGTCCTGGGAAAACTTGTCTACGAAAACTTGAATGGGTTTGGCGTGGAGAGGTATTCATGGCTAAAAAAAGGTCATCTCTCTCTCTCTCTACTTCTGCTATTCATCCGTTGTTATTTATCATGAAGTGACTTATTGAAATTGTGTTATCATTCAAAAAATTCAGTGACTATTATCATTTGAAGAAGCAAATTGAATCTGAGTTTGTTGATAGCGGTAATGTTCGGTTGTCAAAATCATTTCTTGAACTTCCAAAGCTGGAGCAACAAGCAAAGCTTAAAGAACGTTTGAAGAAATACTGTCAGAAGGTTAATTGATCACTGTTTAATTGAAAATCTGAAAGCAACTTTTTCATATATTGATTCTTAAGATTTCTAGGCCTATAAACGTGTACTTGATAAGCCAGTCAATGAAGTTCGAGAAGCAGGGATTTGCATGAGAGAAAACTCTTTCTATATTGACACTGTCCGTAGGTACGTGATTTAGATAAATTGGAACTTAATACATTTCTCTGCTGTTTTTTTCTCTTTTACTAGTTAAAGCCATTATATATGGTGTCTTTTTAAATTGTTTCATCTATAGTTGGTATTTTTTTTTTTTTTTTTTTTTTGGAATGGGGTAACAACTCAAAGGAGGAATCCAAACCCTAATCCCACTAGAAAGAGCGTAAGCCCCAAAAGAACCCTAAAACTCTGATACCATGTAATCGTTATTAGAGACTGAATAGTCATTCTGCTTTTATTCATAGAGCAATGCCTTTATTTAGGAAATACATGGGCCTAATGAACCTAGAGCTAGAAATACAGTAAATTACAAATTTATACAATTAACTCTAACATTTTGGTTGTACTCCTTAATTATTTAGAGCTTTTGTTAATTCTCAAGGCTTCTCTATTCGTGTTTTTGTTCACCTTTTGTGTGCAAGCCTCCCCATAATCGTGGCGAAGTTGATAGATTTGTTTTCTATTTTATTTTTATAATTTCTGTTGTTAGGGGACGACTACCCTTCCCTGGATCCACCACGTTGGTATGATATTGTCTACTTTAGGCATAACTCTTATGGCTTTGTTTTGGGCATCTCCCAAAAGGTCTCATTCCAATGGAGGTACTGGTCATCCCATTTATGCCCATGATTTTCCCCCTCTCTTTCCCATGTGGGACAATTGGTTGCAATACCAACAATTTCTTTCTTGGTTAAGTTTGTTTTGTCGTCATCTTTTTTCTCCCTTGCGGGTTATGTATCCTTTTCTGTTATATTCCAGTTGCTCTATATAATTAAATTTACTCCAACCCATCAACTTGAGTTTTTGGGTTGATGGATGGTTTAACATAATTCAACATGATATCAGAGTAGGAAGTCCTGAGTTCGAGCCACCGTCGAGTGATTTCATCTCCAATTAAAAATTGAATTCCAATTATAGGGCACTTCTAAAAATTTCATAGCCCACAAGTGAGAGGAGTGTTGGTTGCTATAATTAAATTTTCCCTAACCCATTAGCTTAAGCTTTTGGGTTGATGGGTGGTTTAACATAATTCAACAATTTCTTTTTATTATATCAATGAGCAGTTGTTTCTTAATAAAAAAGAAACAAAATAGATGGGTAAGTCATTTTGTAGATGGGTCTTTACACTTCAAATCTGACTTGCATTCCTTTGATATGTCCAAGTTTTCGAGATAGACGATATGAATACAAAGGCCTCAATAAAGTATGGAAGGGGAAACTATCAGAAGCTAAAGCAAGTGGGAATTCAATCAAGATTCAGGAAGCCCAAGTATGGAATTTATTTTAACATCTTGATCACTTGCAAAGTTTTTAATATGTTTATGTAATCAACACGTATTGGGAGTCCCCAAGGGGTGGCACAATAGTTGAAGACCTGGGCTTTGAATGGGCTCCCCTCAAGGTCTCAGGTTCGGAACTCATATGTGACATTAATTTGTAGACACCTCCTGTGTCTCCATTCCTTCGATGTCTCCCGGTGCACTTGACCTAAGAATGGGCGTGGTTACCCCGGGTATAGTGGAGCGAAGCTCCGATTTCCCGGTTTAAAAAATATAAATAACACGTATTGGGTTTCATTGTTTCTCACTATTTTTACAGGACATGGTAGTTCTTTATGATTCTCTACAACTTGCTCATAAATGTATCCTCAACTCTTTTTATGGATATGTGATGCGCAAGTAAGTTGTCTTTGACATTTTATATTTTCTCTGTTTGAGGTCAGTGTCATGCTTCCTCTTTGAAATGATTACTTCTTTCTAGGGGTGCGCGATGGTATTCAATGGAAATGGCTGGGGTAGTTACATATACCGGAGCAAAAATCATCCAGAATGCTCGTCTGTTAATTGAGAAAATTGGAAAACCATTGGAGTTAGATACCGATGGTATCTGGTGTGCACTACCTGGATCATTCCCAGAGAACTTTACTTTCAAAACAAAGTATGAATTGATCTTTCTTTATTCATATGTGTGCTTAGGTGTTGAAATAGTAATATATTAAGTCCAATGTATTCTTTGCAACTATGCTCTTTGTCCTACTATATTTTTTTTTAACTTCTAATGACTATCTAAAAATGATGGCTATGTTAAATGAAAATATATTTCAGAGATTCGAAGAAGTTGACCATTTCATATCCATGTGTTATGCTCAATGTTGATGTGGCAAGGAACAATACAAATGACCAATACCAGGTAAGTTAGGGTTTTCTTTATTTTATTTCTTTTAATCCACTTTTTCTCTGAGTCTGGCTCACCTAGACCTTATTCTCACGTTATAAGTATTTTTACAGACGCTTACAGATCCTGTGAAGAAAATATATAAAACACACAGTGAATGCTCAATTGAATTTGAAGTAGATGGACCATACAAGGTAATGTAGCATTTACTTTCATTTGATTAAAATAAATTTGGATTCAAGATGTTCACATAGTTTATGGTTTAGGCAATGATTCTTCCTGCTTCCAAGGAAGAAGGCATTTTGATCAAGAAGAGATAT